>CM073771.1:65048426-65547728 GCA_037158775.1 Hetaerina titia
AGCCCGCTGCAAGGGCGATAGTGTGGTAGAGGAAGCGTGTGCTCTTATAAGGGGATGATGGATTACCTCCCCACCGGCCTCATATATGCCAAGGAATAGGAAAACACACACAACAATGGCCTCTTCTTCTTCATTCAATAATTTCCTTTTAGGTTGTTGTTATTTTTGTTGCGTTACCGTTCCGGCTTGGTAAACTCAAGGAACTTCCCTACCTCTCGCTTCCTTTTTTTTCCTACAGCTTTCGGTATTTTTTTCCATTTTTTCACTCTCCTCCCTGAATGAATGTCATTATAGCCTTATGCGTCTTAATCACCGGGAACTTTTTTTTCGGAATAGGGGGCGGGTTTTGATGTGTGTCAGATTTTTTTCAATCCATCAAGAAGAGAGGAGGCAAATGATCGAAATATTTATCCGAAGTAAGGAAAAATTTTGGGGAAAAATTAAATTTTATGCCTCGATAAACGCTTCGGAGTGCACGATTTTTCTTTCACGGGCGCGCACTTCTTTTGAGAATTATTTTATCTCATTAGATAAGTCGTTAAATAGCCTGTGTAAATATTGTCTCCCATGTATACATTCATTCCACTATCGTATTTTAATAAAAATCATGTGGCGATAGTTATTTCCGATTGCCAACAAAGGTTCAATTGGTTCTCTTTTAATTCCGCGTCGGAAGAAAGAGGATTCAGTCGTAATCACGAGCAAAGGCGAATTTCATAGATGAACATGCATTTGGAGCGACGTTAATTTATAAACTGATGCCCGCACCGAATTTTGCGAATCCCCTCCGCCATTTGTTCGCATTTGGTCCCCGTTGTTCAAATCAAAATTCGAAATTCCTTCTCCCTGACATTTGTATTTAATAAATGGAGAGATGCATGGGGTAGAAGAAAAAAAATGCCAGACTGCCGACATTGCACGGCGGCATCGGCTTTACTATCATCCCCTGGCTTGTATGTGTGCGAGAGGAAGAGGGAAGACACCGACGACGCCTCCTCCTAGGATGCGAAATGGTTTCCGTGTGGAGGATAACTTAGCGATTTTCTCGCCACTCCACGGGCCTGTTCTAGGGAGGCACGGAGGGGGAGTTGTGGGTGGGGGAGGGAGGACTCTCTCGCTCCTCCGTAGTTTGAGAGATTTACGATCTCCTTGGGGCCCTCCCCGAGACCTTGCTAGGAGTCCTTCCTAGCCTGCTAGCTCGATGCTACACGCTTCACTAAAACATGGTCGTTGGAGCCACATTACATCTACCCATCCAATGTATATACGCTTTGGCCCCTTGGTTCTTCCCGCTATTCAGAGAGAACACGCGCACATAGACACACACACACACACACTCGTGTTTTGTTGCTCCAGTAAACACGCTAGAGGTGGGCAAGAAACCAACGAGCGGGTTCACTTGTGTCCTCCGCACCCAAGTTAATGTAGGAGGCTTTAATGGACCGATGATTTGAATCGTGAATCGTCGTGCGTGAATCGGCTATAGTACATTTGATACAATTTACCATGAGTTTTTTTTCATACCAGTTTGTTTTTTTTGCCAACAGGCGATTCAGTATTATTCTTAATTTGTCAAAATATGTTTTTCTTTGAGAGTAAACTATTTTCTTTGGGCCTTGTACATATTAAATCTCTTTATGTGGTTTATGAGACCTTTTGTTGGTGATGTGTGTCTTTGCCTTAATTTTTTTACTTACTGCAATAAGTTTACGTGTTTTGACTTTATTATTGAACATCCTCAAGGCATCCTGCAAGTTACCCAAGAGGCGTACAGTAGATCGTTTAAGTCACCAGTCCTCATATAGTGCCTCAGGCCTATTTAGGCATTGAAAAAATCTTGTGTAGTGGGATAAAGTTTGTATATTACTTTGTCATTGTCATTATTATTCCATCATTGGTATCATTATATTTGGTTTCATTATTATTGGTATTGGTCATAATTATTGGTATGCTACCAGTTAAGTTAGATTTTGCTTGGGCGCAGTAATTATTAATCGTAAAGTAGTTTGCTTTATTCAGAGTGGCTTCCCTTAGAATATCTATTTTATACGCTCCGAGGCTTTTTGTCACGTATTTACTTGTTAATTTGACCAAAATAAAGTTTATTTTGCAAAGACTTTTAAACAATTCGTGTTTTCCTCGGAGAAATGAATGACTTGTGTAATTTTAAATTCTGTTAAGCTTACAGGCAGTACCTAATGATCGAGGATTTAACAATACTTAACGTTTCTTCTAAATTATGCTCTCTATTAGATCATTGAAATTCAAGGAAGCTCTCTACGTAGGGCCTTGGTTAGCAGGATGCACCTTGGATCTTAATTGGTGGCATCCTACTGTCAGTTATAATCACAGATGCAGGCATGTAGTCGTTAAAACGCATATATTGTAATGATGGAAATATTATGATTTTACAATTATAACAAATCAAATGTTGGGTTGTGTTAGGTTAATCATTTTGATGCTGACTTATGGGTTGAATTTTCTGTAATCCACTGGGTAAATATTATAAGTCAGTTGGAATGAGGAAGTTATGTTCGATTCAGGAGCATCTATCCACGTCTTGTTCACTGTTAATAGGTTGATGCTAGACTCGAGTGTATAGCTTTTCATGAAGATCACACAATTGTTTCACGAAGTTCTCGCTTGCGCCATCAGCAAACAGCGATTGTATAACTCTTCCCCCATAAATTCCGTCAAATGTATCACGTCACGATTTCGCCTCCGAGAATGAAGCAATCCATCACCATTTTCCAAAATAAATTCGTCCTTTGACTTCGTACACAACTCCCCCCTCCTATTCGTCTTTCATGAATAAATGCCTTCTGAAAGGAATTTTAGCTCACCTTTAGAAACTCATGCAAATTCGATATTTACGGCCTCAGTGCCAAGTAAACGGGACCAGGCCGTGAGAAATGGGGATATCGAACAGAAATGATAGCCCTCGATAAATGGAATTAAAAGGACTTTTAAGCTGACATTGCTTTCTCTTGCAGAGTATGTGGAGCTCATTTTCTATCACTCTTCCCTTTGATTTGAAAAAGTTCATTGGGTCATACGAGCATTCACACGCTCCCAGGGAGCGGTATTGCATTACTTTTTTTAAGAAAAATAACCAACACACATGCGCACTCTGACACACACGTTTACACAAGGGAAAAGGAAGATCGGATTATGGCTTGCGTCATGACAGAGGCCGAGATAACAGCGAAAATTGTGAGTCAGCACCTAGGCCATGAATAGAGCGCAAAAAAAAATAAATTTAGCAGCTCCATCAGCGGTCGATCCAACCCTGAGTACAAAGTTCCTCCCTATTAAAACCCCTTAAACCCTATTCTCCAACTTTCCCATTTAAATTTCAACTCACATCCACTCCTTTCTCTTTATTTTGTCTCTCTCTGTACCTCGTTCCTTATCTGTCAAGTCATCCTTTGGTAAAGCTTCCCTCTAAGTCTTCAACTCTGGCAAAACAAAACCTATCAGAATCTTTGATAAGTCTGTTACCTACGCTCCTAAATTTCGTTTCACGAATTTTCTCGCAGGCGGCGTGAATCGTTTGCGAGTTTTTCTGCTCTGAATTTTTTCAAGTCCCGAACCGTTCTAATGGATTCACAGAATAATTTTTCGCTAGTTGAATTGTTTCATTATCGCTCAAATATTTTTTTTCTCTTCCTCTTATCGCAGCTCGCCAATTGGTTATTCTTTGAGGTGGAAAAAGAAGTAATGTCTAATCCTGGATGAGTGCTCCCTCCTATAAATCCGCATTTCAATTTGCAAATCCGTGGAAAGAGAGGCAAGCATATTTTGTGGAAGAAGAGAGAAACGATTTCCTTTTGATCTTTTCTTCATTTTCGTCTCTTGGGTATCTGCCCTTGATGCTCTTATCTAGGGATGCATTATTCTGTCTTGCTCTTGTGGCAAGAGGACACGTGAGCATTTGCTAATCCCTTCTTCGGATAGGATCAGAAGGTTGGCCTGATGCACATTGAAAATGTGGAAAAATCGGATCATTAAACTCTATTATGCGTGGTCACTGAGTATCCCTAAATATTGGGCATCTGCTATTTGTCTTAAAATATTATCATGATGGATATTGGATTATTGGGTTTTGTTAAGGGCTGAATTTCCAATGCCTATGTGTACTCTTTCCTTCAGAAATGCGTAAAGGATTACGCAGTTCACACCGTAATAGCGATGCACTCAAGTGCTCTTCTCTCTTAATGTGTCCTAATTAGGGTTATGCGATACCAATTAAAATAAAATGGCATCAGAATTCTAACGAGGACGTTTGGAGTGGAAAGGATTATTACGGAAAATATGTGATGTAAAGAAAATTATTATTTTCCATTCTTTCACGTAATTTCGGTATCCTACTCTATTTGCCGAGCATCGTAATATCCCTTTTATAGTATCTATCAATCAGCTCTTTGTACTTTGAACTGTAGTTTCCTTCTAACTTCAAAGTTCCATTTTAGCTTCTCTTGTGCTATATGCTGCCTTCCCTATAACATCCATTATCTTAAGCGATAGTTTACGGAGTTCGAAAAAATCTTCACTCGCGGGAAAGACTGTGGAAGTAATCATTTCTGGCACAGCGGAAAAGCCTCCAAACATTTTCTCAATCATCGCGTTAGGATACAGGCTCTCACTCCTCTCTCCCCGAATGATTGTTGTGCTGACCTGCGAGGCTTCCCTCGATTCCGTCCCGGCCTTCCAAGGTACACAACTACCTTTGGACCTCCCAAACTCCCTTCCCCCTCCCCTCCCTTCCCGATCTCCCCGGGACCATTTGGAGCGCTCAGAAACCCCTCATTGCCCCGTCCGGAGCCCCTAAGAGCTCGTTAATTTGGGGCGCCCGCGGCGAGATTAGCCGCTCCTCCGAAAAGCGGGTGGGCTGCCCTCCTCTTGTATTTATTAGCGGTCGCCTCCTCCTCGGGTTGTCTTCCCTGCCTGCCCAGCGGGATCGGCCTTTCGGCATCGGAAGGGGTTTTCGAGGGGGGGGGGCGGGAGTCGGGGGTGGGGGGAGAAATGCGAGACTTATGAACGTGATGAGGGGAGGGGGGAGAGGTTTTGCTCTCACCGACCCAAGCTGCCTTCTGTCCTACCCCCACTTTTTTTTTTGAAAGCGTGGGCGTTTGTCTCCCTACCCGTGATGTGCATTGCAAGCCGGAGGGTCTCAAGCCTCGTCCCATGCTCGCTTGCTTCCTCCCGGGATGCCTTCCTCATTCCTTGCGGAAGGGGCAGGGGGGAAGATTGATGTAGGGTAGACCCTTTAGTTGGATGGGATACGTGGGGATGAACAAGGATTACGATGCTTTATTGTTTTTACGCAGATTCCTGGGTGTACGTCTCAGTTAACGTCGAATTCATGGCTATTAATTACGGCGTAGCGTTTTTGCGTGAGTTCTTGTGCATATTGCGTTTTTGCCCGTGGCCCATGGAAAATTTTATCTGCGTCTATGTTTTCTGAAAAACTACCAAGCTAGTTTTACAGGGAAGGTATACTATCAATCTTCTAATTCCCTGCTGAATGGAAGACAGAATTGACACAACTTAGAGTTATCGTGATGATAGGTAATGGTGAAAGTTTCACATGCACATATGTACACACGAGCGAGCACGTATATATATATATATATACATATATACATAGAAATTATGTGAAACCCTCAAGGTATATGAAGTTAGCACTAGCGAACAAAGACAGAAACACACAAAAGAGAAAAGAAACTTACACGTTTTCGAATTTTCGGGGGTACAACCCACCTTTCTCAAGGAAGAGAAGGAAGAAGTACCTCAAGTTTTTAACAAAGACCTTTGTATTTGAAATGATTAGAGTTGTGGCAATGAATAGTTATGAACATATAATATATTCAGATATCACAACCATTTTTATAAGCCATTAGCCCTGAAATTTGCGTTTAAAAAATGATGTTAGTTAACAATGCGCGAGTGTTTTTGAAAGTTGAACATTCAAGATTTCATGATTCAAGATCACTTCCTGCCATATACTCGTATGTCAAAAAATTTACCACCCTCTTCATAAGTCCATGCATTGATGCATTTGATGGACTTTATGAAATGCGATGCCAATGCGAAGAAAAACGTTGGTCACTGTGGTCGTTCATTGGGTATTATATTAACAAACCATGGAACTGTTATCATCAGAGAGAAGTGATAATACCTTTCTGGCAGAGGATACTTATTTTTAAAAACGTATCTTAATGAATATAAGGAAATATTTGTCAATAAGCTGACATATTTTTTAGAGTGATCATAGATTCCACATTAATTAATCAGCAAGCATTTTATTTTACTAACGAAATTGATTATTAGTTTCCACATTGATAAAAGACCATTAAAACAAATGCAACACTAATTGGAAATTATAATGTAATTTAAAGGATTGCGGAAATAATTAAAGGGTTACTTTCATTCTTGATGCAAAATGTGTGCATCCTTGTCAGGTGTGATTTAAAGGTTTTTATTCCAATGCAAAAGTTTGTCCTTAATTGACGTGTCGCCGAGCGCATTGTATTTAAAGCAATGAAATATCCGGTATAGGCCTCTCCCGTGTGAAGGAATGAAGGAATATAAAATTTGTCGATACTGATGTTTGGCTAATCGAGTGACCATAATCGGGAAGAGAAGTGCATATGTAGTGTTTGACGCGAGGGAAGGCTAATGCGCTTCCACCATCCGTTGTCAAATGAGTGCCCAAATTGGGAAGGGGTGGGAGATATTACGGAAGAGGTGAGCATAGAGGAGAGAGGGAAAACGGAATTTCATTTCCTGCCTGATGGACCCGAAAACGAATATTGGGCGAAGCTCTGCATGCAGACAAGCCACAAGGAACAAAATCGTCTTTATAATACTCCGACGATTGCATCTAAAATTAATCATAGGAAGTCATCAGTCCAAAAGATTGTTCTGATGGTCGGGGCGTGGTACTCAAATGATAGACCAAAGGATGACCAGGGGGTGACGAGTTCAAATCCTATGTGATGTCTTTGTGTAATTGCATCTGAAAATCAAGTGGTGCAATTTTTGGGATATAATAATAATAATTCTGCTTTATTCGGGTGAGATTGAGACCATGGTAGTCCCTTCTGCCATCTAACCGAGTAACCGCAGATGTCACAGAAACTGGTTTACTTAACCTGAATACCCTTAGGTTGGTGAAATCTAAGCATACGAGCTCTCAGCTCGCCGATAAAATCTAATCTTCCAGTAGGTTTCTTTGGTTTCAGAGTCAGTGTAAGACTTCAAGTTTGGTTTTATGAACACATTTGATTGAACGGATTTTTAAAATATCACTCATGATTTTGTGCATGTATGGTGCTTAAATTTGAAAACATTTAAAGGGTAGATAATTATTCTTCTTTCATTATTATGGAACACTGAACGAAGCATCTAGGATAATTTCATCGTGCCTTTGGAAAAAAATCCATCATAGGTTTTGGATGTCGTGAGGTGTATTATCATTCGGATTGTGGCCACTAATAGATAATAGTTAAGAAGCAAATTTGATGACGTTTTAACATTCATCTAAATCGCACGCTAAAACTTTGTGCGACTTCAATGAATTATTAGCCATAAAATATATGTTTTGAATGTTAATATAATGCGTAAGGTGTATATTCGGTATAACGTGATTAAATCACAAGATTCATCAAAGTAAAGAGGACTATATTTCTTTGTTTTTTCAATGGATTTGCATATAGCGGGAGACTTTCCCCGTCAGACGTGATATGTTTATTCCTACTTCCATGACTTGTCTTGACATTGGAACGACTCTCTAAAATCTTGTTTTTATTCCATAAATATGGTAAGTAAGCTTTTTAAAAGACCGTTGGCTTGTTGACTGCGAATACTTTTTTAGAGGTAGCTATTTCATTTGAATATAAGTTGTCCATACTTAAACTTGTAAATATGAATTGATTTTTCGGTGATTTGTTGGAAGATTGTTCTCCGAGTGTAAACCGATATTACATGAGTCGTTTATACTTAAAACATTTATTTGTCCCATTAACTTTGTAAAAACAATGCTTAAACAATGAGTAGTGATCCATTGACTCTGAAAGAGGCAACCTGTAAAATATTTGAAGAGCCTAGCGAAAAAAAAGAAATCTTTTGTTTGGAAGTTTCTTTTAGCGTGATTAAATTTTGATTGACAGCTCGTGGAAATAATAGGTAGCTATGCATTAAATATTTCTGTTTTTTCTTGTACGTTCGTATTTGTGCTCTCAGCTATGCGACCTGTGCCCGTCTGAGTGTGGCGTTCTTCCAAGGGAGTTTATACGGTTAACAATTCAAATATTAATATTCTCTCTTATTCTCGAGTTTATACTATATGTAGTGTATTGCCAAAGTACATTCCTTAGCTATTGTTCCTCACAAAAACCATTCACATGCGAATTGGCGCGGGCAAAATTTAGGAAAACTTATGAAAAATTCATTTAAAAGTATCCACCTTTCTAATCAACCACTCCAGTAGCAAGACCATTATTTTACGCTGTTTGGGAATCAGGTTTGGAAACCGTTCAACAGACTTGTGTGAAATGAACGCAATAAATTCGCAGGTCCACAAGAAACCATCGTTTTTCCAACGTCTTGCATAGTTTTGAGACCACACCGTTCCGGGAAAACATCCGTTATTTTGAAATCGTTGGAGAAATCCAAGTTATGCAAGCAGTTATTGCCAGGGTAATCCATTTTCCCTTTAGTTATTTGACTCCTCCCCCGCATTTCCTCACCTACTCCATCGCTGCACTGGATCTTGGTTCTTTGCGGTCGGAGGGAAAAAAGTGTTGGGTCTTCCCTTTACTCCTCTTCTACGCAGCCCACCCGTCCCCGCCCATCTCTGCGACGCTCCCTCCTTCCCCACACTCTTCTCTCCCACCCCCCTCGTACCCACCCTCCATCTCCCTCGCGAGCAGGAGAGAAATAAGGATGCTCTCCCCCCCTCTTGCACAAGGCGCTCTCTCTGTGGTCCTGGCTCTCATGTATAATTTAGGCTCAGCCCCAACTCAAGACACTGCATTCGAATGGACTTCCTTACGCCTCTGTATTTCCGTCTCATATTCGTTTGAATGCGTAATAAAGTTTGAAAGAAACTTTTTTGAAAGCGGGATTTGTTTAATATTTATCAAACTCCAAACACGGAAAGTTTTTAATTTTTTTCTCTCCCGGGAACTAATTTCCTTAACTACAGAGAATATCTTAATTTTTAATTCGCCGCGGATAAAATTTTATAGCCCCTATGTTCCTGAATCGTCTGCTAGTTTATGTTTTCTCCTTGGCTGTTTTCTTGGTTATTTGACCAACTTGTTCTCGGAAGAAGTTACACGCATTTGTTAACCTCATCCTTTTAGTAATTTCAGGTTTTTGAGTATATATTAGTTTTGTATGGTTGCGCGTGGTATGTGTTCACATTATACAGATTATCCTTGTGGAATCACAGCCATGTGATATTTATACGTTTGATTCTCTCTACGAAAATGCAAGAACTATCTTGAGGTTTGCATTAATAATAATTGAAAGCTTTCTGAATAACAGCCGTTACGATCTGTGAATATTCGAGTCCTCTCCGCATATCTCAGTTAGGGTGACAATAATTGTGGGTCACGGCTTGCCTGCTGAGCATGTGAACTTGATTACCATACGCGAAATGCAAAGCACAGGACTAACACAAGCTACGTGACTGTAACGCTCCCATATTTTACGATCAACATTCAAAGTGTCATTTCCAGCCTTACTATTTATTTCACAAGCTGTTTCCCGTACTTTTTCTTATCGCATTCTCACCAAAGTTTAGCGTGCTTTAACGCATTCCAAATGAGACACGGAGACTCGTTTCGTGCAATTTTCATGTTGCCGGGAGACCCTCACCGAAGGTTGGAATCCCAAAGAGATGAAGAAATGGTTCCCAACGGAGCCGGGATGTCACAACCATACCGAGAAATCTTAATTTCAGCAGAATATATATCCCTCGCGCTCACATGGACTCATCATAATGCTTAGTTCATTTTGCGTAGCCAGAATTTCCGAGCCTCTTTGGCTGTGCGGTAGTCAGAATTTTTCCGAATGTGCAAATACATAAGAAAATGAGTTCCGAGAGTGGGTAAGCTAAGGCTATAGAAGATAAATGAGTACGCTGTAAGTTTATATTCCATATATAGTATTGCCATAATTTAAAGTCTAGAAAAACTATTTTTTCACACCTCGTTTCTCCAAGATGTGCATTTCTTTTTAAACATTGCGTCTATGTTGTTTGTTACATGTAAAATTAAAATACCTTTGATATTGTTTCTGACATAAAGCATTAAATATTTAATGAGTATTTTATAAATATTTAATCACGAAAACAATTATTTATTACATATTTTATATTACTCAAGTAAGTAATGTAAAATTACATATTTTATATTACTCAAGTTCGCAGTATAAAGCAAAACCTTAGGCTTCAGTATATGGTAGTGTATCAATCACGCTGGAAAATTAATACCCTTTATAGATTGTAATTTATTTACGGGAAGTGTATTGAGTGTAGATAATACCTTCAGAATCTTGATCAAGTGATACATATTTATCCGAAGAAATAAAATGCTGGCCTGAACGTTTTGTACTTTTTTAATATTAGTTCATTATTGAATAAAATTTGACATCAAGAGATTTTTTTGTTTATGTTGTTGCCATTTTAAATTCTAAGCCATATTCTCGTCAGTATTTTTGTGAAAGGGCTTAAATGTTTGTGTATGTTTACACACTTACGAAATTATTTTTTTGATAATAATTGATACATTTTCGTAATTTAGGAAAACAATGCAGCTTTGGTCGATTTGAAAAGTATGAGTATAGCGTTGATTTCAGAAAATAGGCTAGCATAACTCACTTCCCTTAATCCTCATGGGAGCCAATCTGGTTCTGATTTTGGTTTGATTTTATAAATATATTTAAAAAATATAAATATATATATATATGTGTGTGTGTGTATATATATATATACTATATGTACTTATAAATAAATATTTCCATACATGTATTTACACACACGATAAACAATTCATGGCTTTTGCACCACGATAAAGCACCAGCTCATACTTAATTAATTGTTCATGAAGTTTTGGCCAAAAACAATGCTGTAACCCCAGCCTCCATATTCGCCAGATATGATTCCGTGTGACTTATTCTTATTTTCAAAAATTAAGAGAACCTTGAAGGGCCGTCGTTTTACAGCCGTAGATGACATTAAAAGCGCATCGCTGAAAGAACTAAAGGCTATCTCAAAGATCGAGTTTGAGAAGTGTTTCGGGGGTTGGAAGAAGCGCTGGCAAAAGTGCATAATCTCCAAAGGGGACTATTTTGAAGGAGAAAACATCAATGTATAAGAATAAATAAATATTTTGTCCGAAAAATTATTTTTCTCGTTATTTTTTTAACACACCTCGTATTTACTGAATAACCGAACTGCGTGTTACTTGACTTCCACCTTGAAAGTAACCATAAATGGTGATGCATTATTATAATTATGAATGTGAGTTTAAGTTTACAATTCGTTACAATCTCAGCATTTGTTTCAAAATATAGTTCTTGGACGTAGGCGTTCGTTCATATGGGCCAGATTTTTTCAAGATCAACGGATCTTTATAATTATATTCTACAAAACAAAATCAGCGGAAGTAAACTATGTGCCCACACTAAATATGAGGTATTACGAAATATCTTGAGTTAACCTTAATTAGTTGTCAATCGTTCCAGTTTTTAGTTAGGAAACTGCTTATTTTTCGGTAAGGTTTTAGGAAACATTAATGGTACTTACGATTGGGTGCAATGGCACATGCCCTCCCTATATATTTTATTTGCTAATGAAATTATTTTATGAATGTGGTTGATGGCAATTTGAAATGTAATAATTTTCTTAGCAAGGGTGACCTAAACGTAAATTTAGAGTCCACATCTGTCCATTTAAAATTCCTGGGATTCGCTTTCAATGTATCATTAGAGTATGGATTTAGAACAGGCAATCCCGATGGCTTCAAAAGTCCTTTAGATACCGAAAAGAGAAACAAAGGACGCTATCTGTGAAATATAATTTCAATGCCTCGGTTTAATTTAAAACAAAGCAGTAAAAACTCTTTTAATGGCAACGAGGAAACTCCATAAAAATTAACAGTAATCTCAGTTCGTCAAATGCGATTGTAGATCTCTTCCTTGAATGCCCACGATGACATTTGAGCATAACTGTCTCCTCTCCGCTCCATATTTATTTCAAAAGGAATCTCGTCCTCTTTTTATTACTCAAAGAAGATATCAGAGTTCCTCAAAGGCGCAAAAATTCTGCCATAACCGTAAGTGGGAGAGCAAGGGAATGATTTGAGGGCGGGATAAGATGCCACGAGGGAGCGAAGGGCAGCGATTTCCTTTTGTTTCAAAGGGTTTATTCTTTCCCACCTTTCGGAGCAAATGGGGGAGGGAAGCGAAAGGGTTAGGGAGAAAGTGTGGGAGGGAAGACCCGGCCGTGTGGCAGGTTAAGCCGGGACCGCCCGGAGAGTGGTTGTGTGAGAGAAAGAGGATGCGGGTTGAGGAAAGGGACAGGGAGGGAGTTAAGAGCAAGAGTGCCGAAAGAAGAGAGGAATGAGGAGGGGATCGTCGGGAAATGAACACAGAACTTCCTCCAAACCATTCCTCTATCCATCCAAACCCTCCTTCCCCTCCTCTCCATCCACTCCCGGCCTCCCCTCTTCCTCCGCCTTTGAATTCCAACTCCTTTTTACCTCCTCGTTTTCCCCGTGCTCTCTTTCCTATTTTATAATGTAGGCGGGTCGTTAGGCAAACGGCTTGGAGCCCAGCAGAGTCCGTATAAACCCCTCCACCCCCCCTTACTCCCGCTTCCCACGCGGAACAAAAGAAGAGCGGGGGAAGAACTGCGAGACGCGCCTCTTGGTCCCGCACCTGGGGACTTGAACTCCGTGAGCCCCTCTCCTCCTCCTCGTTCCTCCCCCATCCCGAAATTCCCCCTTCTGCCACCCCCCCTCAACCCCCCATAGCCATCTTCCTCTCACCCACCTTGTCCTTTCTTCCCAGCCGCCTCCTCTTCTTTTATGTCTTTCTGTCCTTCGCTCCTCGTCCGTTCGCGAGCTCCTTATCTCCCTTACGACTCCCACAGGTCCACTCCCCTTCATCTGTTTTAGCTTCTCACCCCCTGCTCCTATTTCTCCTCCTCGTTCATTGCATATCTCCACCCTGCCTCGAGATCCTTCTCTGCCTCCTCCTCCTTTCACGCCTCCATCAGTTCGCTCCGGTAGTCTCCGCGAATATAATGAAATCCAAGAGAAGGTGGGTAGATTAGAAACAAAGCGACTCCAACCCTTCTCCCACCACTCCTCTTTCTCTCTTCTTCTTGTCACATCGAAACCCTTGGCTGAGCCGTTCCTCCTAGAAGAACCGAGCTACCTGGCTTCAACCAGCCGTTCCTGTGTACGTACACCGAAATGGACGTCTAGGGACCATATTCTTCTCTGGCGGGCGTCCGGGAAATTTTCGCGTAGGAGGTTTTCGGGAGGATAGTCGGGTATACATGGAACTTCTCTCCACCTTTTGTCTAGCTCCGTACGGCCCGTCCAGTGAACCCCGTGTGTAAGGTTTAAGTAATGGAAAGCACTGCTGGATGCATTCAGGTAGTGTTTTTTTTTCATAGGTTCTCAAGGTTTATAACACGGGGACTAGTCTCCTTTTTCTAAATATCTCCGGTTGAACTGTGCATTTAGACGTGCGAGTATGAAAAATGGTATGTGCGCGAGCTCACACATCTATAGCCTCTTTATGTTATTACTTAAATAGACACGTTGAATTCGGAAAAGGTTTTGCTCATTTCTAAAAGAGACTCATGCTTTCGGATATATAAACGTCGACGCGGATGAACTCCTCGTGTCAAATGCGAAGGAATCAACTATGAAGTTTCTTGCAGTGTAATCGTTTCCTTAGTCTCCTCTCTCCAAAATCATTTCCACTGAATGTTTCCTCATTTCTCTCTTTCGAGATGGGTGCTCGTATGAGGTTGGCTTCAGTCTTTCCGGATTGCATTTCGTAAAACAAGATAAAAAATACAGCAACTCTCCTAAACTTTTGCTTCTAGTTTCAGGAGTTGTATAAAAAAGGAATGAATCATGTAGCAACCTATCTAATTTTGTCAGTGGTAGGAGTAGTCCAAGTAATATCGCTGAGTGCATTTATATACTAAAGGGCTGACACTTTAGTCCTCCTGCTCATACTTGTGCCCTAAATCTAGACCGTTTTACAAAGTATGCCAGGAAAACCAATGAAATTAGAGGCTGGTTTTTCAAAAATTAGTTTTTACAGCAAATCTTGTAAGAGTAAATAATTTTAATTTGATAATCAAAGTTTTCCGTGGAGTTTTGTGGAGTACACGTCTTTCTTATTTGCAACTGTTATTTAGGCATTGAATTTATTGAAGTCAGTACTGTTTTCACAAGGACCTGGTCCATTATAACGAAATTAATCCACAGTTCCAATACAAAAGTCTCACTTTTCTTTATACCATCATGTGTAACTCAATGATAATTATGGATATTGATAATTAAATAATAAGTTTGCGTTTTCTGCACTTTTATTGGTATGTAGCACAATGCGTTCATCTACACTGTATAGTTTTTGGTCCTACGCTATTTCTACGTATGTATAAATCTTTTCACACTTTCTCATATTATTTTCAGTGCAGTATTTTGGTTTTCTTTCGTATTTTCCTGATAAGCTCTGTCAAAATAATGTGCGAGTACGTACACTGTTACTTGATTGTTTATGTATTAATGCGTGTAAATAAGGAGGGTTTAGGTGGAAGTAGGGGATATCTAAATTCCGTCTCGGCCCAATATTAACGTTTTATAATATTATTATTATTATGGCATAATCACATGAAAGAGGGTATATTATAAGCTGCGGTATAGTAAAACGCGTTGTACCACGTACCAATTAGAGCGTGGGAAATATGAAGTTACTTTTTTAAATGTTGGATTTCACACTTTTCTATCATATTTCATGAGTAATAACATTTATCGAATAATATGCTATTACGTGATCGAATATATTCCACCGCCGGGGTAATGAAAAAAGGGGCGAAATGTTCAGTAATTTATGAAAAGAGGATGTGTGAATTATTGGTCGTGTAGTACAAATAGCGTGTATTGTGGAAACAAAAAGGTAAAATATTTTGTTTTAAAAGCAAATAACTAGCAGTAGATAACCACAGATATCGATTATGCATGAGTTATATTTCGTAGTGACTTCATTTATTGGACTCACAAGAAATTCTCACTCATTCATAACATAGTGTGTCATGGAAAAAATGAATTCGGTTAGCTAATTCACTTGTTAAAATACTTCTAAATCCGTAGCGGAATATTAGTTGCGCAATACATTTCGTGCTGTGATTTGACATGTCATTGCGTTGACCTGGAAAAAACTGGAGCCCATGTTCTTTTTTTATTTTCTTTTCCCGGTGGGGTTTCTTTTTGCCTTTTTCACGTGCGATTTTGGTTGTATCTCACAGGAGTTTTAAAATATACTCATGGAATATGGTGTAAATTATGTCCTCTCCCCACCATTCTCTTGCACCCCGGCACCGGTATCAAAGTTGTAATAAAAAAAATCACGAGGGATTGGGCAGGATTGGAAATTTACGAGTGGTTACGAGTGACAACCGAAATATTTCCTCTCGAATTAAATGTGTTTTGCCATCATTTGCGGGGTCATTTATTGAATGAGAGATTGGGGTTTCAAATGTCACTTCTCTTAACAAGTGAATCGCAGCTGAAACGCTTTTTACGCGATCAATCAGAGTATAAAAAGAGGGCGTCGTTTATATATTTATGTATCATTTACAATTGGATCAAATCGTCAATTTTGAAGGCTGTACCTGAATTAATTGCACACGTATTAAGAAAGTGCTCGTATATTTTCCCAATTCTATTTCTCCATAACCGAGTGGAGATATAAATTCAAGTTTTTATTATCGTTGAGCGCTAGTGTCATAAAATGGACACTCTATTGAAGAGAAAAACAATTTTTAAATGGAATTGTGCTTGTCATCCTTCTTACCTTCAGATAAACTTTATTTAATGCCTTTAAACCCAATCCCTTCGCAATGGTTGGCTGGAGCCGAAACTGAAACCGGTCATTCGAAAGTGACCCCATTATACAGAGAGCAAAGTCAAAACTTTCACATTCTTCAGTTTAGAGTGTGTGGCTCGTTGGTCTAGGGGTATGATTCTCGCTTAGGGTGCGAGAGGTCCCGGGTTCAAATCCCGGACGAGCCCAATTTTTTTATCCCATGGGACCTATCTCTGCCGGAAAATATTTTACACACTTCACCGCTCTACAGGAGTCTCTGGTGGATTGGTGTATTTAAGTTAAGCTGTACTTTTCGTGACTCACCTGCTTCCGTTGGACCGTTTCGTGAGATGAATGTTAACTTGAAGACCTCAACACTGGGGTTAGTTCATTTTAATGGGTTCCGCCATCTTAAGCCATTCCTCTGAAATTAATAAATTTAATTGACATATGGAACTTGAGGTTTTTTTTAAATGTACATCTACATCTACATAATACCCCGCAAGCCGCTGCAAGGGCGTGTGGCGGGGGGTGTTAGGTCACCACCCAAAAAAGGAAAAAAGAAATACCGCATTACTGTAAACAGCAATACATTACTTAATGGTATGCGGGAAGGGTTTTGACACAACACACAGGAGGTTAGTGAAAGTGCATGCAATTGAGTTTAACTAATTGTTACCTAGACGCCGAGGGTGGCAAGTGGCATTTTTGTTATCTCCGAGTGTGACCCTACAGTTGTTATCCCGTATTGTCCGTGGGAAGAAGGAGTCCTTGAGTCTGCTAGTCCTGAAAATGTATATGGGCTATTGCAAAAGAAGTTTATGCATCTACATTTTGGTGTAGTATTCCTCTCCCTAATAACCACTACTATTTTGATGTAAACAGACGACGTCGCATTCAAATTGTGGATACTTCATTACATTTTTCCTTACAAATGTCGAATTCCAAATCCTTAGTTATGAGTACATTTACAAGAAATAGGATTTATTCATGTTACTCCAGAAACGTACCCTTCTTATATTCCCATTACGTCGATGTCCTTTACATTGAGGGACAACGCGGAAAAATTCTCTCTGAACGCCACATCTTTGGAAAATTGCATCATATATCGAAGTCATTATGCTTTCTGACTCATTATATTCCTTATACATATTACGAAGTTGCAATCAAATCTCGAATATTCATTGAACAGCTCAGACGTTCCTTTGAAATTGCATTGATCAAGTGATACATACTCCTCACTCATTATGATTAGTTAAAATCTCAAATAAAATCAATAACTAAATTTCCCCTCTCCACATATTTTACCAGAATTGGCTGTGCCAGGTCTGGCCATTATTAAGGTCCTAAGTGATTTAAAATTAATGTAAATAACGCAGAATATTTCAACAAAGCCAACAACCGGATGCGATTTTTCAATTCTTCTCTCCCTGTCTTTTGAAGCTGGAAAAAACGAGTTCTTACCACGTTTTTTCAGAAATACAAGAGGATCGTATTGGTAGTTTCTCAGCGGGCGTCACTAGTTTAACGTCTGGTATACGTGTTTCGACGTCCATAGGAACTTCTTCATTAATATAAACAGATAATCATCTCAGAGGCAGAAAAATTAGAGGATGCCCATCTCTGACTGTAATTTTGCTTCCGAGTTTTTGGACAGCGAATGCTAATGGCCGAATGTTTCACCCTAATTTTTTTCCGATGTTTCTCCTCGAGCTGGAAATTTGGGGCGGGATGGAGGGGAAATGGCGTAAAATGAAACGCAGGGCGTGAAATAGGGGGAAAGAATTCGGGAATGGTCAGCGGTGGAACGTTGCCCATTTGCTCATCTCGCATTCCGTGTAACTTACTGGACAAGGGGCGGAGGGGATGGGAGGTAGAGGAGGAGAAGGAGATTCCAAGTGGCCATCCTCACTTGCTCTAGCCCTCCGAAGGCTCCGTAACATCCTCTCAGAATACACACCCACACACTCGCGAGCCTCCCAACCCCTTACATCTCACGCCATTTTGCCCAAACTCTTTCTTCTTACCATAGAAGCAGCCTCCTCCCGCCCACCCTCTTTCCCTTTTCCCCGGACTCCGCCTCCCTCCAGCTCTCCCTCCCCCGGTCCCTCTTTCGCCTTCTTAACTTGACACCACACCCTTAAAACCCTCCCTTCGCCACTCCCACACTTTCTTACCCCCTTCTTCGAAGACCTCCCCACTATACCCTGCGCCTCCCGGCTGGCGTAAACTCCCAGACCACCCCCATCATCCTCTCTTCTCTCCCTTCCTCTCTCCCTCCACCTTTGGTCCAAATTGCGCCTCAGATACACTTGGGACACAATGGTAGGGCCGTCGGAACGATGCCGGCATCAAGAAGAAGGGATTTCTGGCCTCCTTTCTCTCCCCCGTACCTCGCACCCCAGACTCTCCTCACTTCATCGTCCTCTCCTCTTGCATCCTCCTCTCCTTCGTTGCCCCGTCCTTTTTTATTTCTCTCTCCGTGCAAGGGAGGGAGGGGTCTTGAAAAAGGGAAACTGGGGGTTGAAAGGGGTGGAGGTCCATGCGTGGCAGAAATGGGGGAGTTAGAGGGCAGACAGTTGGAGGAGAGAGAGAGAGAGATAGGTTGGGCACGAATCGAAGAGGAAGCGGAAGAGATCGGAGGGCCAAAGCCCATTGATGGTGCGTAGAGATAGGAGAGAGGGTTAGCTGAAGGGGCTGCGAGTGTGAGTCCAGAATGGGGTGGAACTTTATTTTTCTTCTTTTTGAGAGAATGGAAGTGGTGTGAGGTGGGTTTGGGGGGAGGAGAGTGGTGTAGGTGGTGGTGGCATTTCCCATGGAAGGCGCCTGAGATGTATCTGGGAAAGAAAGGGATTTGCCTCATCTCTCATTCCAAGAGTTCTGGAGGGAATTGAGAAAAAAAGTCGCACCCTCACATGGGACGATTTGAGAATGAATTAGGAGTGAGACTTAAGAATGTTTGGGGAGCGAGGGATTTGAAATATTTGAACCCGGCATGATCTAATGAAATCAATACAATTCTGGGAATAAATATATATTATTTAAGTTTTGGATTGATGTGCCTTTGGTGTTTGTTCGATGCAAAATTATGAAGTTAGTCCACCTTGAAAAAATTAATAAAAATATTCTATGAGCTTTTTTTAATTTGTGAGAACACGAATTTTCTGTTTGATGTAATGCTCTGATCAACGGTAATGAATATAAAAATGGTAAATCTATTTTAAAATAATTTAAAATATCTTTTTATAACCTAATTTCAGCCTAATGTGACGGAGACTGTTATATAAATGAGTATTTCGAAGCGATTACGATTTCCGTTGCGTCTATCATAATTTAATATACTAAAATTCGTTAATTTGTTCAGGACGTTGTTGATTTTTTCTTTTATGCTGCCCCGTAGTACTCTAAATGTATATGCACTCTCAGTGAGTGTAATGCTGGTATTTTTTTATTAATTCAAACTCTTTTTGTACGAAGATCTTTGCAATCGTAACCATCCAGTTACATAGCATAGTAAACGATGATGTACCTTCATCGTGTAATTGTTTTAAAACCTGGGTAAAATATGAATGGGTTTAGTTATAAACGTATTCATTATTGTTTAGTTGTATTGATAGATTTGTCTTCTTGAAATATTTCACCTCCGTAATCAATCCAAAGTGTAGTGTAATAGTATAGGTTAGAAATGAAATGAAACAAGCCGTTGTATCCCCAACGGCTTGTGATATATCACTGAAATCAATTTCGTGTGACGTAATTTATTAATAATCCTATCTTCCCTGAATACAGACTATTGAAATTTCGAATGCACTCCAGTGCTGAAGAGGATTAACTGATTGATTATCTTGATGATAAATAAACGCAATGCATTTTTCACCAAATCCTCGGAAAAGTAATTAGTGTTAATGTATTTCGGATATATTAAGCCTCCACCATGCTGCTACGTCTGGGGAAGTTAAATTTACTATTGATGATATCTATTATTCTGAGAGATAAAAAATGTCTGTTAAAGGATTGCAATAAATTGGATTCGCAAACTTCGGCAATCAAATGGAATGCTAAATTGAATATTTGCATCACAGAAACTCTTCTGCCAGGTCGTTAAAAATTCCCTATCAAATGGTTTAATGCTATCTGTGCTGATATCATACAGAACAGAAAATAGTCCTGCATAGGCAGGCACTTGATACGTTAAATACTGACATTCTTCTTTCAAATTTTTTTAACCGATATCAAGGAACGTAATGTGTTTTGATCAAAAAAGTATATACCTTTTCCTCTTTTTAATGAAGTTATTTTTCTGGTCGAATCGGGGTGTCAAGATAGTCAAGTTTTCGTAGGAATGGTTATGCTTGTGGAATCGGGAATGGGGGAATGGGATGGTTCAAAGAGAAAGGGCCCTTAACCAAAGAACAGGCTGGAAAGGGACAAGTGAAATGAAAAGCCACATGTGGTCAATGGTTGCTCCTTCTCAGAATCGAAAAGAATGGAGAGGTTACTGGATTTGAAGGGATAACAAAGAAATGAGGGTTCGTGGATTTTGTCAGAAATGGAACCTTGTAAGGGAAGGTTCAAGGTTTGGCATGTGCGAATAGAAAAAAGGCATTTTCAGGTGGTCCTAACATCGATGAAGATGGAACTGTAGAGGATTGAAGAAAGGCAAGTTTGTTGCATGTGCAAAAATACTGTACACAATACAGTACAAAAATACTAAATACTTATAAATTAAAACAGCGAGATTAAGTGTCCGGCCGCGCTGTGGGAAAATATTTCGGGTCAAAGTGAGTGTGTTGTGTCATCTCCTGCCACACATCCTTGCAGTGGCTTGAGGGGTACTAAAATAACTAGGAAAACTAAACAAAATGCGAAAAAAAGGGAGCTAGCCCCTGTTGTCGAGTGACTTCAAATGCCACTGTAACTGACTAACTGAAGATAAGGTATCGGAATTCGATGGAAAATTGTTTGTGATTATCTGGACATTGCACCGATCCCTTACGCGTTTCTGGGCACCACGAGCCTCATTGTTGCTTCCTTAGTGACCATAATGTCACTTCTGCGTGACGTAATGTTCTATTATGGTGGTGTAGTGATTGTGCCTACATGGCTGGTGACCTAACGCACGCACACGGTTTTGCGGTGGCCTGAGGTGTATTGTGTAATTGTAAGATGGTAAAATATAATTTTTATAGCCATGAGTTAAAACATATGACATAAGATAGCAGTCAAAGTATTACATGAAAAAGCGTATGTCCCGAATAGTATGCTTATTGAGTAAAACCGGGGGGATCATTCACGAGAAAAATTTACAGTACCAAATACCTTTCCTAGAAAGTCTACGTTTTAAAACAGTAATCAAGGTGGAGCTCATAAGAGTCTTTCTTAAACATTTGATCAATTTCAAGTATTAGTTTTTTATTCGAAGCGTGATTTAACAAAATTTCCGTCATCAAGTTGGCCTCTCCCAAGGAACCTATTGGTATCTTTGCCGTTTCAGGTTTTACATTGTTGAACAGCATTTTATATTAAATGAAAAGTTGACGCCATGTCCATATTTCTAATTTGACATATTCCGTAGCCAGAGTCATTTTCGAGTGAATAAGCCGTGCAGTATTTCTATACTTCTGGATATGACCGCTCAGGTGTAGGAAATCAAGGTATAGTATAATTAAATGAAAAAGCAACGCATTTTCATAACGTTTACATACGATATTTTATTCGACTTTCAAATCGAAAAATAGTCCATTGGAATTACATTACAATGAAAGAGTCCTTTTAGCTATTAAGCGTAAAAGTGTCCCGAAAATATAAAATCTTACTTTGATCATTGGTACAATGTAAAATGCTTCCATCTATCAATACAACATGGGTGTGGATACGCCAAAAACTATTCAGCCCAGTAGCCAAAACCCGGGTTGATAATTTTGCTTCCTAATGACATTTTTTTGCTCAAAAAATTGTCCACTTCAACATTTTCAATTTGACGTAAGTTTTCGTCTGATGGAGATTTTAAGTTCATCAAAACTAGTAGTTTTCTAAGTAGAAGGAGAAAATTTATAAAAACTGAGCTATTCGTCTAATTTGCTTGTATTTTGGCATAGGTTGATGTAGTAAAAGAAATTTGGATCCACTGACCAATCGTAATCAAAGTCTTTATGTGGGGGAAAGGAGGATGTCAAATAAAAGGAAAAAACAAAATTTCCAGAATGGCACTAAAACGGCGTAATAATGCTGAGAGGAAGTACTATAAGGTATGGGAGATGTAATTCGTTCAGCGATAGTCTGAAAATTCAAAAAGGGTTTGTGTTAATTTTTCACTCATCTTGTCTTCGTAATGCTTGCTTTCGCAGAACATTTATGAAGCCCTGTTGATTACCTTTGACGTTATTTTTTATGTCTTGCTGTGGTGGGGAAAATTGTTGGCGGACACTTGGTTTAGTGGACCAGACCGGACCTCTTGTCTCTTGTTAGAGCAAGGCACTGTCAATGGTCGTGGTGGCCACAAAAGTGTCGGGCCGTGTTTGAACGAACGAACACGACCTTCGAGTTGTCGTAATGCCATGTTCTCGCCTCTCCCTACGACGCCGTCATCTCCGTCGCTGATTTGGGTTTTCAGGCCAGTTGTCGCGGTAATCGTCAGAGGAGCTAATTCGAGTGATGCCAAATTTTTGGTGGGCGACGGAGGGAAGGAATGAATTGGCGGAGCACAAAATTGATAGTGAAAGGGAACGGAAGGAGGGTCGAAGTGGAAGCGAGAAGGAGGAGACGGGGAGGCATCTACGTGGTGGAAGTGACTTAGCGGACTGGCAGGGTGGACAGGAGGAGGAGGATGTGGGAAAGAGGGGTCGGGTGTGTTGGGGAGGAGGAGGGAGGTCAGCGGGGACCAGGGGGATCGAAGAGCGTGGGGTCAGTCTGGAAAGGTATACCTTCGCCAACTCAGCCAGCAGCAATCCCCGTGTCCCTCCGGACCGCGCTCACTCGCATCATGCATTGCTTTCCACGTCTGGGGGCGAGAATTGGCGTTCCCCTCCCCTCCCCCCTCTCGTTCTCCTCTCCACACTCCTCCCCTCCCTCCCCCCTCCCGTATCCGTTGACCCCTCACTCTTATCCCTCAGGTCTCCTCTCCAGTCTCCGATCCTAAAACTCCGGGCGAGTCCTTCCATCCCTACCGTTGACTCCCCTCCCTCCAGAACTCAGGGTCCCTTAGATTATCCCCCTCTCCCCCCTCGTCCCGTCCCTCTCCCCTACCTTTCCTCCTTATCTCTAGCCTCTCGCCAAGCTTCCTAGACTGCCCCATTTCTTCTTTCTCCGCACACCCCGCTTCCATTTACGGGAGCCCTTCACCTGGTCCCTCTGTGTGTGTCTCTCTCTCTTTCAACCCTCCTCTCCAGGTTCTCCCTCCTCCCGCACCCCATCCCTTGGGCCAACAATTCTTGTTCCTCCCGCGTCTCCAGTCTCGCTTCGTTCCTCCTCTTCTCGAATCTCCTCCATCCATCTTCCTTTCTCCCCCTCTGACTCTTTTTCCTCCTCCAACGACGAAAACTCTCCCGTCGCACTCTTTTTAATCGCCAAGGTCCTTTTGTCACCTGCTCCGATACCCCTTCTTCCGTTCTCTCCACGGCCTCTCTCTTCCTGGAGTCCCACGTGATTGAGCTACTTCTCCACTTTGTCTCTTTTGTTGTCTCGTCTCTAACTCCCCCCTTTTTTTCGTTCCGCTCGCATCTTCCTCCCGGCCAATTAAATGAATAAATGTCCGGGAGGCTGTTTTTTTTCCTGTCGCCCTTTCCGTCCACTCCCCCACCTTTTTGTTCTCCTGTATCAGCTTTAGCTATTAGCAAAGTCGATGGCTTATTCAAGTTAGGTCGAAATGTGGTCGGAGCACCGTTTCTTTAGGAGAAAAATTGAAAATGGCCTGAGTCTTGAATTTTTTTTCGTTCAAGGGCGTTTAATTATTTTTGTAACGAGTTGTTCTTCATCAAGGTAGTTAACCTTTATCAATGCCATAACAGGGCGTCTACCCTTTCAATAACTTCTGTTGCGATTCAAGTGAATGCATCGGGCAGACAAAGGTGTCCTTGGTTTTTCACAGAGTACGGTTTATTCTAATTGATAATCTTTCTATCGGCAGCTTTTATTTATGGAATCATTAATTCTACTCTTTAAATGTCTTATTTTCTTACTTTATGATGATAGAATTTCTTTCTTTCAGCTATTTATTTGGTCTATATATTTTACCTTTTGTTCTTATGCGGGATTCCCTTTACATTTTGACTTCTTTAATCCCCACGCATATCCATAGTTTTTCGACATGTACCCAATTCAACTAATTTTGTTACTTTTGCTAAATAATAATAATATTATGTCATTAATATATCATTCAAGAATAATTAAAGTAGTTAATAACAATATTATTTTATGATACAACTTGATATAAACTAATGTTACCTGTAAACAATAGAATAATTTTTATGTAATTAATATTTCGGTAATTTTATATCCATAATATAATTTATTCGTGCAATTCTTTCCCTCTTTTTATCTCGTTAAGTATGACTATCTAGACTTCATTAGTTTCCATCGAATTCGGTTTCCTATTTGGGCATCATTGCTCGAGACATCCAATGTAAAATTATACAATTGATTACTTTTCCATTAGATTTACTCCTTTGAGCTCACTCGTTTGTAAGTATTGCTCGTAAGTAATCCCAGCACCCCCCCCGGACCTTTGCTAATATCGTAAAATGTTATGAATTTTAGCTGCAAAAATATGCGCAGAAATTGTGTTAAGAGACCTTTTTTTCCATTGGTCCAAGAGTCGATGATTCTTCTTCTCTTTGTAATGAAAGGTATACTTCATGAATATTAATTGGCATTAGTGTTTATTTCAGCTGTTAACTCAGATGGAGACAAATGTATATTTGCAGAATCTAATTTCGGAACGTTTCCTTGTGATTGAAGAATGGTAGGCAGCACATACATTTACTGCTTGACGGAGAAGTATGCTTTGTTAACCCACCCTCCCCCCACGACCCCCCCTTCGGAATACCTTCAGCTCACCTCGCATCATCCCCTCTCTCCTTTCTCCGGACCTTCGCCGAGCTCCGTCATTCTCCCTCTCCTTCCCCCGTGCACTCCCTTTCCTACCACCTGCCACCCCTCACGCCTCCCTCTTTCTTTGGGGAGTTAAGCTGGAACTTTCTCGAACGCCTCCTTCAACTTGTTCTGTCTCCAGAATTACGGGTCTTTATATAAAGGGTGGTGGCGTTGGTGGGTAGTTCGCCTCATCACCCACCCTCATCTTCTCCCGCTCTCTCCTCCCCCCCTATCCCCCAGTTCCACCCCTGCGCCGCCCGCCTTAATCCCCACCCACCGGCAGCCACTCGCTCATTGTTCCCCCTCCTGCACCCCACTCCTTCCTTTTCTCTTCTTCTCCTCCTCCTCCGATGCCATCCACAAATTGCTTTCCTATTCACCCCTACCACCGCTCTTTACCCTCTCCTCCCCACACACTTTAACCCTCGTCTATTGTTCACTCTTCTTTTTGCCTCCCACACACACATACACACACACATTCGCGCGCCCACACACATCCGTCCGTCCCACACCCAAGGAACCTTATCCTCGACGAACTCATCCCCCTCCTTCTGACCAATCAACGTTTTTATCTCCTTAATCCATCACGACACGGAAAATAGAGATAGGGTCTATCTCGCCTGTAGCCTCGATGTAGGGAAAAGTTTTTACTTCCTTCACTTTCGATAGCCGTTTCCTCTGCCGTCCTGTCCCTTCTTTATCCTTTCCCTTCAAAACTTCTGTTATGCTTCGCCTCAAATGACCGATAGGCAATCACATATTTTAAGACATATCCCCGGTTAATTAATTTTTTGATATCTATAAGGTCACATCAATAGTAATCATGACATTTTATTGTAAAATCGATATAATCTGTGTGATATAACACTTGATTGAACAATTTTTTTCCACTTAGCCAAATATTGGCCTTAAAGGAGGCGTCCAATTTTGTCTCCACTGTGGATTGTTATGAAATGATTTTTTTTTGTTATATCTAGTAGCTAAGTTCTCATTATACTGTGGTTGTTAATGCCACTCATTGCTTTGGATAGCTCATTGAAAACCAAGGGAAATAACTACTGTAGTTTGCCTCTTATCATTGTTTTGAAAATAGTTTGACCATTCATACTGCTTTCCTCCCTTCTGC
Organism: Hetaerina titia; assembly: GCA_037158775.1. Lineage (NCBI taxonomy): Eukaryota > Metazoa > Arthropoda > Insecta > Odonata > Calopterygidae > Hetaerina > Hetaerina titia. The sequence goes on from CM073771.1 coordinate 65,074,768, forward strand.
ATACGTTTTTTAAACATGTTTTTAAATATTTAATTTTACTAGAAAATAATTATAAAGTATTCACGTAATTGTTTAATTTGTATCTCACTGTAGGATTGCTTTTTTGTGCGGCTCTATTGTCTTTTATAAAGTAGGGATTATGGAACATTTTATCTAGTAGTATTTTAATCAACCGTCAAATTCTTCCCTTATTATAAAAAAAACATAGTCAATTTAATGGTAGACATGCTGGGGTAGTGTTTACCCCCGGGTTCAATTCCGGCTCAGACTTCAGGAAGTGAAAACGAAACTCAAACAGCGTTTTTCCTGGCTATCGGAACTTTCTGAGGACCGTGAAAGGATCAATGACAGCGATCCAAAAAGTTCAGAACGTGCGAAATACTCATGGCATAGAACTTTTTAGTTGGTGAGCTCTATCGTATTCTGTCATAACTGACAATGATACGAGTCTTATTCTTAATCACCTTATCGCAATGGTTTTGTAATTCTGAGCGTAAGGCGTCAACTTTATTGCCGTATTTACGTTAAGCATACTTGTGTAGTGGAAGTTGACTCTAACTTAACTCTAGTAATGGCACGTAGTTATAGATTATTGTTCGTTTACTGTCGTATTGCTTCAGAAAAAAAACACAACTTGACGAAGCCAGTCGTGAGACTCTGTTTACATTTCATTAAAGGTATTATTTGGTAAAAATTCCTTTCATTACATCCTTATTCTATTGCCTATTCTTCATTCTCTATCAAATTCAGAGGACCAGAAAAAAACATCCTGTTGAAATGAATGTTGTTCAGGTGGAAACTTTGCCCTTTTTTATGAGCAAAGATTACGAAGCCATCAAAGCTATTAGTGTGATCTTACACGCAGGAATTTGCGCCAATGAACGTTTTTACGCGGTGAAATAATAATAGTATTAATTTTTTTAACAAAAAAACGGGAAATCCTAAACGCATGCTCTACGGCACTGATAAATAAGTGCAACTATATTTCCAATGATGGAATCATGGATAATTGGATACATTACGATTGTAGCATTGAATCAATGAAAATAATACTTTTTAATTGAAAATTGAACCGAAATGGAAATATTGTCTCCTACAGTGTGAGTTATTTATGCCAATTTTCATATAATTCAAAATAAGTCGAAAATTAGACGAGAGGAAATTCAGAGAACCATGGTAAAACTCCTTAACTCCTGAGCTACGTAAGGTAGAAATGAATAATTTTAATGAATAGCATATGTTTATTAGACATATGTTTTTTGTACGTTTTTCGAAATGCACTTTGGAGTAATGGGATAAAGTAAAATATTTGGTTCTTCGAAAGAAAATTCTCTGTTTAAAGAATATATGGACCACTTATAGGGACACAATTTTACTCCACGGTGACTTAAAGTTTAGATAGTTTCAATTAATTTAAAACTCAGCTGTGAAAAAGAAGGGAGACAAAAATAATAAAGCATATGCACTTTCATACTCTTTAGTCAACAGTTAAAAGTTCAGTGCATTTAATGAAACGAAGCACTGCAATATCTTCATCCGCTTTAGTCTTTGATTTGATCCGCTGTTGAAAATGAGTGCAATGTAATGAGATTTGCTGTGAACAAGATATTAATGCCATTGGAAAAGGGGTTTTGAATAGAAATATTTTTTCTGAGAAGATGATGAAATATTACTTACAGAAGATAAAAAAACAAAAAACTTCGTTAAAAACCTGTTTCAAAAAGAAAAAAAATATAATAAGTATATGAAATTGGATGATCAGAGGCTTAAAGTCGACCATTTCTTCTATTTGAGATGCAGGATCGAAATACCATTTTTATTTCTTGTTAAAAACAATAAATCTTGCAATAAACGAGACTTATCGACATATGCTACAAGTCGAGATGAAATTTTATGAAACGGTCAAACTTCTAACGTCGTAAAAACACACGAAAGGCGTTGAAATTATTTTGTAAATGCACAAAAACGATATGCTCTTCTCTAAGGGTAGGAGACGTGGAACTAAGAAAAGAAAATTTGATGCTGCAGAGGAGGTTAGTGGTGACCAAATAGGCGAATTACGTAGGGAACAAGAACTAAATTTTACGAACAGTGGGGGTGAAAATAGATACACGAATACCGTTGAAAATAATTTGGCATCTGCGACGACACGATAAAATGCTTAGTCGTTAATGATGATCGTACCAATAGGCTTATTATTTGCTTGAGTATTTAAATGGTTTCCCTTTATTTGATGTGAGAAAACACCGCTTTGTTAAGGACCTAAAGAAAATATATTGTTCTCTTCAGTGCTGAACAAGCAGATAAGATGAAACGGCTTCTTTTACCCCGTCAAAGTGTAATGCCATTTCCCAAGGCCACCCTTCCCTCCCCAAGTGTCCCTCTCTTTCTCTCTCTCTCTCTCCAACCGTCATTGTGCTCATCTTTTGTGTGTTTGTGAGTGTCCGCATCACGTGTGCTTCCTAACAGCCCGGCCTCATCTCGTCCCTCCATTCTCCCGATCCTGTCTCCCTTTCAACCCCCTCGCAGATGTTTTTGTCAATTTGTCCCTTCCCTTCTGTCGCTGAAGTTGAATCTAGAATCCGACAAACCATGTTGTTTTCCCTCAGTCCAGTTGGAACCCTATAAACCGCTATTTTAACCCGCCTTGGCATTGAAATATCAAACTCTCTCTGAATTAGACCTTTAGTTCATTTAATCAAAATTTCGGGTTTTTTCACGAACGTTTAACGCCTCAATAGATTAACAAAACTTTGATAAAATTTACGTTAAAGATTTAATCATTTTGTAAGGATGTGGGATTTAAACTCATTTTCAACTGATCTGACTTATGAGCGTCTTTTAAACTCTAATAAATCGTATTTATCAGCGTCACTAATATCAATGGGAGTCGTTACTTGTGATAGGTGATTATCGGCATCACTAATAGGCAAAACTCGTGATTGGTGAAATAAATAAATTTTACTGATCGATTATGATAACATTTTATTTGAAAACAAGACCGTCTATTTTGTTTTCATTGATTCACGACCGTAACTACGTTCATTGTACTTTTACAACATTTTATTTGACTATATTTGTCTTGCAGAAATAAAAAACTAATAACGATGGTAGATTGTTTGCAATGGAAAAAAAATACATGTGTCATTAATATGCTCTGTATTGGACCCTAATGAAAAATACGTTTTATGCGTCATCACTGATTACTCTAGTCATTCATAGTGTTGATCGGTAACATTATACGTTAACCACTGACCCATTATGAATTTTCGTCATTCGCTTGCCATATTGCTTTTCCAGGAAAATATGATGAACACAATTTAAGGGAAAACCTCTTAAGAACAGGCATTTTTACATCAGAAGGAAAATAATTTTACTAAAATCCTTTTTAAAATTAAAAATGAAAACCATGTAGAATTTTAAACTCATTGAAATTACTAGATCAGCTGGAACGTATCCTGGAGTACATAATTTTATTTTCGAGGTATTCCAAATTAGTGTCAGGAATAATAATATTCAAGCCAAAAATATTCCATAATTTGGAGGTCATTGTTCCCTTTGGTTCCTCCAGGAGACTGACATCGAGTCCATGGTTGCTGGTAAAATTAATGAGACCATTCATACCTCCTTTGTTGTGATATCTTTAGTCGCCATCACCTATTCTGTTATGTTTAATGAATTCAAAACGTGTTTCTTTTGATGTCTTATCATTATTATCCACAAGTTGTTCTATGATTTTTTGTTTGACAGCCTTTGTTTTGATGCCTAGGGCAACATCATCTTTCATATGGTTTTTCCTATATACTTTTTGCTTCTAGAATTTATTAAGGAGCGAGCTCCAGCTACGACAATTTAATCTGTAGATTTAGTATGTGGAACTGTATTAATAAAAGTGGTGAAGGTGGGAAAATGGTGAGAAAGTGGAAGATTTGATGGTTTATGGGTATAGGCAGCTTTGAAATGTGAAACGTCGTCTATTGGCGGCAATCCGCGTTCCCGTCCACTCTCACCTTTCACCTTTCTTCTTTCCCGCGTCTCGCATTGCACCTCTACCCTATCGAGGTGCCCCAACCCCGTCTGGGCATCCCACACGCCCTCTTTTCCCGTGATGAAAGCCCATTCCGTCATTCCTCCCCCTTGTCTCTCACGCTCTTCCGTTTCCTCTTTCCTTCGGCCCTTTCTATTTTTCCGTTGTTCTCATCCTTCCACTCCCAACTCCTTAACTCACCTCCCCACCCCGTCCATCTCTCTCACGCCGTTTCCTTCTTACTCTCCCCCTCGCTTTCCTTCGCTTCCCTCTTCCTTTTCAACAACTCGCACCAAATTCTTCGGCCCTCTCCAAACCGCTCACTCCTTCTTCCCCTGACCGTTTTCCTCGTCCTCTCCCGCTTCACATTCTCGCATTCCTTCCTTCGCATGGACCCCCGTTTCTTTCCCCCCCCTCCTTCTCCTCCCCCACCCTCCTCGAAGCTTTTCAGCGGTACCCTCGGGGACCTCTTCCGCCTTCCCTTTTATCTCTCTCTCTCTCCCCGCGTATATATCTTCTCGTTCTCTCCTCTTTATCACTTCTTTATTCCCAGTACGCGCTTCCGATTGCCGCGAAGGATTCGAGGGAGGAAGGAAGAAGAGGGCATTAAGCAGCAACTCAACCCCTAAGAAACTTAGGGACCGAATCACATCCATTTCTTCATTTCGATTCACTCGATGTGGCAGAGTGTGGTTGTACTTTGCAATGGCAAATTATCGTGGGTATACGTCGCTTGTGGAAAGGTCAAGGGTCTAAAACAATTCGGTCGTGATGCCAAGAACTCCATGGGACCTCTTAATAGCATTGCCACTTCCTTATTTTGTGGTAAATAATTTAGAATTATTTGGACTGACGAGACTTTATTTGGATCCTCTATCAGTGCTGACGTTGGTATTTTTCTCGACTGTTTTCTGCATAAGATTAATGACTTCTTCCCTTATGACCTCAGTTTGCCTAAGATTTATGCCATCTCATTACTATTATATGGTTTATCGTTAGTACAATTTTTAGATATACTCTGATTATTTAATGTTTACGTAGAATTTTCTAGATTTTTATCAACTTGAAAAACAAATGATTAACTACGGATTCAACAAGTGTTTCAAATGAGGTTAATAGTTAATAAATTTGAAAATTTGCCTTCCTATGTCGTTCATGTATGTAGTACGTCAATAATAAAGTCAGCATTATTCTGCGTTTGCGAATTTCTAAGTATGGAGATTTATAAATATAAAATACCCACAGCAAAGGTGGTCATACTAAAAGCATATAGTGATATATTGCTCGAAAAGCTGCGATTTTTATTTAGTTATTATAGATTTTTAATGACTATATATATATTTTTTTATATATCCATTAAAAATCTCTAATAACTAAATAAAAATCACAGCTCTTCAAGCAATATATCACTATATGCTTTTAGTATGACCACCTTTGCTGTGGGTGTTTACCTCATGCTCACAAAAACTGAAACGCTCTCTCACGCCACCCAGTTGGTTTCTTGGAGCATGGTTGTCGTCCCTAAACTTTTCCTCATCTCCAATTCCTACCTTTGCCCTCTTCTTTTTAGAAAATCAATCAAGGGAATAAATGAGACGTTATCTTTTTCCTAATACGGGCCCTTTCTTCTCCCCAATCAGGTTATCCCTTTCTGTCCATTCTCTTTTGGATAGCCCTTGTCTTCCCACTCCTCACCCTTGTTCTCCTCTTTGTCTGCTGTCGGGCAATTCTCCAACCACCCCTTCCTCTTCTACCCTTTAAATCCCTCCCTTCCCGCCCTTAGTACTTTTAACCATTTCTCTCTCTTTCGCACGCATCGGGACACAACTGTGCGTAAATCAATATTTGTATGTATATTTGTATACATATACACACACACGAGACTATTTGAATATATATTTTTATATATTTTTGTATATTGATGTATGTATATATATATATATATATATATATATATATATATATATATATATATATATATATATATATATTGCTCGCTTTTATGATTTTTGAATCAGTGAATTCATTGGTGGTGGTACGTCTCTATTTATAGTCCATTCGTTCACCTCCTCTTCTTATCGTGGTACAAAAACTTAAAGAGTCACCCTTTTCATTGTTTTACGTTAATATTTTAGGTCTTTTGGGATAAAAATCTTAGCGAAATTTTCAAGTTTACTAATGGCTATTTAATTACCCCTACCTAAGAATTTGGTGAGGTATTAATACGATTGTTCATATCCCGTGCATTTTTCACATCTTTCAGGCCCAAAATTACCATTTGTAAGCTCTTTCTGTATTGGCCAGAACGCTGACTTAGTAATGACTTAATACCTCTTTTTGGTCATAAAATTTCTCCAATTGTTTATGAGACTTAGGTGTTCAGTTTCAATACCACTCTCCGTACCACACGCGTCCAATGTGATAAGAAGCCTTTTGGTCTCAATTTCACACGAATAAAGCCTCGGAGGTTTTTTCTTCATGCCCGAGGATAGTCTCGCGAGGAAAAAAGGTTGTTTTGCACTTTATCTTTTCTACTCTTTCCTCGTCGAGACAGTCTGTGTTTCTCTATCACCCTCCTCTTCCTCCGATTCCTCCCCCCCGCTTCCCGACCACGTCCCGTCCGTCCCTCTCCTCCTCCGCCCACTTCCGTTCCCGAGGTCTCTCCCTCCCTCTCCCTTCCTCACAAATGGGCGGTCAGCATTTCCTAGAAGGCTGACCTGACTCTCCTCTTCTGGGCGTTCGTGGACGGAATTCCTGAGGACCATCCATCGATTCCCTTCTACTCCACCTCGCACTCCGCCCGCCCGTCCCCCATCTCACTCCCAGGGTCTCCTACTTCCCTCTCTCTCTCTCTTCCTTGCCCCCTCCCTTCTCCGCCCCACGCCCCCGAGGTCTTCTGCCCCCTCCTCCACATCCCGTTCGCTATCTGCTCTCTCTCTCGAGGCTCTCCCACCCCTCAGGAGTTCCCTTTTATTTCCATCCTCCGCCATCTTATCTTGCTCCTGCATCGCTTTTTCCCGAATCCCTACCAATCCCTTCCATCCCCCACCTCCGCCGCCGCCGCCGCTTTCACCCCTCTCCGCTCTCAATCCTCCGTCTCTCCCTTTCATTTTTCCCTCCTGTGTTTCCTCAATAACACACGCCCCCTTCTCTCATCCCAGTCGTCTCAAGGAAAAGAGCTCTCTCTCCCTCTCGCCCACTTCCTCCCCCTCTCTCCCGTCCTTTTTTTTGCGTGTCGTTGAATCTTTATTGAAAATTCATCCCCAGATCTCCTGATTTGCATCATTTTTTTTATTCGATTCCTTGAGCCTTATTGTGTAATCATGTATTCACAAGAGAGATTTAGATGAGATATAAGGAACCCGAACTATTTGAATTGAGGTTTCTATTGATTGCTATTTTGTTTTTTTTTAATGTTATCGGGTATTCGGAGAGTTATCTTTTCCTCTTTCATTCCGATTGTGTGCATGAGTGTGTACATTTATGTGTACTTAGGAATAGAAATGACGCCAGTTTACTGTATGAGGACCACATTCAATGAGACGATGATTCGAGCGTACGCCGATGAGCCATTTTAAATTGGATGATTCATAAATCACATTGGTCAATAAGTCCAAGAAATTGGAGTAGGATATTAAAAATATGGAACCAGAACGATAATTTATTGTAATGATTCTGAAAACTAAACGGTTAATTTCCAATTTAAAAAAACTCATTTTCTTTTGTTGTGAATGAATTGCCCCTTTCTGGCAAATATATTTCTATATTATGCACGTTAAAGTACAGAATTTATGGTTAACTTTGCAAAATCTCAAATTAATTGGCGATATAATAAAGTTACTAAAAGTCATTTGCATATAAAAGTTGCCATTCTAATTGTCGGTAAGTTTCAAATCAGTATGAGTTAATACCAAATTATTACCATATTATTCCAATGAATATTACCTCATTTTATGCTTACGCTGGATGCTAAGGTATTTTAATTAGTGAAATACCACCGATTTAGTTTCTCTATTACTAAACATAGTAATTTAATTCTTGTACCTCTAGCACTTTTCACACCGTTAACCACTTTAGTTACTTTTCGATTAAATTTGTATATTTACTAAAGTCTAGTTATGGATTGTATGAAGCCATATAAATCTTACTTCGTTGCATAGCTAAAAGCTTGCACCCATCTTTACTTAAAGAGATGATTGATGACTAAAATAAGTTAGATGCTTTAAACGCTGAAATTCTCTTAAGCGTTTCAAACATTTAACTTTTTTTGTGTGTGGTTGGGAGAGACAAGTGATTTAATTCTTGCTGACCAAGTATTGGATGCCATTTTCATTAAAGTAACGTGATTAATCTTCCTCTTAAGTTAATTTATTTTTTTTTCAACTTTCATGCTTTTGCGGTTTATTCCAGCGAATGTACCCATAAAATATATATTATCCCATTTATAAAAAAGAACTTGATTTTTTGTCATTTTTTCCTAGTCCTTTCCTGTTCAAACGTTCCACTACCCCTTTTACCTACTTGGCTCTTTTAGACTGAAGGAACAAGGGGACCATTTTTCTCTCAGCTATTTTAGCAAGACTCTTCTTGCACTGCAAAAAACGCTGATCCGTGCAACTTACGGTTGCTACTCCCTTTCCCTACCGTTTTTCACCCCTTTTTTTAGTCGGACTTAATTCCAAAATTCAGAGAATTTTTCTTGAAAAAGAAATATTTCTCATTATTCTCTCGAAGACTTTGGCAATGCAACTGATGTATGGCTTTCGAGGTTGAGGGAGGCGGTGTCCCTCGCGTTCTTTGTAGAAGATGGAAAGAACATGCCCTAATTTGTTCTGAGTGGTATTTTTTCAGGACCCGGATCCTTGAGAACGGTTTTACTCATCCTTCAACCCTCATTGGGAGTATACATGAGTTTAAGTGACTGTGGGGGTTTTCATTTTTTGATCTCTTTTATAATATTAAAATTTTATTGAGCATTGTTTATTTCGTGCTAAACTTTCGAAAACCGAGAAAACTGAGTAGTTTTAATTCATATCTCCGTAAATGGATTTCCTTTCGGGATGAATGTTAATGATGTTTTACCAAGGTCAACTGAAAATTAAGTTATCTCAAGTTTCATACTAAGGGGTTAAAAGTTATCAACCTGTTAATGTATTCATCTAAGACTTATTCAAATGTTGTCGACAGTTATTAGCTGCAGTCGTCTCAGCTATGTAAGTTCAAAGTTCATTGCGAGTAAAATTGATTCGCTAAGTTTCTGTATCCGGTGAAGATAATTTAATGATTTCTTGAAATTGCAATTGGTGTTCAACAAGAGGTAATGGAAGTTATTATTCCTTCGTAATTCCTCATTGTGGAAGATACGAATTTAATTGTAACGATTAGTATGTGTTACACCTCTTTTAATACTTGCATCTTGTATATGAATCATTTAGTGAAACCTATTATTTATTATTCGGTTCTGCAGGCAATATTTTTTATGAAAAATCGACCAAAATGATATATAAACAATCCTTAAACACATATATCAACCCGAAGGTCGGTTACGTGTTATCTATTTTATTCTGTGTTATATTATGCCGTCCAAATGTTATATTGCTCTCGTGAGTGCTTCCACATCATCTATATAAATAAACATATACAGTAATCAACCCGAAGGTCGGTTTTGTAGATGATGATAGTGTTCACCTAGTTCTATGCCCAACGACGTGTGAAATTCGCACATCAGGGTATGGGGGCCAGTTCCTTTCCATGTGTCGGTTATGGTTTCCCAGGAAGATCTGGTAACCGAAAAATAACAAAGGTTGCGTGGGGCTGAAAGTGCTCAGACAGGCTTGCCTGGGACATCCAGCTAAATTACTTTATAAAATTATAAATAACCCCTTTCAGTTAATTTTATGTTCAGATTTATTAACTTTGATTATGTAATGGAAATATATTCCTCATCTTTTAATTATATAATATGAATTTTAACAAGTGTTACTACTTCCTACTACATTTTTTTGAACGCCTTTTTAACTCCCTTCTCTTAGTAAAGTTCCTTTACATTTCGCAGTTCATCATTAAATGCTATTATTATCGAACCCATTTTTGCGTAAAATTTTGAAAAATAAGTGGGCTGTTTCACCAGCTCCATTTCATACTGACATATTATGTTTAACTCTCTCATTCCAATTATATCTCACGAGTTCTGTAATTATCTTGTTAATCTTGCCAAATCTTGCTAATCGGCATATCTTACTTGCTTAATCCCCTATCTACTTTTAGTCCTTCTCATCTCTCTCTTGCCATTTACTCGGAAGTAGGATGAAAAGCAATAGTGATCATCTACATCCTTGTTTTATCTCCTTACTCAATTCCCTGTCTCCCCTTTCCCGAGTCTAGCACGGTTACGGGCTTTATCTAAGTCGTATATTCCTTCATCTACTGTTCTCTTCTGTAATATGCGTATTAATTGTGTGCCAAATTTCTTCTGTCGAACGCCTTTTTGATCTCCGGGAAGCTGACATAGTAGTATTGGTTCTATCCTATCATGATTTCTCTCAGTGACGTCATTATATACATGACATCATGCTTGACCCTTCTCTTGAGTAAAACTGATCGTCGCCGAAGTAATATATTGCCTCCTCCTTTTAGTAATGATCTCTTAGCTAGTTACCTTGGTTGCGTGTGAAATCAAACAACTGGTCCTCACATACCGCTTAAATACGTTTTTAGGGATGGTATTAATGCTGAACAAATGAAGTTTTCTGGCCAAATTTTTCCCTCATAATTTCTCAAAAAGAACGTGTGTACATCTTCTTCCGTATTTTTCTAAACCTTTCAGTAGTTCTGCAAGTATGTTATATATTCCCATGGATTTGTTCTAGCCATTTTTTCTGATGCCATATATGTATCGAATTCTGAAATCCCTGGATTTAAGTTCACAGTTTCGTTGCAATCTCATATACATTTGATTTTCGTGTGCTCCATTTTTTTATACTCTTGAGTATGATTGAGAACACTTTCATCATGAGTACTACATTATGATTCAAATCTGCTTCGTGGTAACCGTGCGATTCGATGGAACGGAATAGGTACTATTATTTTTAGTAATTTTAATACTATTTATTGATCGATTTGAGCCAGAAATGTTCAAATTAACTTAAACGAGTTCTAACCTTGTATTTTTAATTATAATCATGGAAGAAATTGCAGTCTATCAGACTAATTAGCTTAACGATTGCTTCGTATTGCGAAGTAAGAAATGAAACGATTCAATGGTAGAATATGCGCTGTGTTCTCGGATGCCCATTAAAACTCCGATCGGAGAAAATAGAAGACATTAATAGGCGTTCTATAGGGTAGGGATACGGTTTAGTTGGAAACTGTTTTACATTTTCGCTTATGCGCTGTGCAGTAATTGGAGAGCCCTGACGATTTTTTTCGCTAAAATTCCAAGCAATTAAGGGAAAGAACATACTCCCAGCCAAATTCAATTTACTAATTCGTTTTTAAACGGTCGACTCTGGAATATTCTGTCCTCTCTGCTCACTTTGAGGACCATTGAATGGAACGAATTGTTATCCATTCTTGACATATTTTCCGCTCGTTATCGATGGCATTTAAGAAAATGCAATTGTTTAATGTCCTTCACGATAGGTTGTGCCAATGCCATGGAATTGCACTCCAGTTTGAAGTATTTTGATGCATGATTAGAATGGTAAAACTAAAAACTTCAGCTCGTGAAATGGCTTTTGGAAATACACGTATATTCTCATGTTCCAATCGTGAAAGACAAGGAATGTAGACGGAATATTTGTAGTTTAATACTCTAGTTAAAGACCTATGAAATGTTCATGATGTCATGTTTCAAACGAAAACTCGTCGCCAGTTAATGTAGATTCAAATCTCAGGAATAAAAAACTTCTAAAAAGGTTCTGCGATTTGTCGTCCTTATGTCTTTCACGGGATTCAATACGGACCACTTCCTTGTGAATTCTTCTGACTATAATTTTGAATTTTGAAAGTAGATTTCCTCTCTTATTTTACCCGTGATCAATATTTCAGGGAAGTCACTCAATCTCTGTATTGGTGGATGTTGTTCTCATTTATATTTTGGACATTTTCTAGTACGTTAAGAGTTGAATGCACCGGAAGGCATTGCCAATCACAATTTGATTGATCATTACTGTCAGCGTGGCTTTAAAGGAAGAGATGGTGGCACAAATCATTGTACCTTAGTAAGTATTATTTGCATCTGATGAAAAGTTATGTAACTCCAATTTATGCGTAGCTCTTAAACAGATAAAAGTTAAATGCAAACTTTGATTTACCATTCTATGGTTGACATTTGAAAAAGTTACGGCAGAAATTGTTTCGTTCATTCTATGGTTCTTATTAATTTTTTAAATGTGCTCCAAAACTTATTTTGTACTAGTTCCGAGGCGCCAAGTTTTGAAAATGTGCGATTTCGGCTGTTTGTTCCCAAAAAATAAGGCGCTCTTGTTTCAGTTTTTCTTGAGAATGTCGCATATTCCTGCGATATTAATCCTAAATTTTTCTGGTACTCCTCTACTGCCATATGAGGAATTAATACAGATTATTCAGGTAAATAGATTATTCAACTTCAATTGAAACCAACCTAAGAGGATCACGTTTAATCATCACTATTTGATTGAATGCACTTAAGATTACTAATTTAGAAAATGCTATAAAAATGATGTGCACTACACCTACTAATTTTTAAAGTTGACTTCCTCTCAGTAATAATTGGATAACTTGCTTCTCATGCGTTCCTACCCCAATTTGCAAATACACTTACGTATTGTGTTATTTAAACTTTTTTAAGCTTATATTTTCTAATTATTTTTATTTGCCGAGGAATGTATCAGGGTCTCCGAGAGCACTTTAATGAGCAAATCAAGCCTCAATTTGCACCCTATAAAATCCTCATGAGGTAATGCGACCCTCATCGTTTCAGGGGCAAATCCCTCTGCGTCCGAACAGATTCCACCGAGTCATACATCCACTTAAATATGTCTTGTATCATTTTTGAAGTTGATCGAGGTCATAATTACCGAGAGACATCTTTTGATGGCCAGAGATTAATACCATTATAATCTTCCTCCGGACTCTTTGGGTGAGAAATAGCGACTATCCAAATTTGCACAGAAATCTTTCCCATTTTGCAGCACTTCGTTACTGGGAAATGCATCTGTCCTAACACACATTAATCCATGCCAAATCTGAAAGCCATCGAAACGATTTTTTTCGTTAAGGCTAGTTCTTTTGAACCACTTAAAAGTAATTACTCCTCTGGCTTATTATCAAACTGGAGCCTCTTAATCCGTTGTGTATTTACCACATTGTCTCAGATTACATTCTAATTTCGCGCGATTCAGCTTTCATTTATTTCCCTGCCGCAGTCACTAGCAATTTTCTCTCTTCCCTCGCCAAATAGCCCATCTCATCTAATTCTCTTGGGTTTCACTCGTCCCATTAATTAAGGAGACGCTCCTTAATATGCCTCTCGCTTGCCATCCTTCCAAGCTGACAATTCCTCTGGCCCCGTCCCTTATCCCATACTCTTCCGATCTTAAACACTACCCAGGCTTGAATGGTATATCCAGCTCCTCTGTTTTGATTTTGAACCCTGAAGACGTTGATTAAAAACCTGTAAGAAGTCATTATTCTGTTTAGGCCATGCATTTTTCCCTATTTTTATTTCAAGATTCATTTGATATAAGCCGTGTGTGTCGGCTGTTTTGCGGTCAAGTAGTTTATTTTTGGATGACTAACTTCTATGTGTAAGACCACTTTTTTCTATTCTTTGTACAAAATAATACCTATTGAACTACTGAGGGAATCAAAGGGAATAAAAAACAATCAGAGAAATTAATATGCATAACTTAATGTTTATTTGAAGGTAACATACTTTGATGTAGATATTTTCACAATAATTAATTTCACTAGCCAAGGTTTACAACGGCATTCAAGATAAAGTTACTTGGGCCTTTAAGTAGAAATGAACGATGACTTATTCATGATTATGAAAAATAGTTGAATACGATTATTAATGAAGTTCCTCATCCATCTGTTTAACGTGCACTTTTCCGCTCGAATAAAATGTTTACGAATAGTCCATCGGTGGCCATATATGTTTTAGTGTATTTATCTGCATATCAATGGACTAATGCTACTTTTGTCCAAGATTTTGAAATCATATTAATGCAAAATCTTACATAAAACAACTGAAGAATGAATTTCTTTAAATATTACATTTTCTATATAAATTAAACTTTCAATATATTTTCCCTTTTTGTCTCCCGAGGCGGGATATGCAAAGTTTGCGAAAGAAAGAGTGAAATTGGTGTCTTTTACAGAAATATTGGATATTCGTGCAGCAATATTATGATTGCGGTATTGAAATTGAGAAGGGAAAGTCTGTGCAAACAATCAAAGTTTATTCAGAAAAAATATTACTTGAATCAGAGAAGATTCAAGATAGTTGGTAAAATGTATAGAAGAGTTTTATGGTAAATACTGACAAGCTTAGACAGAGAAAGAGAATATGATGTAGGTTAGAGTAGCTTAGGTCCAGGCATTCTTTATGACAATTCAATTAGTGCCGTTTTTACGACATTAAGGGAATCAAATTTAAATAAGGCTGTGGGGGTAGACTGTATTCCTACGTGACTACTTAAACGTAGAGGAAAATATACAAGGAAGATTTTTTATGTACTAATTCATAGTATTCATGGGACAGGAATTTGGCCAGAAGACTTCTTCGGGCATGTGTTTGTTCCTATTTCAAAAAAGGTAAGGGTATGTGAGGACAACAGGACAATAAGTTTCATTCGCCCGCAGCTAAAGTAGTACTTGGATCATAAGTAAGAGAATGGGTTGTAGTGTAAATGGTTGCATAGAGGATGGTCATTTTGTGTTTAGAAAGGAGAGAGGAGCGCGTGTTGCTATAGCAGTAACGAGGTCACAAATAGGGAGGAACATAGAATAAAATCAGGATGTATTTGTCCGCTTCGTAGATTTCGGGAATACCTTTGGTTGAGTGAATTGAGTAGAATTAATGAGTGTATTTCAGAAATTGGAAGTTTATAGGGTAGAGTAGCGTTATGGTGGGCGACTTATTCGTAACCTGAACGTGTCTTAGGATTTTGAGATGTGTGTAGTAGATTGAGAGAGATGGAATGTGCAGTGTTAGGAAGATAAATGAGACAGGGGTGTCCGTTGTCAACGTCTTAGTGGGCAAAATGGTAATGAGGCATGGCAGGAACTGGATATATGGAATGAAACTCGATAGAGAATTCTTAGTATCAGGTAGTATTGCGGATAAATAAGATTTAGGTAGCCAGTCAGTCAAGTGGTTGCAGGCATCGGTGAGAGCATTAGAAGATGTTTTTAGGAAGAAAATAAATTTAACAAAAGCAAAAGTTTTTGAGAAAGAAGATAGATAATTGAGAGAGGACTTCAAAAATTGAGCAGATGGAATTAGTTTGTGTATCTTGGGGGTGGACCAAACGGGAAGGTAAAGGCACATGAGAAGAAATGCGTTTTGCATGGTGCTTTCACAAGGAGGGAATTGGTGATGGATACGTTGAGTAAGGTTATTAAGAAACGGCTCCTCAATACTTGGATATGTAGCGTGGTTTTATGCGACAGGAACCATGGTAATCGAAGAAAGACGATAATAGATTGGAGGCTTTTGAAATGTGGGTGTGGGGAGGGAATTAAAAGTTGAAGTGGACAGGAAGGAAAACTATACGAGGAAGTGCTTGGTTTTATTTATTTATTTATCGACTTAATGGGGCATGATTGAGACTAATTGTCCCTTTTCTCATCTAACCCTTAGACATTATATTGAAGACAATTACATACACCTAAGCCCTAAGGTGGAGGAAAATCCATCTAGACGGTAATCGAACCCGCCGCCTCTGAGTTGGCAGGCTAGGACGTTACCCTATCGCCAACGGAGAGGCAGAGGAGAGGGTAATGTTGGGAGAAATCCAAAGAAGGCAGGAGGGATGTATTTTTTATTGGGATTTTGGATGCATTTTGATTGAGATTTTGATAGAGGAGAGCATTTTATGCAAGTAAGAAAAATTAAGGATTGGAGAAGTACATCTGTTGGACGGATTGCAAGGAGGATGGAAGTATGCGGAATAGAAGGAGAGTTTATTGTAGTGTCGGGTGCCAGATGTTTTTCTTTATGATGTAACGTCGAGCCATTGCAAAGTATGGGTACATTCAAAACTTACCCAACGGTTTAATTAAAGTAATAATGATAATTTTAGGTCTAATTTTGAATGTCGTACATCATTTTCAGATTTTAATCACTTGATTATGATAAAAAAACTATTTAAATCAAGTCTTAAATTTGGATAATAAAATAAGAAGTTCGTGTAATGCAGCTACAAAACCTTAGAGAAGTTAACCGCTGATTTGCACAAAAATTCGAGAAATTTCACAAAGTGTAAAATTCATTCACCTTTACCTGTCATTCCAGATATAGGAGAGTGATTTTTTTCACTGCGAAATTCTCGCGCAACATTTAATCGCCGACTTGATAACATCGATTGCTAATTTCGTAAAAAATAATAAAGTTATATTTAGAAGATTTTTTTTATCAGAGTGGTCACTTAGTCGGGTAAATCGGGAACAGGTCGGTAATTATTGTTCCTTTAAGCATTCGGCCAGATAAGGTCTGCGATTTTTGTAAAAGGCGGAAATTTGAAACTCGAATCAAGAATGTGATATGGGGATCAGGAATTATCGATGAGACCCACGTTACTTTTAGCTGCGAGGTCAGTTGACGTTTACCACCACCACGCGTGTAGGATCTGACGGACACCGAAAATATACTAGGGTTGTCTTCGGCGGTACCAGGGGGGCGGGAAGCGGTGGAAGAATATCGACATGTATACATGTTTCCCTAATCTCTAGAGAAATATCACCAAAGTGGATGATAAAAGAAATCTGAAAAATTAGCAGCCACTCTGTAAATCTTGATTTCAGCTTTTCATTTGTAGGATTTAAAATATTGTATTTTGAAAGTGCAAGTGAAACTTTTTTTTCAACATTCAAAAGGCTTTTGCAGATCTTTAGATTGATTGTTTAATCTTGTGACATCAATTTTTTAAAAAGATGTTTCTAAGACTGATTTGTAACGTGATTTCTGGAGTTATATTTTTGGCAGAAAATAGATCGTGAAATTGTGTAAAGTGAGGACTGGGGTCGATAAATATTTGCCTATTAGCCCAGATAAATATCTGCCAGGAAAAATAATCCCTCAAAACTAAATTTGAGATCTTTTTGTAGATCCCCAATGGACGTAAAAAAGTGACATCTAGAGATAATTTGCGAAATTACAAAAATAACCCTATGGCCGAAAATCGTGTCACCTCTATTCCACGAATTCCGTCTTGCTTCACTCACGGAGCATTTAAATGCACAAATCATAAAGAACCTCGAATTAAAATGGGTACTTTTCTTGAAGTGCTTCTGTATTGGCCGGTCACGAAGCCCATCAGCTGGTCAACTTATTCTTTCCTCAACGACTCTCGCACGAGTAAAATGTTATGCCAGAGTCACGCTATCACTTTCGATGCTAAATTATTATTCTGTTTCTCATTTTCGTCATGGTTTTAATATGATGTTAGGTACTCTCAGCAATCCCTTTTGATATTTTCAGTTAGTGGAATAGTATATCCCGTTTTCATGAATTAATTATACCCATTTACCTCTGCATGACTTTTAATTTCCATGTCGCTTTCACTTATTATTTCATTAGTCAGCGGTCTTCAAAGGTTAGCAGATAAAATGGCTAAATAGATTTCAAGGTATTTCTCATAACAATCCAGGTTGGGGACGTAATTAAGAAGCAAATATTACGGTAAAGGACTTGAATTATGTCTAAAAAATTAGAAATTCCTAGTAATAGCGTAATGAACCCGGAAAATGAGTTCATTTCGGCTTTAGTTTTATTTCATTCTGAATATTATTTTCCCGTTATTGACTATGTATTGTCGTTTGCGCAAAAATCATGGATCAAATACTTTCAATAATAGAAGTTACAGTCTCAAGAGATTTTTCATGATGGAGTTTCGATAGCTATCGAATGTTTTGTCCCTGCAGTGGTGCAAGAACACGATTTCATCTCGAAATTGGAGCTTACTTCATTTATCGTAGCATTACATTTTCTCTTGCGGAAATACGAGTATATTGTTCTGTTGTAACAAAGGTTGTTTTGAGTAAGGGTTGCTTATGAGCCTTCGACTTCTTTTTTTATCGCCTATTTTTTATAATTATAGTATAATAAAATTGTTTATTCAAAAAACATAACCAAAATAGAAATTTGTTTTTTCTAATTATTGTGGGATTCGAATCAAAGTATTTTAATCACAACTATCTGAAATTGTATTCGACAAAGGAGAGTTAGTTTGCCTCAAATTCCCTGTCAGGGATAATACGAAATGTAAGGAAATGTCTGAAGCGATCTGTTTTGAATTTATATAATGCCATGAAAAACATGTTAAGAGATTTATTTGAAAATTATAAAACTTACGTCAATGATGCAATGGAATACATTTCATACTCTTAGATAATCTTACACGAAATCCAAGGCAAAACATAATTTTGTGCTGTCAAATACTTAAAACCTTAACACTCAAATGTGGCTATTTAAGAAGCTTGAAATTTGTATCCCATTACACTTATAGAATTCATATTTTCTAATTTTTTCTTTCTGTGACATTCTTTAGCACTTGTGTTTGACAAATAATGGCAGCATCAATCCTATGTGGGGAAAATTTTTCTCTTTAAGAGCCGAAAACTTTTCTTTTTCTTGTTGCAAATGCAAATTAAATAGAAAAAAGTTAATTATTCCGATATGAAAAAAAAATTGTTGTAAAAGACCTTTGAATATGAAGGAGTGCTCGAGTGCGGTTAACAAAAATTGTGTATAATGATTGGCATGCTTAATTTCAACAAAATGCGTTAGTTCTTGAGCTTGCATAAACTTTTCGAAAATTGGCAACGCTTTCATTTTTTTTACAATACACTTTTACTTTGTTAATTAGACAATAAGTTACCGGTCTAAGATAAAATTTTGGTTATTATCGGCTATTTCAATTTTTCAATGCGGACACCTAGAATGTGGCCAAGACTTGTATCTTTTAGGAACGGTAATAGGTCCTCATAATTGGGTTTTGTCATCTGAACAGATATTGAGCCAGATTGATGTCCTGGGAACGTATGCTTGAGATATTCTTTGCTTGAAATGATGACCTGGTAACCCAAGCATTCGGGAAGGATGCAGATTTCCTTTCTCTCTTATCTCTCCCGCGGTCTGTAAACCCAAATGCTCCAAATATGTTCAAGCACTTCAGACCTCCTACTCTCCCTCACTCCTTGTATCCTGGGCCATTAAAAAAATCACAAATTTTATCCGTAACTCACTCCCTCTCACTCCACCTCGCTCCCGGAATCTACCTTTCGCTTCCACGAATTTCGCTGCCCCGATTTCTTTTATATTTTTATTTTTAAATTAAACCGTCAATCATTCAAGCGAATCAATTCACGTTTCCCACCCTCTCTCATCGATCATCTAAAACTTTTTTCCCCCTTTCTACCCCCACGCCGTCGGCCTGGGTTCCTTCCTCCCCGCCCGACCCTGTCCGTCGGATCCCCCTCCTCACCCCCGTGCCACCACTTCCTCCCCCTTGTTCTTCCTTTAGAATCTCTTTCAGCGTTCTATTGGTTTGCTTCCGTCGTTACGAATCGATATCAATTTGTTTTTCCTTTGCCATTTTCCTCGTCTGTTCCTTCCTTTTCTCTCTTTGTCCCGCTACCTCTCTCTCTCTCCCTCCCTCTCGCTCACACTCCCTCTCCCGCTATCTCATTCCACGTGTTAAAAAATATCATCCCATCCGCGGAAAAATTCTCCCTCCGCCGCTTTGTGTTTGAGGTCTGAGTGGTGTGTGGGCAAATGTAATATTATTATTTTTTTTTGAAAGCGATTTTGTGCCCTGTTGGATTGTCGCGGGTAAGGGAGGAGGAAGGGGGGAATTCATTAAAAAGTATATTTCCCATTTTAAATTGAATGTGCGTTGTTCTCCGGCGAGGAATGCGACGGGAGTGCTCGCGAGGGCCACTCGTGGTGTCGGGAAAAAAAATGGGTGTTGTCACGTTTGTTTTTCTCCTGGAAGGATGCAATATTTAATTTTGTTTCAATATCTTGAGCCAGTCCGTAGCACAGTTTACCAGATCATTATGCCATGAGTATTTTTCCTTTGTTCGTTGGAGCGATGTAACGAGTTCCTTGCACCAAATGTTTGCTCCGCTGTAGTTGCGGATGAGTAGATTCGTCTCCCTCGATTATTTATTCCGATTGTTAGTTTAGTTATTTGAGTGGGAATCGAAACCGGATTGCCGCTGCGCCGAACCTCGATAGCAATATAGGAACTCTTTTATCTGAAAACTGCTAACTCCCTAAGAAGTGAATCTCTTTCGTTTTTTTTATAAATTTTGGCGAAATTCTGTTAACGGTACAGAAAATATTGTAGTTTGAAATGAAGTTGAGTTGGTGTGCTCAGAAAACTGTCTCGACGCTCGGATTCAGAGTCGTTATTAGTCGTTATTCGGAGAACAAACTGGATGTTAAACTAATTCTCTAAAAATGTGCATTTAATGTCTTCTTAATGATTAATATTCCTATGCATTAGTGATCAAAGTGAAGGTTGATTTTCTGCATCTCACTATATAGGTCTCTCTGCTAGTCTCTTCTTTCTCAATGGTTTCTCCGGTATGCTCTATTCTTGGCCTTCAACTTTAGGTTTCCTGTCGATTTCTCTTAAGGTTTTGGTAATTAGAAGGCTCTCATGCCTTAGACTATTCTCATTCATGTTTGTCTTGTGTTCTTTGCAGTTTTAATGCCGAAAAAAATCGTGTAATCTCTTCAAATTATTTCATATTTGGTGATTCCTTACATTAATTTCAATCGTTCTTCTGTAAAGTGAAATTTCTGAAGATTTCATGTTATCTGCTCCACCGCTTTGTGTTTTAACTTATAATATAGTATAGCATCATATAAATGTTCGAATGAAGTTCCCCATTGCTTTTACGCTTGTAAACAGTTAGACCAATTGGGGATATGCATATTGTAATTTACTTCTGTTAGAATTCTTTTGTCCCCTTATTTTACGGAGATTTTTCAATCACTATTTTTGGCCATTTTGCCAACGGTGATACTCTTTCGTAAGTAACACAAATCTTTCTCGTTCTGGTTTTTGCTGACCTAGATCGTGCTTCTTGCCTTTTTTTGAAAATAATTTTTACCTTTTTTATTCATCCTAATCTCTAATCTTTTCCAGGTATTTCAATATCCTAATGAGATATTCTTTCTCTCTCTCAAAATTGCTGTCATCAGCATACTGTAGCGTGCTGACTGTTTCTTCATGCATACGAAATCGTTAATTATATTTTTCTAATTTTCCACTCTTCAGTTAAAGTTAATGGGTTAAAATCCTAGGTGTACTCTTTTCTGTATTGGTTGTTTATTTATTTTTTCAGACTTATATAATCATTGCTAGCCGTTTTTCAAAGAATTTAATTATCGGTCTTATGAAATTTTAAGCCTCTCCTATTTCTTCCAGGAGGGCAGTATTTTATGCGTCAACATTCCTAAACCTCTCTCCTATTATTTGACTGAAATAACATTTGAATAGTGTTTTTGCATTCACTCTGGGCTAAATGGTGAATAACGTTTTTGCATTATCTTCCTGACTAAATGGACTGGCTTCTGTTTTTATTCCTTTTCTTGTGACACAGTAAAATAATTACTTTTCGTTTACCACAAATAGCTGCTGTTATATTTGCGAAGAATTTGTGTAACCAGCTTTTGTATTAAAAAATAAAGCAAGAAGGTTAGCCTTAAATTAAATGAGCTATTTAATTTCATATATTCTTAGAATATTATCCATTCAATGGATGAATAAAAGGAGAAAGTAGGTAGATCGATCAATGAATACAGAAAAATCATAAATATGCGCGCAGTAGATATATACATAACACGTATAAATATATATATATATATATATATATATATATATACTTTGCGCAAAAAATATACGCAATTGTAATTGTAATTTATTCATTCACCATAAGCATAGAATTTTGCATGGCTTTGTCAATACATGTTATATAATAATAATACCTTAAAACATTGAAACGTAATATGTAATACATGATATTATTTTAAAGATAATGAAATGAAAATGGAGATTAAAAAATCCATTTTCTCGCACACCTACGGTATTAGTTTCTTTTTGAAGCATTTCACTTTAATTTTTTCAACTGCATTTCTACCATTCTCTTTTCTACCTTGATTCTCAGTCGTTATTGCAGGATAAACTTTTTGAAATTGATTCATCAGTTTTTTCTATTCCTAATTTTCCTATCACGCTTTCGTTTTCAATTATGAAACCACCGGACACAAGATGAAGTACGCGGCCTTCCGGTATTTTACGTCTCTTTCACTTCCGTTCTATTGATAGAGTTTCCTTCCTCACCTCTGACACCCCTTCACAAACTTTCATCTCTCCTGGTCACCCGCCCTCACTTGCGTCTCACGAATTTCTTCCGCTCCTCCCCCGCTGCTCCCTCCTCCTTGGCTGCCCGTTACTTTTCTCTCCGACCAATACACATTCTCTCCCCGAGCCATCCTCCTCCCCGTCCCTCCCGTCTTGTCCTTTCCTTTGATGTTCGATCGACGGATCCTTTTTGCACGGGGGAGAGGGAGAAAGGGATGCAGGGGGAGAGAGATACTGGCACAGCAGGCCTACCTCCCTCCTTTCCGATCTCCACCATCCCCAACCACCATTTCTTCTTCCGTCGGACCCTCTACCCACTTTTGATCTCGTTATGGTGAAAGGAGTATTCAACTCGAATCGGCGTACCCTTGCGGGTTCCGAACGCCTTTGCCCATCCAATACGACGACTTGTACCCGCGATTGTCCGAAGGAATAAGGGTGACGGCGACCGTGGCGAGCGGAGCGGTAGGAATTGGCAAAGAGTTTTGGCAAATGGAAAAGGATACTGGCAAAGGGGGGAGGACAGGGATGGGGAAGCATGGTGGGGGGGGGTGGATCTCAGGTCTTTGGAAGCGTTCGCGAGGCATGACGTGAACAGCTCCCGAGTGGGCGAGTGTAGGGTTAAGAGGCTCGAACGGTGGAGGGATATGCGAAGAGATACGAAAAACCAGTTGCACGCACACACATGTATGCAAGATCGATTTTGTTAGAGCGTCATGTCCTAGGTATAGAATATAGTATACTTTATCCAGAATGGTAAGTGATAACGTTATCCCAGCGTGGTTAATGTCAACACGAAGACATGACTGCGGAAAATGCTTTTCTGTGCCCGTACTTCTTCAGATCATTTAAAACTCTTAACATTTAATGTTTAAACTGCGCTGTCATAAAAAATAGCCAACAAAAGTAAATGAGTTCCTTCATTTTGAAAAAATTTGAATGAATACATCTCATTTAACCACGTTAATATGAATGTTTGAAAAATTCCCATGTAGGTTTCTATCTCGGCCCGAAAAATAAATTTGCTTTAATATTGAAACTCTTCCGTAAACCACCGAGAGAATGTTAGCAGCATTTAGCAAAGGAATGATTCACCTTTAAATAAAATCATCTCTGCCAGGTATTCGTGCCTACATTTTTTTTCTTTCTAGAATGTTTTAATAATTTAATTCATTATTCAGTTAAGAAATGAAATTCAAATGCGTAAATTCTAATAAACCTTTTCTCGCGGCTCCAGTAGTTTCGGGAAGTTTAAAATGGAATGAAACCAGCTCTAAAAAAATAAACTTAATGTGGTCGCGAGAAATTATAAACTGAATTCTTGATTGAGCCTTGCCTTTTCATCACTCTTCTAGCTTGAAATATTGCTTGTAGTTTTTGTCTTTAAGTGCATAATGCTGTATCTCTGGGCGTGAAAAAATGAAAATATGTTCATGTAATCAGATGAAGTATACATTAATAAATTAAAAGTATAAAATATAGGCTATATATACTTGCTTTCTCCTCAGAATCTAGGTACTCAACCGGTAAGAAAATTGTATAACTGCCATGATCAAGAAGGTACTATTTTCGTGGATTTTCATAACTTTTTATACATTTTAATGGTGCACTTGTACCTTGCTGTTTCATCAATTGATAACATCATTTATAACACCCGTAATTAAAATACATGCTATTACAAATGTTTTATTATCCGAGCAGCACAGTCGCTTTCATTACGTTTGTGAAATAAAACAATAGAAATTTAGAATTTTTCAAACTTTAAACTCTGTAAACATATTAGGACGTATTAAAATGAGTAATGAAAAGCGAAAATGTTGATATTGGAGTTGCAATAATACATGAAATAAATGTGAGTCTTTGCGAAGTCTAGTTTGTTTAACTTGAATAAATAATCTCAGAAAACGGTGATCGATTGGGCAATTTCAGAATAATTCATTGATTTTCTATGCAAAAAAAAATGTAAAAAGTTATTCATAATCCTCCATACATGTAGTAGTGCATTTTAATGTTAGCCATAGTTTGAGCCCTGATGTAGTATACATCACCTCGAAACCTTAGTGTTTATCTAAATCTCATTATTATTATTATTATTATTATGTGATTTTGGATATTAAAATATCATATGAGAATGCATTTGTGCCACTTGAGAGTAATTAAAGAGGAATGATGGGTAGGGAGATGAATATTCACTCTTTGGTTTAACTGCATGTTCACAAAAACTTGACTGAATCCCTGCATTTTTGTCTTGAAGCAAATACATTTCTGTGCTTAGGTTCGATTTCTTTATTATTATATATCGTACGAGTGAAGAAAGAATACTTGAATTTGTGGTTTTGGTTTGGAATCTCTTATTGCCTTTCCTTTGACCTATTGGTCAAATCTACTAATAGAATTGGTATCATAATGATTCCTCAGGGGTCGCAAGGAATTTCAGGTTCCCGGTATCTTTCTAAAAGACCACGTTATTCCTACTAACTATGCCAATAAAGTAGCTCCCGTTTTAATTCCTCGACAATACCTGTGACGCTTGTGCGTGACGCTCCCTTCTTGTGACAATTTTTAACAAATGTGGCGTATTTTTTCTAAATTTTTTCAATTCCTTATGTAACGTTTTCACTCATATTACCGAACTTGCAAACTTTTTTCGCATATTCCAAATTTAATACAACGAAAACGGAATAACACAACTCCCTCACCTTGGTTAAACTTTTTCACAACCTGTCTAACATACTGTGTTCTTTAACACTCACTCATCTGATCTGTGTAACTCATGAAAGTTTGGATTTCAGTATAACACGCAAGCATTTGACCTGTTCCGAGTTGTTTTATTAGAGCCCATCTGTTTCATAATTTACGTTTTGGTATTCTTTAAATTTTTTTCCCGAAAATTCGGTGCTGTGAATTTTCTGATATTTGATTTTAACTATCCCATTCCTTAAAATATTTCAGTGTCGGTCTACTTGCCTTATAATCCAGGATTCTTTTACGAGTTTAATAAGGAGTTAGTCGCTCCCTTAGCATTTAGTTATTACAATACCGATGCTTTCAGATGTCTGTCTAGAATATCATTAATCTGTGTGCGCTGCGACGTCAATCCTTGACATTTGAGTAATATTGTGCCGATTTCTGCTTAGATATAAATGTTTCCGCCCATCGAGCGACTTTATTTCCTCTTAGTTAGATTCGGAATTAAATGTTCTTTTTCGTCGTAGAGTTTGATACTCTAGTGGAGTCCTATTTAAAAGGCGTAACAAATGTGAAACGAAGCCCCTCCTGAACTTTTTATCGGAATATTTTAGAGGCAAATTTGACGAAAACTTCTTCAATAAAGCTCGGAAGTAATTTCGAATGTATTCTCCCCATGCTAAGTTCGATTTTAGAATGAGAAGCATTATTTTTTTGGATCGTGAGGAGAGGGGGACCGGAATAAAGGGGAGAGAGTGAAGTAACCCCACCCTCCACCGCCTCTCTCAAATACCGACCGCATGGACCTGCAGCGGTAGGCGAGGGTTGGAGTGGAGACTAAGGGAGGATGGAAGGGAGCTCCAGGGGAAACTATCACGCCTGTTTGGTAGACTTCACCGGTGAGGAAGGGCGTATGTACAGAAATAGGAATCTTCCACTTTTGTTTACATGCAAACTGCATGTTATTTCCGGGGGAAAGTTTCTTTACCACGTGGCGTTTGGAGAGAGCAATTAATTCGTCGATTGTGTTTTTTTTTTCCTTTCGACGATTTTTTAAATCTGTCCCCGTATAGTTGCATTTAATTTCTCTGTCGAAGTTTTCGGTTCTGATTTTTTTTTACCCTGGCGTAAAAACTCTTTTTGTGCGGTGGGAGCTTTTTTAATTGGGTCGCGATATTTGGTTTTTGTCTCCGACTGTTTTCGCGGGCGTTATTATTTTTTTTCCGTCGGCTTATTGTTTTTTTTTTGAGGATTTCGGGGGAAGAGTGAATTGATATACCGGGGATTTATCCCACGCTTCTCTTCCCCTGAATTATTCTGTAATGAAGTCGTCGTTAGTTCCAGAATTGTAGCTTTAATCTCAGTCTCGGAGAGAGATTCCGCTCGGTAAATGGACAACCATTGTTAATTTGGATGGACTTTTTGCCATCGGGATTTGGTGTGAATGCTTCACGGTCCGTGTGTTATATTACTTGTCCATCAATTATTTTTCTTTTCTGTTGGACTCTCCGTCGCCACTCAGTAATGAAATGGTTGTTCATATTAAAGGTATCATAGGGATATTGCAGTTCAAACTGACTCAAAGAGTATTTATATTCCTTTTGTTTGTCTTCATTCTACGATAAAGTTCTTCTTTTATCGAATCAGTTTTGCTTTTAAAATTACGGGAAACGTTAAAACCGAAAAGAAAGTCTAAATGACTTGATAGGTAAGATTCATTTCATCATTTAACGTTTATTTTTTAATATTTTTAAAAATTTATTTCTTACCACCTTTCTTCTCCTTTACTCTAAGTCCGATTTTTCCAACATGATCTGGGGTAAAATTATTGTCTCTCTAACCACAGGTAGCAAACCCATCGCAATTTTTAGTGTTCAGTTGTTCAACTCGCGTTTGGACTCAACCTCAAAATACTTTATCGATGATAAATTCATTTGTGTGTGCATACCTTCTTCTCTACTTAATAATAATAATGCTAATATACTCATATTGAAAATTAATTTTTTGTTACATCTTCCCTTCTATTTCACATATCGAACATTTTCGGGTTTTATTGTTTATCATTTTTTGTTGTTTTATTTTTTATTATTTATATATTTATATATAATTAAAAATAATGGTTATTATGTATAAACATTTTATTATTTCATTTGTTTATTAATTTTTATAATAGAAATACGCCGATACGCTTACTATTTACGCATTCCACATAGCTCATTTTGTATGATTTAGGAGGTGGAATTTCGTTCCTATGACAGTAGATCCTCAAACGGTTTTTATTAATTTACTCCTTGAAGTAACTAATATTTGCTTTCATTAATGAAAAATGCTAATGGCAGCCATTGTTTCAAGAAACTGTAACAGTAACTTTAACGGAGTCACCCGCTATGTGTGCATTATAATGCAACCATTTCAGAGAGTAAAAATCATTCCGGACCCGGAATCAGAGTAAAAATCATCCTGGTCAAGGCGAATGATTTTTACTCTCTGAAATGGTTGCATTATAAGGCAGCCATTGTTTTGTTACTAAGTTTCATGATAAAATGTAAAAAATGAGGTGCATAGCGATATTTTCAGATACAACTCCAAATGTCTACAAACACTTTACCCTTCAACTTAAGGAAATTTAATCATCATAAAAGAAAAGTTATAATAATATAGTACAAATGGCTAAAAATAATTTACGCAGAATCATGTTTCTATCTATTAAGAAGATTTATGAAAAATATTGGCTTTTATTTTAATGAAGCACGAGTTGCAAACGAAGAGTTTCTACTAGGTCTGTACAGTTAAAGTTAAACACTTTCCATATGTGTTCTTTCATTGTGAAGGACCATGGAGAACTGTTTTGAAACATTTTAACTTTTGAATGTGGAGCTTTGTTTCTGAGACATGTTTTCGGGAAGTTGACTACAATTTTTAGGCATAAGAAACTCCCAGCATTTGTTTTATTTGAAAATATACGTTTATTCATGAACATTTGATGAGTTGGCGTCTCGCGGGCATAGCCTTAGTCGCATGTTATCGTGGGCGCTGAAAAACCAAAAACATCACGCTCATTGTTCCTAATAAAGCAGTCAGAATGGAAAATGTATAAGTCTAAGATATATTTAGTGGCAAAGAAATCATTTGTTGACCCTCAGGAGGAACAAGTACCGTAGCTGATTAATTATTTTTTAAATGCAAAAGGGCATTCTTTCTGGACAACTTTTCATTTCTCAAATCATTTTAGCTATTTAAAACTTCAGTAAAACATTTTTCCTAATCTAAAACACGCAATCAAAGCTTTTTACCTGTACTACTGTGAAATAAACGGGAATTTAATGAGGGAGGAACCCCATAAATCACTTTCACACTCTACTTGCTTTAACCCGGCATCACAACTTACATTGCTGATTTTACATATGATAGGTGTACGTTAGGGTTTGCACGTTTGGTACTCTGCTCGACTCCGCATGTTTAGCAATCGTTTACTTCATGTGAAAAATATTTAAAATCACTATGTATTGTCATAAAATGCGGGTACTGACGCTTTTGTGAACTTATTAAAAAAATGAAAAAAGGTTTTTTTTTTGGTATAAAAGTAAAGGTTAGAAATCCAATTTTCTTTGTTTTTAACATTAGCCGTGTTTAGAATCGTATTCCTGTATTGATGAACCCTGAAAAACGTCATTCGAGACTTCCAAAAGATTTAACGTATGGCAGCTGAATTCTTCATTCAGTTTTATGGTAGTTGCGAAGCTTGAATTTTAATATCTGTTGAGAAAATGAGGTTTCACATTTTTTTGAAAATCCTATAGAATAATTACACCCTTCTCATTCGTGTATTTCATTCTCTTAGCCATAGAAAATACAAGCATTCTGAAGTTTTGCTATTAAAATACGAACTTTATGGAAATAGCTAATATATGGTTTCCCTTTTTCATGAAAATATCAAGTTATTTCAACCACTTGAAGGTCTTCTTTAAAGCCTTTCCCTGTTTTCATTTTTTGGATTTGGTACTTTCATCCCTTGCAATGAATGCATCGCTAGTTGTTTGATAGGATGTACATAGATGGCACTTTTAAATGGAATGTATATTAATAGAGCTTAATGAATTCAAGTACTCTTGTTGATCCCCATAAACTGTTTAATTCCAAATTCTATCTGTCAACTAGGGTACTTTAATGAAATTTCTGACGAATCCGTCTATATATTCCATTAGCCACAATATTTATTGAATGTACGAGTAGTACTCTCTGCTCCTTCCGAATATTTAATGTCACGTTATATTTAGTGCCTTTTTAATTTCACAAAAATACATACGAAGTTTTATTGTTTATGAGGTGAATGGCTGAAAATACGAACGAAAACGAAGTCGTAGGTCATAAACCAATGTGCTCGAAATTTTATTTGTTGTTTTATAAATACAGAGCGGTGTTTGCTTAATTATTCTTAAATTAATGAAATAACTGCTTTTGTTGGAGGATCCATGGAAATATTTGCCTTACACACGTGCAATAATTTTCCTGTATTTGTAATTAGTAATAATGAGTGCTGTAAATTTTCCTTCATTGTGTTTACTCTAAATATCTCCATCGTAGACTCCTTTCTTTCAATTTTTCACACGAATTATTACATTTAATTTAGCGTGCATTCAAACTTTGGCTTATAATTTTCAATATCCGTTTTTGAAAGAATGAATTTATTTGGCTGTAGCTGTGTTTTCGATATCCTTGATTTAATTTTTTCGCAAATCAGTAGTTATTTCAAATGCACTCTCAATTCTAAAGGGCATTTTTCCATTTTTGGAATTTTTTACCTCGCACTTGTATTTTCTTTGAAGTTATTTCTAGCACATAAAACTACACGACTGCTGATGATTGATTCGAGTTAAAAATAATCAGGAGAGTAGGAGGTAGAGTCATAAGGTTTTTTAGGTGGAAGATTTGATGTCTGCACTGCTGTTGCTTATAACACCTATCATAACATCAATTCTTTAACACATTATTATATAGGACCAGTCCTTAAATCGAACAACTCTGCACAGACCCATGGTAAGAATTGAGTGGACGGTAACATCTGGTCGAAATGTGATACAAATGCCCGCCTCTATTAGTCGCGGTCACGTTTTCAAAGCTAGCCTATTTGGTTACGGTGGTGGTTGGCGAGATGGATGCACCCGATGTTTACTTTTCATCACTCACCGCGCGCCGAATATACCAAAAATGAGTCCAAGCCCAACGACCCATCAATCAATCAACTTGTCTTTTGGGGAGGGAAGAGGGGGGAACAAAAAAATGTTAAAACCAAAGGCAGAG
Organism: Hetaerina titia; assembly: GCA_037158775.1. Taxonomy (NCBI): domain Eukaryota; kingdom Metazoa; phylum Arthropoda; class Insecta; order Odonata; family Calopterygidae; genus Hetaerina; species Hetaerina titia. The sequence goes on from CM073771.1 coordinate 65,105,368, forward strand.
AACACTCGTTGGCGATTAGACCCGCGCGAGACGCTTCGGGCGCTAGAGCAATGCTAGTAAGTTAAGGCGAAATTCGTACGTTTCCCTCTCCTTTTGTTTTCTGCCCTACTTAATCCTTCCTTTATTCATCCCCTCCCTATTACATTTTCAATCTCCCCTCTCTCCCTTCATCCCCCCTATCTCTCTCTCTCTCTCCCTCCCTCCCTCTATCCTATATATTCCTCCCGTCGAGCTCGCTTCCATTTCCGGCCCATTTCGACCTAGTTCTCCCCGTGAACTTTTCTCTCTTTTAAACTTTATGTATGACGTTCTTCGCTCCGTGCTTGCTTCTCGCGCTTCCGCTCATCTTGTTAACTCACATCCCAATACTTCTCTTCTCGTCAGCCTCAACTTTTCGAGCTGCAAGAAAGCGGAGTGGCATTACGTGTGGGGTTGATCGCAAATGAGTCCGTTCGACCGACGAAATAATATGGGCATTCCATTCGATGGAGGAGAACTGTCAAAAGTTAGTACGTATGTGTATGGGCAGGTGATCTTTATGACTCTTTCGGAGCGTGACCGCCCCTTATCCTCTTCAATCATGGGGCTAGCTAGTAAAATCTCTAGGTCTAGTGTGCACAATGGCAGAAAGTGTCGAACAAAGTAGTTATCATAAAAACTGATGCATTCAATTTATTTTTATTAAATTTCTGTTTGAGATTTTAGGTTGTGATTTCCTGTTTTCCATCACGAAGATGCCGATCTTGGCATTGTGACCATCGTTTGATATAAGTCTACTCTCGACGCATTTTTTTGCTTGATGAATTAATTTTTTTGTTATGTTTTTACCATTTTATTTTTATGTATTAGAAAGAATAGCTTTATGAAATACGATTTTTTCATTTGAAAATTATGCAATTGACTCGTTAGAACGTTACGTACTTTTGCGTTTGTCTTCCGATTCGTCCAATCATTTCATTCCCATTTCGTTACCGATTCGTCCATTCTCCATCGTTTCCAATATACAGTATTTGGAAAACACTAGGTGGAATATGAAAAATGCCTTTTAGTAGCAAAATCAATACCCTGAGCATTAAAAATTTGGATTTTATTATCGGTTACCGAAGAAATTATGTATTTAGTTGTCATTTTACAATCTGTGCAAAAGGATTTAACCTTTACAGAAATACATTCACTCTTGTGGTACTCTACGGGAAGCATTCTATGGTTCCCAGAAAACAATTTTAAAGTTGTGCCATCTTTAGAAAAGTTCGTGATCGCACTTAAAAAACGTCAAACTTAAATGCCCTTCCACTTTTTCGTCTTGAATGTTTTGTTTCTTTTGGCTAATTCTTGATTCAATAAATCTTCAATGGTTAAATACTTTTCATCGACCAACCTTTTCAGCTTACTATTAATGTGAACGGCAAATGTGCTGGGAAAGCTTGATGAGGTGACAGTTTTTATCAGCATAATAAAACCAGGTTCAGCACCTCTGCGTATAATACACAAAATGCGGTTGGTAGTCGTATTTATAATGGAAGGCTATGGACAGTTGTAGTCATTTGATCCATTAGGGATTAGTGGGTGATTTGGTAGTGATGCCAGGGATTGAGGGAAGAGTGGAGGGAAAAATGGTGTTGGCGTAAACCTACTCTTAACAATAGGCGCCACGGGACCCACACTTTAAACTCTCCATTCGACGAATACCGTACTTTATACCATATTTAATGTGCCCTTTATATTTTACCAAAAGTAGGAATCGTGATACCATTAAAAATATCCTCCCTTTATCTGGTATCGAACCCAAACCCTCGGGGTTAGAAGCCAATACACTAACCGCTGCAATAATCCTATCCCCTCATATTGAAATTCCCTTGAGTTACCTTCTTACAGAATATTCCACCAGTTGGAAGAGTTTAAGATTTTTAAAATTTAAAGAACGTTACATGAATAAAACCTGATGCTCGTTCATAAAGGTGGCTTTACGAAGTGACACAGTTCTAAGGGGAAGAATTTTTCCGTCGAAAATAGGCAGCTGCTTTGTAGGGTGGAGACTTAATGTTTCTTGGTTTTCCCTTGTAGCAGGAAGATTGTTGTGTACAAAATAAAAGACGTCTCAATTTTTTAAATATTCCTCGGGGTTTTGATTATTTCCCCTTTCTTTGCATCTTTACGATCCCACATTTTGGAAAGTGTCTGTCTGTAATATCTGTCCGTAACTCTAGCTTACTTATTCACATTACTCAACCATTAAATGACTTAATTTCATTGAACTTTCAGTTAACGGAAATGAAGTAAATCGAGACGCACATTCCATATTGAATTAAACGTAATGTATGGTCGGAAATTGGAAATTTGCTGGTAAAACTGAGTTGTGTTGGCGCTGTTATCAAGAGAAGATCATCGTTCCCGACATACGACAGTACACCTCATAGTTGCCCATTTAGATATTTGGCTAAAGTGCATACCGGAAATAATGATTAATGAGGCTTATGACACGAAATTTAACAATTGATGTGTATTATTACTTTATTAGCCGGGAATGAATTTCCGTATTTAATTTGTGGTTGGAATGTGTAGATTGGAGGTGCACGTCACTATTAAAGGAAATCCTAGCAAGTTTGAAAATATTTTTGACAAACTGTCGATAGTGAGAGTATTGACTATCGGAAGTTAGCTATTGATTTTTCTGAACTATCCACTAAAGTTGCTTATCTGTAGTTAAGTTTATGTAACACTAAGCCTGTGGTAATGAGTAAATATCTAATGTTTACAACTATTTATTGTGATGATTTCTGATTCTGCCATATGAAAGCAAAAAAAATCCATTACATTTTTTTCCATTAAAAAATTTAATGAGTTATCTTCTTCAAATTGAATAAAGAAATTTAAAAATGATTAATTTTTGCTGTTGTATAATTAATGTTTCCCTAATCAAGCCTTAGTATTTGCTCTTAGGCTATTAACATAACGGTTGATTATGAAAAATGTATGTTTTAACTGTAATATTTTTCTGTTTTTTTAGGTAAGTACACCTCCGAATCTTTGCTTTTGGATATGAGAAATGGGAACGGTGAGTCTTTTAAATTTTCATTTTTTAAGTGTGCCGTGTTTTACGGCTGGTTTCGTGTGCTCGAGGTTAATGACGCTATTTCTCTCTGCAAAAGCTCGAAAAAATATATTTTTACTTAAATGCAGCATTAAGAACTTACTTTGAGTTTTTCGCACGCAAGCCATTGACATGCAGGTGAACTCCTCGACATGACTGCGTCAAATTACGAGGGGTAGAATCATGAGCAATATTGTCTCACAATGAGATATTTTGTCTGCCTCCCTACAGCACTTAATGGATTTACCTATTCAAAATGAAAGATAATGATACAGAATAACCAGTACAGTTGGCTTTGATTTTAAATATTGAGCGGAATTGCATGATAATTTTGTTGTAAGGTTATGTTTTGAAGGTAGTATTTACTGATTTCTGCGACGTGCATTGTGAGTAACTCAAAAGTACACCGCCACATCTTTTACCTTTAGTTCATACAATCATAGCTGACAAATGATATAAAAAAGTCATTGTTTCACATTGAAGATAAATATGAAGCGTACTTTGAATAGAAAAAAGTTGCTAAAGTTATTATTTTTCTGTTTAAGTAATGATTTGTCCGCAATGTGCATACTTATGAATGAGAAGAAGAATGGAGCAAAATTGAACATGTTTTGCTTCGCGGATGACATCGCAGTGATTGCAGCGAATCGAGAATTCCTACGAGCATACTTGAACATATTGGACCAGGTTTTACATGACTATAACATGAAAATATATAAAAAAAGCAAATGATTTTTAAAAAATCCTAATTAACGGATGGGAAAAGCTACCTCGGTAGCACCATAGTATGGTATGGGAGAAGTTGAACATACATCATGTGTAGAGTAGCTCTAGTTAAGAAGGCGTTTATGATGAAAAAGCAACTCCTGTTCTCTAAGAAGATGAGACGTCTACAGACAAGGAAGTAGTTTGCAGTTGTGTAGTGTGGCATTTGAATGGATCAGAGGTATGAACTCTAGAAAAAGTTGACCAAATGACAGAAGTCGTTGAAAGTTGATGCTGTAAGCAAATGGTGGAGATTAAATGGACGGTTAAAGTAATAAATTAAGAAGAATATAGAAGAATAGAAGAGAAAAAGGTCATGTGAAGCACCTTAAGGGAAAGAAGAATCATATGGATTGACTCGCATAAAACGCAAAGAATTTGTAAAGAATGTGATAGAAGGAAATAAAGACGGAGAGGTCCCAGAATTAAGTTCAAGAGACGTATACCTCGGCCAAATAAATAGGGATGTAGGGAAGAAGAGCTATGTGGCCCTAATAAAATAGTTTTATGGTATAGGGAATAATGGAGGGCTGCAGTCAAGCAATCTTCGATTTGAAGGACAAAATGCTCTTTTGAATAGATTAGGGGTTTCCCGTGTTTTCTTCCTCTCTTTGATCTAGTGTATCAAAGTAATTTGAAACGAGAGTAATTTTTCTGCATTTACCTAATTCTAAGACACCAGTTAATTCCCCCTATGTTGGTTCGAAATGATTTTGGTGTGCTATCGTTTGATTCGCATTTCCATCAGAGTAGTTGCTGCTACTGTTTAATGATGTTACATCATGCAATTCATTATTTTCATCTCGAAGGCTGCTTTCGCATGCATAATACATTTTCACCGTGCGATAATTAAAATAAATTTAGCGAAAGCCCTGACACAATGATGCATCGGAGTCTTCCAAAATCCCTGGTAGTGAAACTCCGAAATTTTGCAGAATAATTACACCTAGAGGCTAGACATCTTTTTGGAAAATTTAGCCTTCAGAAGGGGAAATTTCTAATTTTATACACTGATTTCAATCAGTGTATAAAATGAAGTTTTTATCATTTTTTTATATATTAATTTAGTTGAAAATTATCTTTACCCCGGAAAAAGCTTATTTTACCCATGAAAAGCTGATTTTCGTGATATTACATTCGACTTATCGTGTTCATGTTCATTGATCGAGATTTTCTCGTCGACAACAGTCTCATCCCAGGGCCATTATGTTATATTTATAAATTGTTTTCATTTTCAAAATAATCCAAGAAAAATCCTAGCTTCGGAAGACCTTAGAGAAAAAATGATCAAATACGAGGTAATGTCAAGGATATTTGTGCAGATATTGTAAATAATTACTTAAAATACAATAAGAATGGTCCTTATGACTGTTCAGGAATATCAGGGTAATGCTACTGAAGGAAATATTATTACAGGTATGAAATAGTTCATTCATTACTTTATTTAATTGGTACACGGGGCATTTTAATTACACCAGTTTGGTTATTGTTAATTAAATCGTTTGTTATCACACTTTTATTATTCATGCACCTAATTTAAATGAGTGATAAGTATCACATGTTATTTTCTATGAATTTCACTTCATATTTATATTCAAATTCGTTTAAATATCGCTTGCGAAAGTTTTCTATAGTATTTTTGACAAGTGCAGGGTGCTAAAGACAGTGCGTTAATTGGGAAGGGATAGAGATAATCGCTAGTTTTGGTTTTGCTTTTTCATGTATCTTTACCACTTCTGAGAGATTTTTTCAATATTTTCTCAGTATTACCCACAAAATCGTGAAAAAAAAGTATTTGGTTGAAATTAATATATTACATTACTGATGTATTTTGGGGTAATACCTGACTCGAAGGGGGTTAGAGTCTCAACAAAAAATCCTTCTAAAAAGATTATAGAAAAATGTCAGCATAGCTTTCAAACTTAAACGTTCTTAGTATTCATTTTAAAATTTTTTTATGCAGAATTACCACAAATATGGGCGCATAAAATGGCATAATCTCTTTGTCACCCTTCAATTGACGTGGTTCTTCGAAGTGGAAACATCTTTTGTAGCGACCGATAAACTACAGGGCCGCACCCTAAAATGGTAAAACTGATTTTCTCTGGCGCGAACGGAGCGGTGGAGGGGGGTCTGCCTGGCAGGGTAAGGTGGAGCGGGCTCTTAGCAACAGACCTACACCAACCTCAGTCGCCTGCGGGCTGTCGTTGAGTGAGGACACCGTTTTTAGTAAAGCAAGTTTTTTGTCCGCGTCGAAAAACAAAATGAATCTGAATTTAGAGCAACGTTATTCCGTGAATTTTCTGCGAAACTCGGGAAGATGGCAACTGAGACCCTCCATATGATCAAGCAGGCATATGGGGACACTGCCTTAAGCCGTTCCATAGTATTTGAGTGGCACAAGTTGTTTAAAGAGGGTAGGGAGCTCGTTGAAGACGACCATCGCTCCGGACGGCCGTCGACGGCAAGAACCGACACGAATGTGGACAGAGTGAGGACACGGCTGAACACAGACCGACGCTTAACCAGTGAAGAAATTGCAGACCAGTTGGGTCTGTCTGCATCCAACGTCCAACGCATTATTTCACCGGATTTGGCTATGCACAAGGTGTGCGCCAAGATGGTGCCGAAAATTCGTGCCATGGAGCGCTCGTCGTCAGGCAGATCCTGGCCAAATACGGCGTTGCCACGTTGCTACACCCGCCCTATTCTCCCGATCTGGCACCATCGGTTCTTCTTCTTCCCTCTGATGAAAAGGCAGCTCAAGGGATGACGTTTTGACTCGATAAAGGCCGTTCAAGAGGCTTCGACGAGGGTCATCAACGTCATCCCCAAAGAAAATTTCCAGCGGGCGTACGGGGAATGGGAGCAACGTTATACTAAGTGTGTAGCAGCTCAAGGAGCATACTTTGAAGATTATTAAGTCGATGTACGTATATCGTCAATAAAATTCTTGTAAAAAATCAGTTCTACCAGTTTTGGGTGCGATCCTGTAGGATAAACCCAATTGCTCAAACCCATAAACAATTTTGTTCCTTTCTTTCAAAACATTGCTTTCGGAGTTGCCGACATCCAAATTTCTCATCTCTTTCACCCTCCGCTTAATGAAATCTTTCCTCTGTCCTCATCCGTTTCCCTATTGCCCTCTCTCTCTCTTCCATTCCGCATCAGTCCGTCATTGTTCGTCAATCTGAACTACCCCCTGCCCAGCCCCTTTCGTTCGCCTGACTTTGGCAGTTTTTCCAAAGGAGCCAACCAACCATGCGATCATCATCTTCGCAACATCCCTCGCCATCCTCCGATTCGCCTCACGCACCGGCGGACCCTTCCCATTCCCGAGCCGGGTTGTAATCAATTTGTAAACTTCCCCCGTTGTGCCGCGAGTGTGTCGGAGATCTCATTTTACTAGGCTTCAAGAGTGTATAATTAATTTAAGACTTCGCACTTGTTCATCGCCGTGAATGTTAACTCGAACTATAAAACCGATTCAGCATTCTTGAATTTAGCGTTAATTTCACTCGCGAGGTTAAATAATAATTGCGAAGGAGAGTTGTTGTTCTAACTCTGCGTTCATAATCATGTGAAAATGAATTTTTCTCTCGTAATAATCAATGCTTTTGTTTTCGCCGTGTCAAATAAACCGTGAAAGCTGATAAAGTGAATTTAGCCTCTTATGAGTGAATAGATTGAAAGGATATTGTAGTTAGTGGAGTAGTATTATATAAGTAGTCTGGTAGATATCAGAAATTGGGAATCCGTAATTCCTTGTAATTATCTGATCTCTCCGCATCAAGGCAATAATTGTTAATCCGCTCAAAAATTTTGTTTATAATTTGGTGTGGTAACTGCGGAACTGGTGCGCTTTCTATTTAAGGTAGGTAATCACGATGTATGATGAAGGATTAGTTTGGTGAAATGAAATAAAATAACATTGTGTTTATAGCAAAAAAATGGGCCTTTAAAACAAGAACATATTATTGCAAAGTAATCCATGATTGTCGGCAGTGTTAAAATACATCATCGGGCGGTTTTACTTTTTGTTATGCATGATAATTGTCTGGAGTTTAGCAGTTTGAAAATTATGCAATGGTAATTGACAATTTTGTTATAAAGGGCTTGAGTTTATTTTGAATAACGCGAATTGGGTGAGACTACGACGGTTTACGATGCATACGATACTACAGAGATTTTTTTTTCCAATGTTTTGAGGACTAACTTAAATGCCTTACTGCTGTCATGATCTCTTATTCTCGTTTTTTGCAATAGTGTTCACTCGTAATCAATTACAATTCTCTTGTCTTTGTTACCCTGAATTCATTTCTTGTTTTAGTTTTCTAGGTTATACGGTGAACGCAACTCAAGTATTTACTTGGGTGAGTCGATTAATTTTAAAGATTTCAGTTTTTGGCATTTAATTTTCCCTTTAGGCAAACGTCACGATAATGATCAGCTATAGTGTTGGTATAATACGTGACGATCCTCTTGTACTCAGTATGGCAGGATGTACTTTACACATTCATTCACCGTATGGTTGCCGGTCATCTTCTCTGAGTCAGTTGTGGTTTCACAGATCAAGTTTTCAGAAAATTGCACAACATGCAGTAAAATCGTGATTCATTGCTAGCACTGTTCACTGCAGGCCCCTGTGGCAGCGGGGTAACGCCCTCGCCTACCAATCCAGACTCCATGCCCTACGTGGGTTTCCCTCCATCCAGGGGATGGATATGATGTGAATGTCATCGTCTTTATTGTAATGTATTAGGGTTCGGTAGAAAAAGGGGTTATTAAGTCTCAATTTCGCCCCAAAAAAGTCTTAAAAAATAAAATGAAATAAAAATATGTGAATTTTCGGGCAAAAGCCGCTAATGATGTCTCAGCCTCCATATTTGCCAGACCTGCCCTTTTGACTTTTAACTTCTCCCAAAAACCATAAATGGCTTTTGTTTTACAAGAATGGATGATATTAAAAAACCATCGTTGAGAGAGCTAAACCTATACAAAAATTGAGTTCCAGAAGTGTTTCGAGAATTGGAAAAAGCGCTGGCATAAGTTTATAATATCTAATGGGCACTATTTCGAAGGGAATAACATTGATGCAGGTGAATAAATAAAATTCTGTTCAATTAACTCGAATTTCCGTAATTTATTGAACAAACCTCGTATTTTGTCTATCGAAGAGCGCCCAAACATTGATCACACTGATTCCGAAAAAAGGAGCATAATGGGTGAAATACATTTTCTTAAGCAACTTCGTTTGCCTTACAGTACACGTGTCTTACCGTAAAAGCTCAACATATGTTGATATTAGGTTGATGTTTAAAGAAGTGAGGTTCGTGTGCGAAATCCTTGTCGGGATGAACGTTAATTTAAGTGGTTTGACTAAAATTCAAGATAAATTTTTGGAGAATTTGGCTCTTTATAAATCATTAGCTTTGCTTGTCATTGAGATAAAAGGAAATATTTTGCCGAACGGGATGTTCTACAGACTTGAAATAGCAAAGAGTTGGTGAATGCTCTCTCGTGCGCTTTCCTCTTCTTTTCTCTCCCCTGCTCCTTCCCTCTCCGCAGCAGTCTCCCTCCACCGCTTCGTCATATCTCTTGCGATCGCTTCCCTTCCCTGTGTTTTATGTCCTCCCACACGCGTCGTAAACCAGCTTCCATCGCCTCTTCTCTTTCTTCCAACCATCTTGTGCCATTATTCGAAGTGGAGCGGTGTGATAGTCATTCCTCCGGCAGCATCTGTGTTTCGACATGTAACGCCAAACAACGACATTCACTCTTAAAGTATCTAGTAACCGATGGTTTCATGCCAAGAGCGGAATTTAACAGAATACTTTCGAGCAGCTTGACGGAAGAAGGTTTTTGGCCACCGCTTTAAAATGTATGAATAAAGAAATATCTACGTGATGCATAAAGTATAATCATGTTTCCATACATAATTAATTTCGTGAGTTTCCTCTTAATATTCTGGGAATTTTATTTTCACGAAGGAAGATGACACAAGAAACCACTCGAGGTAATCACAATTATGCTTTTCCACGACAGAGAAATTTAGGAAGGATCAATAAAGATAAATTCAAAAGGATGTTTTTGACCGATTTTTCTTAATGACATGGAGTTAAGTTGTTGGTCAAGATCACCGTCTTCATCCTCAAGTTTAAATAAATAGGTGAGGGCGAAATTTTTAGGTTTCGAGAACTATATTATTTCAGTGTAATTAGTTATTCTCTGAATGACAGGTGATCCAGATCCGTTTTATGCACAGTCTTTGAATTTCCCATGAAGTTCCTGTGTATTGAAACGCAAAGTTTGGATTTAGCTGGAGAAATCTGGAGTCTTCGCCTATATTTGAACCTACAATCCGACTAGTACCGAGTGCTATACCAGCTAGTCTACTAATCCGACTACGATATGGCAATGCATTAGTTTCCGTCTAGCTTAATATGTCGAACAGCAAAGGTTAGCAGGAACATAATCTTCAAAACCTTTCATCTGTACCCCGAAGTATCATCATCACTATGGGTTATGAATCCAAGAATTGGTTCTTATCAGCTCTCAGAAATATTCTATTCCCTGCCATTCTCTTCATTCCCTCAAAGCTACTTGTATCGACACATTCCATGAATTGCATGTCATAGTTTATCCTTGACCTTCCTCTCTAATTCCCCTCATCGATATTTTATTTAATGCTGTTCCTCAGAAGCATTATATTTTTATAAAATATTCAACATAGAAAACTATTCACCAGAAAAACCTTTCCCTTTACAGAGAAATTGTATCTCGCGTCATGTTGTGTATGAATTTAAGAAGCCACTCAGAACTTTCTTTTAAACTCCGGTTTCTCTTAAAAATGAAAAACAGCTTCTTAATCTTAGACGGGCATCACTTACTGGACTTTCTTTTTTATTCGGTGTTGAGCATTGGTGGCGAGATAACGGAAATAGCAATATTCTCTTATATCCGCACGCCCTCCTATCACCGTTTCTTTCTCTCTATCTCTTTCCCTCCATTCCTCCTATTTCCGCCTCCGCTGCTTGTCTGTCTACTCCCTCATTTTTTTCTCTTTCGTCGCTCCCACTACCTCGCACCACCTTTCTCGAGGCGCCGTCTCTTTTTAATCTTCCAAACCACTCCCTCACCCTTCGGCCCCTCTCTTAAAGTCGCTCTCTCTTTTCTTAACCCCCTTGCCGACCAAACCCACCCGCCCCGCCCAATCCCCCCCCTCCCGCCCCACCACGCAACTCTCACGCACGCTTCTTTTTCTCCAACCTCTCTCCCCCTACCCTCCCCGTTTTCTCTCCCAGCGACACTTGAAAGCTGTAACTCCGCCCTTTATCCTCCCTCACTCACTATTCTCCTCCTCCTTTCTGTCCTTTCCGTATTTATTCCCTCCCCTTTCCTCTGCCTGTCCTTTCATCCTCTTTTCCTCTCTCCTGGATACTTTTAACCCTCCATTCCTTGCTGCCACGTTCAAAACCTCAGCCTCTTCCCATCCAGTTCCTCCTTTCCCACTTCGATCCTCTTCTTTCCCTCCCGCTATCCCGATGTCCCTTCCCTCCTCCTTTCTTCCTCGACAGCCGACGACGCCCTCCCGACTTGTTTTAAACAACCTAGAAAGTGACGACTTAGATGCTCGCGTTAAGGTTAGCTTGAGCAAAGCGACTGTTTCTCGTCGTTAATGATGTTGACGTTCGTCGGTGGATGGAGGGGGGATGCTCAGGGGATGCTGGGAGGAGGTCGTAATGGAAGTGGAGGGGAAAACACAAGAGAGAGGGGAAGGGGGTGGTGGGGACGGGATGAGAAGGAGGGGGTTGAGGTAGAGAGGAATACTAAGGAGTGAGGATCATTGTTGAAGTGTGCGTGCGCGTTTGTGCGAAAGAAGTGGGTCGAGGGAGAGATTTGGGTGTGGGCAGGAGTAAGGTTCGAGAGTGGGTCTTTCTTAGAGATTTTTAACAGATACTCGTATTAAGTGAAGGATGAGCCTTTTAAAGAATGTAGATAATCAAGGGTTGGGGGAATTGCGGGGTCCGCGAGTGCTAATAAGGGTGATTTTCGTTATAAAGTACGATAATTACTCGGGTTTCGAAGAGGACAAGGTAAACCATTGAAATTTTTTGCTGAAGCCCGTCCACAGTAAACTTCAGCGCTCTGGGCATTATGCGAGGAAGTGAGCCCGTATGTATTTTCGGATCATCGGAGGAGCTCTAAAATCTGGTTGACTCGTCTTCTGCCGAGCTATTTATGTCGAAAAGAAAATGAAAGGTGGCTGTCTCCTCGAGAGTGAGATTGATCGGTAATCGATCCTCTTGCACCTCAATTTGCTGAAGGTGATGTGAAATTTTATGTCAGATAATTCTACACGCATATAGGTGTCTCGTTTTACTTAATTGGCATTTTACCAGAGTTGTATTAGTATCTTTGCTAAAAGAAAATTCTACTGACAGCCGATAGCAGGATCCTGAAAGAAAACTCGCCTTTGAAATATAAATGTAGAATATCTCTTTCTTCGGTTGAGATGCTTGGAGGAGGTTCATCACCAGCACCGAGACATTGAAGGAACTGAAAAATGTGGTGCTTTAGAAATGTAATGAAGATTATTATGTGGACGACGGATGGAGTACATAAAAATGTTTGGGGGAAAATCCTCATAAAAATCTCTGAAGGGATGAAAAAATAACCTTGGACACATTTTGAGTACGACGAAATGGTGAAGACTTTTATTCAAGGGATCGTAAAATATCCGGTGTGGCATGAAGGAAACGCTATGATAGGAGTCCAAGCAAAGACGCATGAATAAAACGTGCTGAGCATGTTCACACAACGAAGACATATTGATGAATGTGTTGAAATTATGCTTGAATCCTAATGAAGAATCGATTGAAGTAGTTAGGATTTAAGCAATTGGAAGCAGTTGTGGGATTAATATCGTTTTAAAATGAGATTTTGTGGCTGAAAGTTCAAAGGAAAACCAATTTATTTTTCTTTTCTTTCCATTCATCTCTATCCAATCTTACTTAATAATTTTGCCATCCGAAAATCAGCGTTCTTTCATCCGGATCGTATACTTTTATATTAGACATACCTGTGATACTATGAACTTGTTTTATTTATTTAAAGTTTCTCCCACTAACTCGTGGATCGAGGATGACGTGTTTTACGTCTGAAGCTGCTTTTGGTGCTTGCTGACGTATAACCTAGGACGCGAGGATATTCGAAAAAGCATGGAACGAGAAAGGTAGCGATAGCTCCCGGTTAGAGTCTATCGCATTGTTTTTGGTTTCTGTATTTCGACGTCGTTTTTTCGTCGCTTTCCCGCCCTACTCACTTGGAAAACGACGAGAGACAGATGCCCTGGGCTGTCGATCTGACAAGTAATCAATTAGTCTACAACGGTTTTTGGAGTGGGGCGTCTAACGGATGGTAGGCAGGAAAAAAAAACAGACCGGAGAGACTGGGAGGCGATCTGTTCCCTTTTTATATGTTCTCTTACAGTTCAAGTACGTGTTTCACTTGACAAATGCTGAGTCCATATGCCTAATCCGGTAGGGTCATTTGTCAGTCAATTCATCGGGGCCTCAGCTAGAATTACGTTTTGGCTCCGTCTATAGTTGAATGGTACGCTGATGTGCGAAGCAGTAGGATTAGAAATGGAACTTGGCTACTAAGCTCATAACCTACACGTGAGAGAGGTCGATGGGTCTAAATGCTATTTTGCTCCGCTCTGTAGAAAGAGATCCAAAATGAGTACAGAGCAGTAAACTAAAAGTCCGTGTGCAAAGTCGCCTGTTATGGTTTCTAAGGCAGAGTGGTTTAGTAGGGAATGTTGATAATTATGCTATTCATTAATTTATCTTTTTTAAGTTGATTTATCTTGACAATGATTAAAACCTTCATTTTATACCATTTCATTTCTGTTCCCGCCAATCGACTAGTGGTGTATATAAATACTAGTGGTGTACACACAGGTGTATATTAATTAATTTATTCGACCAATTCTGCATTATTGACAGAAACAATGCATGAATCGAACACTCTGGAAAATGCTGTGTATTTTGTTCATGTCGTGAGATTATTAGCTGAAAAATAACCACAGGTTTTGGAAAAGTTGGTATATTTCAGGTTTAGAAAATATTATTAAACCAGGCCAATTTGACCATCTACTAGACGGGCTACAAATTAATCATAGCATGACCACATTGTGGGGGAAATTTGAATTTCTCGTGCATAGCGCCTGGTTTATATTTTCTCACGTGTGGAGAGGTAGAAGGGGAGTTCAGTGGAAATTTGCAGTAGATCATTCGAGTAAGATATTGCCTTTCGTTGATGAGCACCCAGTTGGTCATCATCGATTCCTTGCTATGCATCTCATCACATCCATTGACAAGTACTCGTCTTAGATTGCATCATGAACTTCTGTATACATGTCGTGATACTTCAAGAAACTCGTATGAAAATTCATTGTTTTGTCAAGTATGAGAAATATCTGGTTTATTTTTCAACTTGAGTGTGTCACTGTAGAAAAGAGACTTCGATTCTTTCAAATGAAGCCATTACTTCAAGTGATGGCTAACATTTCAGTCGCATTTTGAGTTGCATTACATCGGCTGCTTAAATTGTTTATTTAATTATTCTCTTCAAGTAATTTTAGTCTCGAAACCCTGGAAGTTCTTTCTAAATTAATTGAGAAGTAAATCGTTGTTCGGCGTGGTATATTTTCAAATTGGTTAGCTTTTATGTCTCAAATTCTAAAATTCACTGTCCATTCTACGTCCTCTATAGCTGTATCTTATCTTCTATGATTTCCTTAGCAATCTAGGATCCTCGGAGTGATTTGCACATAACAATAATAGATTCTGATACTTTCAGGTCGTATTTCTACTTTATTTATGTGGCTAGATTGCCAAAAAAATAGGATCAACCGAAATTATTCACTATTTTTCGATTTATAGAATCACTCGTTCGGGGTTAATCATTTTAAGTGGAAACTCGAATGAGGGAAAATGTTATTTCCCTTAAAGACGGATGGAGGGCTGTTCCTGAAGCCACGTTTATTAAATCCCATTGGCGCCACTTTCCCATCTTTTCATTACGGTGCCCTAAAATTGAACATCTGAAAGTAAAATTGACCCAAACGGTAGCGGCGTTGGTTGGAGTTTTATGCGAAGGGACACCAAATGGAACAGTTTTAAGTCTGATCCCAAATTTCTGAGTTTTAGGGTCTCCTCTTCCTCCTCTATGTGAAGCAGACGTTTCACCCATTTTACCTCCCTGTATCGGAAGTCATCTCTTATTCTGAACGTCCCCTCCCACCCTTGCTGGAGCGAGGCTCAAAGACTATGATACGAGAGGGAAGAAGATATCCTCTTGTCGACCTCCATTAAATTTTCTTCTTATCTCCTAAAGTTATTTCCCTTTTTGTCGTTTATTACTGCTTCGCCTTGATTAAACTCGCATGGCCACTTTAAAAAATTCACGCAAAACAATAAACACGTCCTTTTTTTTACTGCCAATGCGAACTTTTCTATCGCATGCTAATAATATAGCTCGTTGATTTTTATGTGCTGAGAGTATACTTATACGTCATAATGTTTATAATTTTGGTTGAGGAACGAAGTGTCATATTTTCGAATTCATTATATATCCGTTGTGCATCCACTAATTTATTTTTGAAATCCATAAAAGAAGAAGCTTCGAGCTGATTAAGTAATAGGAAGTTTTTTTTTGGGAGAAAATTGGAGAATGCATGAAGAGTGAATGGTCAAGATAGTGAGAAGCAATACGATATCAATGACTTCTTGTAGAAAGGATCTGCAGTGAGCGAGTTAGAGGGAGTATAAAAATATAAAATTCACGAACTGAGGAAAGAAATATGTGGAACAAAAAAATGTTAATTTTTGTATATGCCTTCATGCTGTTTAGAGAGCTTATTCTCTTTCCTCCTGAACCTCACTAACCCAGCGTCTCCATTCTATCACAACCTTCAATATTGTACAGCGTTTCAGTATTTCTTTCGCCCACTTCTATACCTTCATTAGTATTACCCCTGTCAACTTTATCTCTTCATATTTTCCTCTATTTAAAACATCATGCTTATAGTAATAATTCATAAAATGGTCTTTCCATTCAGTGGTCATTTAGTTACTTTAATCAGAGAGGAATGTCCGATTTTTGTGGTGTTGCTATTTCAAAAGCATTCAAGGTCGCTTCAATGGCTTATTACACATATAATTAGACAAATTAGCTCACTAAAAAGGATTTGTAAGAGTCGCTCTACAAATATCCGAAACTGTATGTGTTTCTCAAGAGCAAAAGGAGCTTTATACTGAGCTTGAAAAACGATCCTCTTCGTATTGAATGAAATGATTTCATGCATCATCCTCAAAAATGATCGAAATTGGCCTTTTTTCAAGTTATTAATACGTTTCAATAAAATTATAAGTGAATAATTTACTGCCAAATTATTGTAGGTCAGCTGCTTTTTGTATTCCTTTTTCGCCTATGGAAGTTATTGAAGGGTTTAATACCCATTGATGCAGTATTTTATGCACAGGTTTCTGTTATCTGTTAGTGCTCCATTTCATTCCTCTTATTATATACGGATCTTTCGTTGTCCGTATACCTTGAAATGAAATTCGTCTTGAGCGTAAAATGTAAATAAATGCAATGCAGTCTATAGACTCTACACCGTAGGAAATGCAAACAGAAATTGCAAGTAACCTGATGCGCGCTTTACGCGTAACGGGTATCTCGCGTGAGGATATACGTATTTAATTTTGTGATGCATGTGAATGGGCATTGAAGAGAAAAAGACTTTAATCTTCTCAGGTTCATTTTCAGTGGCTGCTTAATATTATCTCGCTATACACGCTTTTAAAATCCCCAGAAATGCACCTAACCCGAATCGCGGGAGTGATATTTGCATGCAGCGTAACAATAATGTAATCGGGCAGGTAATTTAATCTGAAGGGCTATATGTTGATACAATGTTTCACGAGCGAAAGCTCTCTTCTATCGCTGGATATCGCTCCGAAGTAAACAACGGTGGAAACTTGGTTGTATTTTGAATACGCCCTAAAATTCACAACCATCCATATTTAAAGCGTGTTCATCCATGCCTTCGCCCTCCTCGCTGTTGGCATCTTTGAGCGGTAGATCCGATGGAACGCGTTCATTTTCCCGAGGCCGCGGGGCGGAGGTAGATAAGAGGGGAGGCAACAGGGAAGGAAACGACGTAGCGCTTCAGAGGGGGAAATATTCATCCGTCTCCCCATCTCCTCCGACTTTCCTCCCAATATCTTGTGGGAGGGGTGGGAGCTTGCTCAAGCTAACCAGGCGGAATGGAGAACCTCAATTCCTGCTTTCTCACCCCCCCCCCTTCCTCCATCCCGCCCTCCAAATATGCTCCCGGAATAATAATAAAAGCCGTTGTTATATGTGCTGGTGGGAGGAAGGGGATAGGAAGGATGAGAGTTCTATTTCCCATCTTCCTTCGTCCTTGCCCCTCAGCCCGGTCTCCATCGTCAAAAAGCCCTCAAGGGCTTGTGGGAGTGTGGGAGGTCGCAGCGTTCAGAGTCCCGGCGGAGGCGGGCTCGGCCCCCGGGCGAGTGGGTGGGACGAAGCCGGGAGGAGTGCCGGGTGTTTGGTCGGGTGAATGGATGGGGGCCCCGGGCGGAATGAAATGCTGGTAAAATGCTCTTTAGCGGAGTTTCCGATTGGAATAAGATATTCTTCTCCCGTATTTGAGACTGTGCTGTGCAATTTGAGTCACAACGGGACCCGGCGGTGGAAGCGCATACTGCTATCGTTCATTGCCTTTTCCATTACGATTTCCGTTAGTTGTATTCTCCCAAAAAATCAATTAGCAAGGGTGCATTCATTCATTAATGTCTTTAGTTTGGAGATTGGCTGACTACCTTCTCCCTAGCAAATTGCTAATTCTATTGCATCAAATGTTCTTTCGTGTATCTCTCAATAATGAGTGTGCATATTAGTTTCTCGGTCTGCCTAAGGAAGGCCCTAAAGTACCTTTCTCCTTCTTCATATATCTGCATGACAAATTTATTGTCTCTCGAGGTGTGTCGGTGTTCAAGCTAGATTTATCTAATCGCTTTGTGCTCTACGTCGCGTTTGTCCTTTTTATGAGCATCTGTATACTTCTTTCTCAAAATCCCATTGGATCTTTAGCATTCGCTCTGTTTTCTCATAGATCCATGCCTCAGATCCGTTGAGTGCAGGCAGAATATCTTGTAATACTTTATTTTTTGTGATTTTATGTCATTTGAACAACTACTATGACTGATCATCCCGATCTTGTACCCTGCCCTTCGTTTAATATCCGTCGAATGCCTTCCATCCCATTTATTTCTGCTTGCGAGGAAGGTAACACATTTTATTATTTTCTCATATTCTCGCCGTGTGTAATATCTGTAATCTTTGTTTTACTTTCGTGTACTAAGGTAATAGTTTTCTCTCTATTTATTTTTTTTATTTCATAAATTACTTGATCTGATAGGTATATGAATAATCTCAGGTATTCTCTGTTTTGTTTAGTGTTTACGGAGTCATCTGACAAACAGAAAAAGTTGATTTAATTTCCATTCGCTTTTAATTCCTTTAAGTGGCATTCTTGTCCAAATTCTTTTTCTGCTATACCTTTTATTTTCTTCCAATCTTTCACATGAAAAGTGACGTATCGACTACTGAAGATCTGTTAAATTATTCTTATCCTTTTCTGCAATCCATTTCAAAGTTTCCAGCACTTTAAATATTTTTGAACTCAACTCGAAACTCAAACTGAAACTCGACCCTCTCGTAGTCTTTGCCATTTTCAAAGCGATGCAAGCAAAGATTTTTTACCATGATAAATACGATATTTGTATGTCATAATATGGCCTCCCTAATTCACATATATTGCTTAAACGATAAGATGTTTCCGGGTAGTGAGCTGAACTAGATTTTCTTCTAGAGCTCAGATAATTTTTCTTATTAGTATTATGAATGGCTGTTACGCTGGTCGCTGCTTTTCTCCTCCTCGGACCCTTTTTGCGGTTTCACTCCAATGAAATTCCTCTCTAAGCCCTGCATCAATCGTGTGTTTTCCCAGCTGTCATTGCGCGCGCGCGGAGAAAACCACAATACACGTGGTTTTCTCTTAGAAAGCTTTATTTTTCTTCATGTCGTTAACTAGTGAGTCAAATTTATTTTGAAATATGCGTGTACACTAGTCATCCTTGTGCACCCATCTCGTATTTCATTGGTACGTACTTATTCCAAAGATTTCTCAGTAGTTTTTTGTCCACTTTTCGGCTCTTTTCTTCAACTCTCTTGTGGCAATGTTGATTTCGCGACTTCTTTACGATAACTTCCTCAGGGTCGTTTCTCGAGTTCTTGCATTTCTTTTTTTCTGTTTTAAGCTGTTTCTGCTACCTTCTCCACTAGCCACCTGTTACCAGTGCCCTTAGTCTAAAGTTCCTCTTCTCTTGCTTTCAAAATGTTCTTCATCAGATCTCTCTATATTCCTTCAGTGATTACCTATTTTTCTTTCTGAATAGTTTTTAATTGTAGTCATGGTAACATTTTTTCTGCTGTTTCCTTTAGGGTTTACTCCTTCTAAGTTCAGTTTTACCCTTTTCATCTTCTTTTATTGCAACTGTCTTACCATGTTGTGGTATTATATTCACTGGGATGTCTCTTAAACTTGTTTAGCTTGCTTCTCCTTGACAGGAGTGTGAGCCAAAATACGACGTAGTAACATATGAAGTAATATACAATATTATTTCCTGTCTTCTACCTAGTAAATTTTCTTCGCCTGTTTTGCTCGAAGTTTGTGGTCGCTATTAGCTATTAACTCATCGTCACAGAAGTCTACTAACCCTTTCTCCGGCCCAAGATACAATGAGTCACTTGCCATTTCTTCCTCTATAACCACAGCGTCCAATTTGCCCATTAAAAGTGACTTTACAAAGAGGAGCACTTTCTATAGCCGGTTATAATTCCTTTCCACTCCCTCTTCTGTTTTCAATTGACCGTGGCTCATAGAAATACTCTGTTACCTTGTCCGTGGTCTCTTCTTCTACTTTTATCCTTATACCCATGCTTAGCGGAATTCCTCCTAATTCCTGCTTTATCTGTAATTTGTTGCAAAATCCTGTCTTATCATCCGGCTTCCTTTTGGCTATATGCTCTATATATCGCTCCCAAAGTAATACCTATGTCATAAATGTTATTATACAATGGACATTTTGAAATTTGAAAATTAAACAACTTGGATTTTCCACTTAAAATTTTTTTAATCTTATGGTATTATACCAGAACGAAACCTAGGTTGTATAATTTTCAAATGTCAGTATGAAGATTTTCTATCAAATTACGCCAGAAACTATTTTATTTATCAATGAGCATTTGGAATGACTTCGTATCTATTTTCATCGACTAAGTATCTTTAGCTAAAATAGTTTTATTTTTTTCTAAAAGCGCTGGGGTGAACCCATAGTTAGTTTTCCCTTAGTTCCAACCCGTTATATCAAGTTCGTAAAACCCGTTTGATCGTAAAAATCAGTTACCACGTAACTTTTTTAAAAGTACGTGGCCATTTTTCTACTCATTTCGTTTTCAAAATATTTTCGTGACGCCATTCCAAATTTCTTAATCTCGAGATAATCGTATCGTACCCTTTGCGTTTTCCTTCAAAATGTTATGCTCCTCCAATTACTGTAAAATTTCTCTTGTTTGGGATGATTTTTCGTTCTCGTTCCAAATCACTTCCAAGTCTTGCAGCTACCGCGGGAAAGAGAATTCCGCATGAGTGCACGTCGCTACTTATCTTGTCTCACGCCAACTTGCCTTCTTCCCTTTACAGATTCCCTTTTCTCACCGGATAGAGCGTTACTTCATTCCTTAGTGTTGACTTTGAACCTTCGGGTGTTGCAACTACAGCGGTGGTTAAACACTTTCTGTAATCTCAGTCTTGTGCGCAAACTTTTCATGATTGCCGCCCAACAGTCAATAAATGAATAATTATCTATGTATATAATATATTGGAAATTATTTATGAGATTGTCGTTATTCAGTATGCCATTGTCTTTAGTACCTTGCGCCTAGACTACAATAATTTTAATTAAATTAGGTAAATTATATTTATTGATTGTTTATCCTTTCTAATCCTGTTTATTTTCTCATCTCTATTCATTACATTTATGAACTAAGCTCGTACTAATAATTTTTTTTAATATTCATTAATTATGTGTTATATGCATGTAACTCGTCTTTGTTAGGCCCCTCTAAAACTATATCTTATAAATTCATTTAAACTCTGAACAGTTCCGAAAGGTTTCCAGGTTTCTCACACTTTTTGCCTTAATATAGTGGACTCATTATTTCATTTTTGTTCATTTTTTCACCGTTTTGAATAACGCGCTTCACGCAAAAATTTTGGCAAACGTGCAAAAAAATTCTCTCGTTTCCTTAAGCTATCGCGGTTTATGGGTTGATAAGTAGTAGCTTATAGCAGGTACACTGCATATGGGTTTAATGGCAAAAAAAAGCAGCTGTACGATGTGAGCTTTCGGTCGGTTTAATGACAGTTGATTGTTATCCTCGTTCGTTTTTTCGCAGATCCTGAAAGTTAACGAAATTTACCTTTCAATCTACCTGTTAGCTTCATACGCCTTTCATGCGCAAGTAAACGAACGCAGAATCGCATGACTCCCCTCGTTTCAGAAGGAGTTGCTCGGTCTCCGTACTTACTCACTATCTTCCCCCTTTTAACGCAGCCACTCTCCCCAAGATCTCATGCGTGTAAGCAATTTACCAACGTGCCTTTTCTCAGCAGTCTTTTTCCGCTTCCGCGCTATATTAGATCCCAAAAATAGACGAGTCGCGCTAGGAATTTGCGATGTTATGATGACGATGGTAATTCTCTCCAGTTTTTTTTACGATTAAAGGCCTAAGTAACGAATTTATTGCTTAAAAATCTCCCCTTAAACCTTGTAAAAATTGAATGCGAATGGAATCGACAGTTTTCCATTTTTTCTAAGGTTTGAGGTAATTTTCGAGTTTCCATCATATTATATCCAATACTTGTTACTCTTAGCACAGCGATTTTGTCACAATTGTTACTTCCTAAGCACGTCTCCCACTCCAAAGAGGTGAAAAAGTCGACACGAAGTTTTCATATAATGATGTGTGGTTTCGTTCCAGAACAGAGAATTAACATGAGATGCACATGCAAAAATTGACCCATGAATTTTTCAAATATCCACAGGAGCCTTTTCTTATCTACCGGATACTTTGTATCAACACCGGCAAATGTCTACGGCAAGTTCGGGAGCTGAATGTTATTCGTTAATGTTTTATCGTTCATTATATTCAGTTTCTCTCTTTTCAAGTTAAAGGGCTTAAAGAAACAGTGCAGTAGTAAAAGTTGCCAACTCCATTGTTTTCTCAGTCTCTCGTGCTCAGATTTTCCTCCATGGTTCAACGGAGGCTTTTGAATGTTGACTCATTTAAATATTTCTAGAATGGAAGAAAGTCCGTGGGACTTGCAAATATATTTCATCGATTCTACTAAGGTGGTGGATGTGTCCCCCTGGTGCGTAAATAAATGCCCATGTTCCGTAGGGTATGTCAATATGTCAGCTCTGGTCGATATGTGTTTTCGAAACTCACTTTCTAAAAAAAAGACACGGAATTCGAAGTGGGACAATTTTCTGAAGTAGCACAGGGAAAGGTAATATTTGGCTCCCATACCCCAGACGTGTAAATTTGCAATGTCCTCACTCGACCGGTGACTCGGGCGAACGCCTCAATGCCCACCCACAAGAAAACAAGATGAATGCGGCTCGTAGTATAGATACACACATACCACGGCTGTCTGAAGTGACGGCGGCTTTTGCACGCTGTCGTCGAGAGCGGGCCGCGGGTTGTCTCGCAAAATGTATTAAAATTGCTTATGCTTATGTTGATTATCATTCACCCTAGAGATTAATGACCATAGAGTTATTTAAAATTCCTCGTTATGTGCTTAAATGTAATATGTGGATCGACAGTTTGCGATAAAATATAATTTGCTTCAGGCAATTAGACATGTCGTGGAAATTTATCTTTCCTGTTATCTTTGGCTCATGGCAGCGCACGAAATATTTATAAAAAGTTTGAAGAAGTATCATAAAAGCACCATCATCAGTGGCATTAAATCTGGCGGAAATATATGTGGTTCTTTTTTATATGAGAGCACATGAATTCAAAGTGCACCGAATTAATCAGGGATTTTGCGCGAGCTATCATTTCCAACACTGATAAAATTTCAATGATAATACTATATCATCCAGTGGAAAACTTAAACTATGATCAAATGCTACGAGGGTCATCCGGAAAGTAGTACCCGTTCGTGAAATAAAGACACAAAAGTAAATATTAACAAACATAAAAAATTTTATTTGAAAGAGGATACTTTAAACTACTTCTCAACATAATCTCCAAGCAAATTAAGGTATTTGTCATAACGTGTGACAAGTTTCTGTATTCCTGCTGCATAGTCCTTCGCCGCCAGCTCATTGAGATACAGGGTCACTCCTTCTTTAAGTTCTTCATCGCTGTCAAATCTTTTTCCTGCCAAAAAGTCAAATTTTTGCATAATGCAGATGGTGTTTAACAATTTCATGAACAATTGTTCGAGAAACATTGGGAAAATGCTCACAGATGTCACCAATTGTGACGCGCCGATCGTTCCTCACGAATTCGTCAACTGAGCTCACCAGTTGGTCTGTAATGACAGACGGTCTCCCCGAACGCTCATCGTCGTGTGTGCTCCCCCTCCCCATGTTGAAGTTGCGACACCACCGCCGAACAGACGACTCGTCCATTACATTGTCTCCATACACCTCCTTTAATTGGCGATGAATATCACATGGGCGAACGTTTCTTGCATTGAGGAATTTAATCACTGCCCTCACTTCACAACTGGCGGCGTTCTCAATTTTTTTAAACATTGTAAACAATCACAGAAACAACACAGGCAATGCTAGCGTCACGCAACTTGGCTCAGAGAAGGCAGACAAGCCACTGAAGCTATCTGACCTCGTCCAGCGGCTACTCGCCTCGTCAGCACTTCATGCGGCACGAACGGGTACTACTTTCCGGATGACCCTCGTAAATCAAATGTGTTCCAGACATACATACGTGCTTAGTCAAAACAGAGCTGTTCACCACACAAATATCTCAGTGTGGGTTTTACTTGTTTTGTCAATAAGTATTGCACAACTATCAATCGTTAATTGTTTAGTTCCAGGTAACTATGAAAACTAACTTTCAAACTGAATCGTTTTTGGATCCTAAAATTTGTGAAACTTATCAGCATTAGGATATAGAACTCTGATATGGAGCGTAGCTATGTACGGCGCGGAAACGTGGTCACTGAAGAAGGAGGATAGACGTAGATTGGAGGCTTTTGAAATGTGGGTGTGGAGAAGAATGGAGAAGGTGAAATGGACCGAAAGGAAACAAATGAGGAAGTACTGGAGATGGTGGGTGAGGAGAGAGGTTTGTTGAGAGAAATCCTATGGAGGCAGGAAAAATGGATGAAAGGCGTATTGAGCGGTAGTGGAATGTTGAAGAAGGTAATAGAGGGGAGAATGTTAAGTCAAACGAGGTAAGGGGAGGAACAGGATAGGGATGTTGGACGGGATGAAGGGAGGAAAGAAGTACACAGAGATGAAGAGGGATCTGATATAGAGTAGGTTGCTGGATTGGGTTTTGTTTGGAGTTACAAAATGTTTATTTGGTAACTGTGTCCATCCAAATTCCTACCTCTGATAATATCATCTTTAGCCATTATTGACTCTGAATACTCTCTAGACCATATTAGACGGTTTTCGGTTATGGAAGCACGCTGTGCAATTCGGGTTTTTGAGGATCCTGTATTTTATCATTGGGTGGCGTCTCTAAGACGGTTAGATGGTGCATCGCAGCTGATGCTTTCTATCATTAATATATTTGAATCCGATTGTCTAACCTAAATACCTGTACTTGCATCTCCATGTTGCCAAGGGCAATTGCCCGAAACGTTACCTTCGGTCTATTTTTTTCAGCCAAGATATTATTCAGTTCGATAGCTACGCTACCCACCTCTAACCTTCCAATATTAGCATGTACTTAAGTACACATGCGTGCGAAGAGCGAAGGGTGACATTTAACAGAATTTGACAGAATGGTTAAAGGATTTCACAGAATTAAATGGAATGAAATATTTACGCAAAACTTTTAAATCTACCTCATATTTTGTGAGTCTTCAGCTAAAATTTGTATTGGTTCTTAGTGTTGATCAATGGAACTGCTGTTAAACTGTCTAAATATTCGTGTAAATGTTGTAACTAGAATTTTGGGGTTGTAATGAATGAATGGTGCATGTTGTGAGTGAATCTTGACTGACTTATGAAAAATGTGAACGAAAAACGAGAATTAGAATCCACAAATGCACCTCTTACATTCTCTGGTTCGCCTAATTTTTCCGCTATCCCTTGGCGTCAAAAGTAAACTCGAGTCGTTTTACCTTTCTCAGCTTCTTTTTTTTTTACTACTGTCCTGATTGAAGTGGCTACAATTTTCCCTAAAGTCGTATTAAAATTTATTTCGTGGGGAAAAACTTTAAAGAGTGTATTTAATGGATATTCACCGGGTACCAAATACTTCGTGTGGCACGCACGTAACTACTGTCCTATATCTTCATTGCCATTGGCTACACTTGATGAATTTACAGCTTTGTTATTTTTAAATATTGTTTATAACATTTATTTTCCACGAATAGCGGCATGTAGTTATATGACTACTCCACGGAAAATTTCAAATAATGTCAAGAGACACTCTCAAGGTCTCCAACGGGTTAAATCCTGCATAGTTGATAGATAGAGGTCATCACAGGTATACACCGGGAAATCAGTAGATGTTTTTTGTCCAAAACAGTGCTTACATGATATTACGTGAATATGAGGAAAAATTTCCAACGAATGCTAAGCCATCTTAATCTACTCCTTTGCCATAGAGTAATCTTTTTCCGGTTAATTTCATAATATTGGACATTTTATAAATTTATTTTGAATTAAATGTAAATGAATTTTTTATTCCTTAGAAGTTCAGATGATGTAACATTTTTAATGCATAACATTTCGCATGTAATTGTCCTCTTTAGGTCCATAGAAGTAACAGAACACTTATAGGAAAAAATACATTATTTTTAATTATGATACATAGATAAATACAAATGATTTGGAAAATTATGTGCAGAAAAGATAAGTCAGTACGCTTCATCAGTTTTCTCACTTGTTCATTTTTGGGTAATAACTGTATTGAATCCCTGAGTGAACAGTGGATTCCTAGCATTTTGAAGATAAGAGCGAGCACAAATAATTTGCTGAAAATATTTTAAATGCGTAAAGCATACATTTCGCTGATAAAATGCTCTGGAGTTGATGCTATCCCAGCAGTTATTCTAACAAAATACAGTTTTCCACGCATGAAAAATGTTAGTGTTCTAAAAGGTTATTTAGGATGATTTTAACTCAATTAATGACCCTGTACTTAATAAAACAAGGAACCACAAGCCCTCATGTTTTCAGCTCTTTTATTTTATCGTGTGCAGGGAGATGATTCCTCTAAAAATTTTCCGGGCAATGTCCCATGGACCACTCACTCCCTACACTCACCGACCGCCCCCTCCTCCCACTCCCCCCGCCCCCACCACATCACGCCTCCCAAAACGGAATTTCTGAGTGCCTGCTTCTGTCTCATCCACCCCCTCCCCCAGCCTAAACACCGACTCCTCCGCGCCCTTAAACCCCATCCCTCCCGCCCTTTTTAATCGTCCACATTTCAAATTCCCTCCGTTTTTTCCGTCCCATTGTCTCGATTTTATGCGCCCTTTCCACGAGAGTACGCCACAAGACTCTCATTGCTCCTCCCCACGCGAGTCGCCTCCACCCCTTAAAAACCCTGCCTCCGCCTCCCCTCCGTTGTCGTCAAGGGGAGGAAGTCGGGGAGGCGACTTTTCGGAAGGAGCGAATTTTCCCCATCCCCTAACTCACCTCTTCTCTTCTCGTCTCTCCCCTCTCACCATTATCTTCCCTTCCTCCCTTCTCTCTCTGCCACACACATACTTACACACAGAATGCGTCTTATCGCAAAAAATAACGGTACGCGGTCGGTGGCGTAACTTGTCGCGATATTAGCATGCTCTGGGTAATAATTCTTCTCTTCTTCTTCCTTCTACTTAGCCCAATGTCTTTCCCGTTTTGGCTCTCTGGCTTCGTCTCCTTTCTTAGCGAAACTCGGTTCTCCCTGATACTTTTCTTTTTAATGACTACATTATTACTATGTCCATCTAATTTAAAATATCGGTCGGAAATCATTTGGCCTTTCTTCAATTAGGTACAGGTATTCTGAAGATATAGTTGGAGGTATTTTTACTATCGTATTTTGTGTTTTTGCCACAAAGGCAACCTGTTTAACAAATTCTAACATTCATCACCAAACATTTTCAACGACATTATTCCTCCGGTCCGTCTTTTTCAAAAGTTAACTCATGCGTAGTCTAGAGATTAATAATTATTTTAATTAGAAAACATATGCGGACTTTTTTTTCTTATTTGAAATTGCTTGTTCTGTATTTGAACCTGATCGAAGTTCAATTTTGAAATTCTTAAATTAATATTTCGTACCAAATCAGTGATATCATTTCGTATTCGCAAATCATTTCGGTACGAAGCATTTCATATTTATACGCGTACTAGCACTCTTCGCGATTGACATCTATTTTCTGCGAGCGTCATCTATTGTTGGCAAAGATAGGTAAATTATAAGAAAGTATTTTATTGTCTTAATGAATTGTTTTTTACTGTTACGGTTATCAGATACTTTCCTTTCTTTAACCCTTTCAAACACACTCTTGAATAATACAACAACTCCCTCTCAGACTCCACCACTAATTGTTGGTGACTTAACCGTGTGTTTGAAGAAAAATAAACCATGGATTTCACCCGGTAAATGTAATATTTTCTCTTTAAGAATTCCCAGGAGTATCTGTTTTAGTATCCTTAAACATCTGGAAGGGATGACGTATTTTACGAATAATTATGGAAGAAAGAAGGGTAAAAATAGTTTTTAATGTTTCATGAAAGTCATTTCTATATTTTTAGCTTTGCATGTGTTAAGGGAGTGCCTAAATTAATGTCGTGAGGAAAGTATCCCATTCTACTCGACGACTCACGTCCCGTAACTTCTTAGAAACACACTTCGCATATCGTACATCGCCTCTTCTTTGGAGACCTGAGTTCCCGTCTTCGTTCTATTCACCTAATATCTGCACGTTACTAATTTAAAACTTATCTCCTATGACCCCACGCGGTTTGACACTCGTACCGCAATTCACTTCTACCTAGGCCTCCACCGGTCCCTTCACCGTTCTGTGATACATCTGTCGCTCCCACATCTGAGATCTTCAGTATTTCCCCCTGCTGCTTTGCTTCCTTTAAAGTTTTAATTCATCCCCTCGCAGGTACTTATTTTGGGACTTGAATTGTGTTTTCACCCTCTTTTCGCCAATTTTTTGAATACCTCGAATGAATCTTATCGTTGGTTCCTAAAATATATTCCTCGAGGTTTTCGAGCTTTCTCATTTGCTCGTTTATCAGTTGTTAAATCTGGTTGAAGAGTCAGATTAGCTTTATGGTCACACGACGCTGATTTAAGAATAAAGACGGGAGACGGCTCTAGTATCTTCCACATTTATTGCCAAGGCCAGGCACTTGGCGTATTTCCTTCTCAAGGACCAAATGAATGTGCGGTTATTGATGACTCGGCAGTTAAGTTCTCACAACGGAGCCCATTGAAGCATAAACTAGTGTAATTTCGTTTCGAGTGTATAAAATTCAAATTTAGTGAAAAACATCTAAAACAAATGAAAATACCTTCATTCTTATTTGTACGAATGGTTCGTACGTTTGTTGTTAAGTAACCCATTACTTACATATCTGTTACCATGAATTATTGACAGAATCGAAATTTAGATCATGTGATCAAGTTTTAAAAAGCAAAACGTGTTATTCATGTGCCGGAGTGTATACTAAAAAGTCTAATGAGATGATTTGTTGAGTATTCTGCATTGTGTCCCCTTTGGGTTCATGAGTTTTTCTGTTAGCTGAATTTTCGGTAACATAGTCTTAGCTAATTTTCATATTTTAACATTTAGACGTAAGTGCAACTAACGTTTGAATGGGGTCACACAAATAGGACGTGGGTGGGTGTTTAAAACAGTGTACGTACACTATAAAATTCCACGGAACCTTTTTGTGCATATATTTTTGACCGGTTACTTTCAAGTAATAATCAAACTTCATCTGCATGTCCATTTCCACTTTTCTTAGAGCTGCGTAATAAAATTTCGGTAAACGCTGTCGTTGGCATATAAATTTACATTCTAATTTCTATAATGAATTTCGCGATTCAGCAAAGGCGTTATTCCATTAAAATATGTTGATTTATTTATTGGACTTTATATGCCAGCTCAACTTTTGCTAGAGCCAGAGCATTAAATTAGCAGTGGGCGTATTTTATTTTAGTATGCAATACTCGAAAAATTCGCATAAATTACGTGTAACATATAAGTTCTTTCTTTCAAAGTCCTTACACTTTTAATTTCCGTTGCGTTTTCCTCGAGTTTTAATTATATTTTCACTGGTATCTTTCAACTTTGAAAACATTAAAAAGCTCTCGTGAATATTTATTCACACAATCGCATAAAAGAAGACACGATTACTACCAATGAATAAATGAATATGAGAATGGAAATTTTGAATATTTAAACCAGCTGAGGTTTGGGTATTTTACGATTCGAGGTGTGAACTTTTTTTTTCATTCTTTCCGTTTCAATTTATTTTTTCCTCCCTGCTTATTTGAGGTGACATTGAACCACACATCAGCGTTAAGGTAACTTATTCGTCTTATAGCTCCAAAATACCTATTTCGATAAGGAATTGTTAAAAGAAAGATTTAAATCGATTCCTTTAGCATTTAACTAAAATATCCTAGTTATTTTCGTGGTTTCCTCGGCTTTATCCGTAATTTAATTTTCGGGGCCTTCTCAATTATTCTTGAGTATCCAGAATTGGTTCTTTCGTAGACCTACTGGAGGCCTTGAATCTAGCGTTTAAAGTTCTGTACTCATGGAAGGCGCTCTCTTTCTCTCTAGATAAACTTTTCTTTAGGGAAAGAATGTCGCAGGTCATTAAGTGAGTAAGTTCCATAGAGGAACTGATTTCGTCTGTATTTCCTTCTAGGGTGGAGTTGGATTTCCCTTTGATTTGCTGAGACTCAAGTCTTTGAGCGCGCTCTATTCCGTATGCATGTAAAGTGCATTTTGATGGCTGATTATGAGGGCCGGGACGGAATTTCGAACTTAACTTTCAGTATATAGGCGTATTAGCCTCATTGTAGTAAACTTGTAACCATCTCCGTAGCTTAGTTCTAAGTAAAACGTAAATAATGGTTCTTATGTATCAGATTTATCACTCTTGATGTTAAAGCAGATATATTAAGCGGTTCTTTTCTGTGACCATTGTCTCCTTTGATAGTGTTATACTTTCTTAAATACGTCATCCCTAACTTTTAAGAAGTATAATTTAGAACACTCAGTGGCAGTTAATGGGGAGGGGGGTGCGAAAATTGGGCGGAAAAATGAATTCTCTTAGCAACCTAAAAATATTTTTTCGCAAAACGTAGGTGTATAGAAAATTGTTTTCATGCCATGCAAAGATAGGCATTATTATTAGTTAAACAATATTTGACCTTAAGAATATAAATGTACAATATTTGTGAATCGCAGTTCCATCAACTTCTATGTCTCCACCCCAAACCTTTGAAAACTACTTCTTTTCGTTGCAGCACTAATCTTCACTTTTGGTTCGTAAAAGTGCAGGTACAAACACGGCAATCGTCTAAGGAAATAAAAACCTTGCATTCGAAGGAGTTATAATTCGCGATTATACGGGCCAATCGCCGTGGTTCCATGCTCTTTTTTCTCCTCCCTCCTCCTCTTCCTCCCCCTCTCGGTCTCTCGAACGTTGGCGGAAAAATAGTGATAGAGGGAAAAATAGAAGGAGAAGACGCAGCACTGTGGCCTCTTTTTTTCCCTCAGACCACCGCCGTGAAATATTAGCCGCGGTTTGGTTCAGTGTAGCGTACACCAGTTTATTCATAAGTCTTTGGAGTCGGGAGGAGGAGAAGGGAAGGGAGGGATGGGCGTTTCGGGAGGTTTTGGAGGGGGTGCAGGGAAAGAGATAAAGGCGAGAGGGTGAGATGGGCGAGGTCGGGCGCGGGGGAAGAATGGGAAAGGGAAAAATACATGCCCTTCCAGTTTATTCATAAGTCTTGGGAAAAATTCCTGCCTTTTTAAACGCCCGGCCTCCTCCTCCCTCAACCTACTCGAAGCCCTTCCAAAAACCCAAACTCCAACCTTCTGCCTGCAGACACGATGTCAGTTATATCACTCCAGCCAATTAATCCTATCTCTGCCTTCCCTCCTGCGTTCGTTCCCTAGCATTTGTTTGTTTTTTATATCTCTCGCCAGGGCACCGCCCCCTCGCTCCCGTCTTATCCTACCGCCACGGTCTATTCTACCCCTCTCTTTCTCTCAACCCTCCCCCGCGCCCGTGTTACCGCCTTACCCTTACCCACCGCTCCCCTCCAAGGCCTCTCCACCCTCCCCGCCCCTTTTACCGCCGCTGTGGTACAGTACCTCCCGTGGCTACGACTCCCTCCCTTAACACTTCCATTTCTCACCGAAACCGTTTCTTTTCTCTCCCTCTTCTCATTGCTCTCCTTCCCCGTTTCCCCTCCTTCCCCCCTCTCCGTCTCCACCCCCTCTCCGCAACCCCCTTCCCCGACACCCGTTCCCATCCCGCCCGCCAGTGTTATTCGTTGTGCTCCACCCCGTCCGCTCCACCACCCTCGCGGACTCCCTTTCCCCATAATATATATCATTCGCTTTTTTTATACACACATACGCATGTATCCATCTCGTTGAACCTCTTTTTGAATAACAGGCGCGAGAGAAATAAAAAAAAAATATATATATATATATATAAAGGTTTTCGGCGGGTGGGGTGGGAACGAGTAGGAGGGGTTGGTGCTCGAAGGGGGTTGGATGGGTGGTGGGAGTTCGGCCGTTTGTGTGGAGTGAGATGGGGAGTTAGAGATAGGGGAGACAAGCAGAAACTCGTGTTTATTTATACATATTTTTTAATCGACCTCGCTCTTTTTTTTCGTAAATTTTGTCTGGAATCAAAACATTTTATGCGCTTATATTTTTTTAAACATTATTTTTTTTGTGTTCCTCGTCACTTTTGTTTTATAATCTCTAAAGCGCTTGTTTACGAATGAATTTTTAATACGGTAGAAAAACCAAATTGGAGAAGGGGGGGACCGTTTTTAAGTGTTTCGTATGTACATAGATACACGGGGTCCGGTCACCGTGGAAAAAAAAGAACGAATGCGAGCTCGCATGGTTTCCTCGACAGTTGTACACCGACAAAACATCTTCCCTGTATAATCGGTGTCCTGTGAAAAATATTTTGCGTTCGCGTGCTCGCAAAACGCCTCACATAAAGATGAATGCGTGGCGGGAGTGAATACCACCATTTTCGACCAAAACATTTGAAAGTGCTTTATTTGTTCAAATGCACACATATTTTTTCTGAGATTAATTTTATCGGCTAGAGGTTCAGATGGGGCGATCTTTAGCAGATGCTCCCGAAGATTGAGTTCAAAAGGCGGCGGAGTCCGTACACATTAATGGGCATTGCTGGGTTTTTTCGCATTAATTATGACGGTGCATGGGATGCAATATTTAATAGTAAACCCTAGAGCTATTTTTTTATGGAAAAATGTACAAGCACTTCATTATCTTCTTTCATCCAACTTCATGAAAAATGTGGTCTATGCCGTGGTAATTGGTTTCATAAGAATATGAGGGCGGAATAACTTTCGTCCACTGCATTTTTAAAATTTTTTTAAATAAAAAAGGGAAAAAAATTCACGACAGCTCTTCATGTCGAAATTGAACTTCAGTGTTTTAAGCTATGTGTACATGAACTTTCTTTTGTCCTTCATTGTCATTAATACTATTATTATGGAAATACCTGAATTCATTACTCCCTCAATTTTATATCCATCCTTCGTAATAATATGGGTTGTTTCACCGTATTATCGTGTGTGAAATTTTGATAAAAATAATTAGTTAAATCTCAAAGAAAATTCGCTAGATTCGTTAAAAATTGTTATAATTAGAACGCAAGTGTGACAGGTCTCATAGGGGATTTATACTGGGAGCCACTTGAGATAAGAAGAGAACAAGAGAGACTGAGACTTTTAGAAAGATTCAGAACCAACGAGTTTAACGACGACCCTATGGAATTATAATTGCCCCAAACTACATAGGTACATCAGATCACAAAGATAAAATAAGGGAGATAGATTCCAAGACGGGTAGATTCAAATACTCATTCTTTCCCAGAACAATCAGAAATCATAATAGTAAGAAACCATAGCCACTTATTAAAAAGCCAATATTAAAAACATTTAACTTACCAGTCGGAACAAAGTTAAACATTGAAAATATATTAGGTATATTTGTAGGTTCATGTGTATGTTAGTTGGGAGCTTGTGTGTTTGTATGTGTGTGGGATGAAAGGGTTCTTGGATGAATGTATACAATGTTTTGTTTGTGGACTGTATAAATTTGTGGCTTTTGCATGTGTTTTTTTCTTAATTACTAGTTGTCCCCTAACACCCCCCGCCACACCCCTTTGCGGCTGCTTGCGGGGTATAAAGTAGATGAAAATGTATAGATTTCTGCTGTTGTTTATTTCCGGATTCCTCAGAATATTATTTGAAAACCTATAATGACCTGACGATTACATGTTACACACAAAAATCTGTTGTAACTGAAAGCATTTTCTTATTTCTTCATCAGGTTTGCTTCTGTTGTCCGTTATTCCAAAACTTCGTCACTGAACTCGTGTTTATCTTTTTGAAAGGCTTTTTGATACATGTCTATTCATGTATAGACGAGTACAAATGTCCTAGAGATCTCTGTTTCCATAAGCTACGTATATCGAAATTTTGTTACAGTTAGATTTCATAGTTGACCTAATTTGGTAAAATACTTGTAACCGTGGAAAGATACGACTAGATTCTGTTGTATGCGTTCTTTACTACGATTTACTCAAGGAACGTAATTGAAACGTTACATTTAGCGTAATTCAATATGATATATTTTCCCCCTAATTTGTGGAAAATGAATTTGCGCTATCAATAGTTTTACTATACCCCGTTGCTGTAGTTGTTTGATGGACTATGGTTTCAGATATATAGTATTTAAGCCATATTCTTTGTAATTAATTTCTGGCATTGTGTTTCAGTACCGTGCGTGTTTGGATTTTTTAACTACCATATACTCTTGGAAATGAAAAACTTCATACAAAGATTAGTTATTTTTTAGGTATGTAATCAATCCTTTGAGTCAAATTAATGCCAAAACTAATTTTCCCAATGAAGGCATTTTTGGGGATGACGTCGATAGAAATTCACCAAATAACAAATGATAGTTTCATTACATTTTGTTCGCAAATTTATAAAAAGGTTAGGTACTAATGTGCGATTTAATTGGCATACTTTTTTACACTAGACGCTACTGAAATTAAGTGGTTAGCTAAGTGGTGCGTGTATAATTCGAAAAACCCGTACAATGTGCTGAAGTGCTTTAGCATGTGATATTCTACAGGTTTGTTGTGTCCATTAAAGTTGGTATTCATTGCTGTGTAATTTAGTGATTCAATCTAAATACCTGAAGCAGAAAAGATATTATTATAATGCATTTTTAGTCATATTTGAGCTTCAGGTAAAATGCTGCTTATCAAAGCTTTGTCGTATCGCTCACTTCAAACACTTCGCCTCTTATGCCCTGATTAGATAAAGCAGTTGTTCTAATGGCCGATATGTCAGTATCAACACCTTCCTCTCGTTATCGTTGTGTGAATAAGTTTGCTCTCAGTCGAGCCGTACGCTATGACGAGCTTGGTCGTTGACGTGTGTTGGACAAAAGAAAGTGATCCCCTCCCGTGTTGATTTGGTTGTGGAATGAGGAAGATCGTCAGTGTAGTGCATTTCATATTTCAGTGCTATCTCCTATAAATTGGATCAGTCGGAATGTGTTTGCGCTTCGTGATATTCTGTATTTATTATACCTGGATATTGAATTATCACATATCTCTCTGGTGTCCAAGATATTGATTCCTAGACTGAAGTGTTTTCTGGCAGTTAATTTGGTCGCACTGCTTTGACCTCAAAGGGGGAGTACATACTGCAATTTTCTAACGAAGAAAACACTGGCACCAACGTCGTACCAACCGTTGCTATTGGTTACTGCGTTCTCGTGGAAAATGTGCTTATCGCAAGAAATGTTCGCTTCTGCCGTTTATAATTTCCATTTGGCTGCACTCATATATTATTAGGTACTCTCCACGTGATGGAGAAATTTCTATTGGAATTTTTAATTTTAACCCTTTTT
Source organism: Hetaerina titia (assembly GCA_037158775.1). Classification (NCBI taxonomy): domain Eukaryota; kingdom Metazoa; phylum Arthropoda; class Insecta; order Odonata; family Calopterygidae; genus Hetaerina; species Hetaerina titia. The sequence continues at coordinate 65,140,836 of CM073771.1, forward strand.
AATGAAATGGTGTGGTATTCTGACATGAGTTACCAAATTTGTATCGATTCTTTTGGTTATGCTAATCTCGAGTATGAAACACTTGTACTTCACTAGCGTTCCGTGTATCAGGTCGGTTTTGTTGACGTGGTCGACATCAGTGAAACTTTTCTGCTGTGAAGGATCAAAGTAGCAACATTGCAAGTTTTATTTAACTTTGAATTTACTTTAAACAATTTAATCTCAAGTAAATATGAAATAGTGTGGTGGGAATAAAGGGAGGACTGTGTCAGGTAAATCCTAGCGAAAACAATGAATATATTAGACTTTTAATTAGAAATTGAAACAAATGTGTACCTTATGTATAGTAAGTGCAGATAGTTTGGAGGTCAGAGAGATTGTGTGATATGTTTCTAAAACATATTCTATAGCTCCCTATTGCCCTTGAATACGGAACAATGGATTACAAAGGGCATCGTAAAGGGTTAGCAGGAGCTCGTGGCTGTAACAGAAAACTCACATGGCGACGTGCTTCCAGTTCCCTCCTGCCCCTTTGGACGGCCGGGAACGTGTTGCTGGGTAAGACTAAATCGTTTGTTTTACCTTAAAGACTTTGTGTTTTTCAATTATTTGATCTTTCGGAAAGGAGAATGTAGGCATTAATTGAAAAACGCACACAAGATTTTGCTGCTGATTAAATTCAAGGTGAATATAATTTTGTAATGCGTTTAAAAATATTTTTATTGAAGAAATATAAGATAAGATAAATTGAGGTTGGTTAAATTTATGTAGGTTTTCACGATAAAAAAAATTATTCAACGACGATTAAGAGAGGCATGTTATGAAAAAATTGTATTTATCATTGTTATAAGCGTTATATCTCATATCATGTCGGGTTTGTAGATATTCATATTTTCGTAACGGTGATATTCCGCCATGTATTTTTCGGTATCTACTTTTTTATGTGATTCTTTTTTTTTATTCAAATCTTATGTGATTTTAAATGTTTTCTGAACTTGAATTCGTGCATTCCATTCAGTTTTAAGAAATATTTTTCAACGTATTTTTCACTGCTTCATTTACTATTTTCAATCTTTTGAAAATATGGTCATTTTTTCATCATTAATAGGTAAAATATTCAAGACCCTAGGAGTGTTTTTTTGTTCATTGAATATTCATTTAAATTTCTCATTTTTTTACTTAATTTTTGACATTCTAATTTCTGGAGTAACGAATCTGTGCTCAAAAATGTGTGCTGTTTTTGAGTATTTTATCGGCCCAGCGGCTTGATTCCTCTCATTCCTCTCCCGAAATGAAATTTGACAGCGGAGAAAAAAGTGAAATGTACGCATTCACAGAGCCCACGTGACTCATTTAGCATTGATTGGTGTTGGCTCCGAGATTGTATGCTTAAATTGGCACATTTTTAGTCACCGTTTTTAGTGAACGGGTATTAAGTTTGTTCAATTTATAATATCTGTTGATATTTCGATTATTATTTATTAAAATAGTGGTCTACTAAAATTTTCCTTACATTCTGTAATCCTGTGGTTATTTTCGAAATATTGGTTGTAAAGCATTTGATGACTTCAATTTTGTCTCGTGTTGCGTCGACCATATTTGGGACGAATGAAAAGACGGAATCGCAGCAGCTAGATGGACGGCGAGCCATAAAATTATAACCAAGGAACAAATTTCGAAAACCAACTCAATATTAAATATTTTCCGCTAAGGTTTGTCCTTTAATGATGCCTCCGTAACATACTGGGACGAGCATAAATACTGTTCACATTCCTATCTCTGCGCAATTTCACATGATGTGATAAATTATGCTCAGAAGTTCTTTATGAACGTTGGGACTAAGTCGCTATGCTTGACTGCCCTGATGCATAACTTTGAGGTCAGTTTTTCTGAATGATGGTGTGCTTCAAATTTGGAAGAGTAGATATTACGTCTTTCGTAATTCAGTATTGCAAATGCTATTCTATTTCATGAAATTAAAAAATTGAAGTTTATTTTGTGTTAAACACTAATTTTTCTTGTGACTTGATGATGAGAAATGAATCTGCACAATTTTGTGTCAACAATCATCCCCAGGAAATTCGTCAGCAGTTGTAGTTGTGTACTCCATTTGGTGATTATAAGAATGTAATAATCTTTGGATCAGACTCAATATGTCTGATTATCGAAAGTCGAAATTTAATTAGACCTATTTTTTTCAGGATTTCTTTTCAAACTCATTTCATTCAAAGTTAAAAACGTTTGGTTATTTTATGTCATGGAATGTTAAAATAATGACAGCTGCTTAGATAGTAATGGTTGGGTATATAATACTTTTTCCACTATTAAGAATACATTATTTTATGTAGTGTGTTTCTAAAAAATACCGGTTTTGTCACTAAGCGGATGGAAATAAAACGGGACTTCAAATTCATCACGAATTTAAGAGTACCTTAATTTTTAGGTGAGATAACTTTAACATGAACGAATTAGTCTCCAAAATTCATTTTATTGATAATGATGGGAATAATCAGTGTATAGCAAGATGAATCAATTACCATTATTTTATTCTCCAGTATTAAAAATTTCTATCTGTTTTGTGAAAATGTGCCTTATTCATAAAAGGCAAATTTAATTCAGAGTGCATTAGTATTCCGAAATAAATGTGCCTTTTATGAACAAATGTACAGTCACTCATACTTAAATATTTTTAACAAACAATATTAAATTACGAAGTTAATAAAAAAATTACAAAGTTCCAGTATTCCGAGTCGTGGCTCTTATATGCTTCCATATCATGAGGCGTACAGCTGTTGGTGGCAAGCTTGTATACTATCTAACTGAAATTCCGTGCGACCACATAATCGAAAATGGAAACGTTTCTTGTTTGTTTTCACTCGCCTGAAAAAAGAGCGGAAATTGACTCTGGAGCATTAGAGTTTTTGTCGATATTTTCTTAAATTATATTCTAGCTTATCATTCTCTCTTTCTTGCGTTGCTACCACGGAATAGTTAAGTTTTTTTTTCGGCCATCGCACAACTACAAATTATACTCGAGGATGCGGTGTTGCTGCGAGGTTTGTGGGGTGTGTTATAACTGGGGAATTCAGAACTGTGGATATATAATGGTAAATCGGTCTTGCCGGAAGTACATCTTACTAAAACCTTTTCTTTAATTTCACGCTACTAACTATGGAGGTCATCCATGTCTCTGTTGGTTCAATAATAGCATTCTGTGCGGCCAGCGACAATGCACTACCGTGACTCATCTATATCGGTCATTTTAACTCGGGCTAGTTCCTTCCTTGATAAACGAGCAATCTCTTGAATGGCAAGCAAGAAATGAAGTTACTCCCTTGTTTCTCTTGACCCTTCTGCGCAGTTTTCTTTGCTTGATCGTTCATTTTTAAGGATCGTCATTTTCTAATTTCGTGGCTAAACTTGTTGTTCGTTCGTTTGTCATTTCATTAACGTAAGGATGGAGGGAAGATTTAGGTATTGATATTAGATTTGTCACGTGCGAAAATAAAGCTAATCTTTCATTGATGATGAAGTTATAATCCCTTATAATTTAGGTTATCAAGCTATCCTCATGTTATGTTTCTTATGATATTTAATACTAATAACTCGGATGTTTAAGAAAAAGTTAAAATCCTGTAATAAATGTTTCTCTGTCTTTCAATAGAATTCTTGTTACTAGGAACAATTTTGCTCTTTGTTATTTTATTGTTAGAAGTTATATAATTGGCGTCGGTTTATATATTTAAATAATGCTGATTGACGTAGGTTACTGTTAATACAGAGTAAAATATCTAAGCCCTTAATATCAGTTAATTCACATTCAGTCCTACTCTTACATAGATTTCAGATAGTCTAAATCAGTGATTCCTAAAGTGAGCGCTACCTTCCCCCGTGGGGCGGTGCTCTAGTCTATGCGGGCGAAAAGAGGCAAGGTGGCGGTATGGGGGCGGTGGAGGGTCCTTTGACTCCGTTTTTAAGCTTCCTTTTTTAAAGTTAACATTGTTTCCCGCATCTGGAACTAATTTAAACCACGTGTTTACTTACATTTTTAAGTATGAACGGTTGAAAAATATTTCCAAGCCTTTCTCGTACAAGTAAAATTTTGAAGGGGTTTAACCTCATCTGGTGTATCGTTGGCTCAACTTCACGCCACTGAGGACCACGGCAGTTCGGCTCAATGAGAATAAAACGGGTGTGAATCCAGGCAGGAATCAGCTAATCTGAGAATTAGATTCTTTGCTTTTACATTAAACTATTTACCTAGATAATCATTTTCCGAACAATTTGTTTCCAACGCTATTTTCAAGGCAGTTTTGTTAAGTTAGTTTTCATTAATTGCATAATATCATTGTTGCTATACTACTATTATGTATTTTTGTATTATTTTATGATAGCGAAGTACATTACGAAAATAAACGGCCAGTAGATTTATGTTTTAATGAAATGGTAATAGATGGTACAAAAAGAGGACCTTTTCTATCATAATTCGTATATATACGATTAAATCACCGTTTTCCGGCTACATATCAATTGTGATGAGTGTAAAAAAGAAACTTTGCACTTTCACGTAACGATTTAATATTAAATGTTGATGTGGAAGTGTAAAGTTTCTTTTGGTTACCCTCATCATGAAGGAATTCCATAAAGTTAACCTGAAATTGTTATAGATATCAATTAAATAAATTTCCATTAATGAAATTATCTATGCCACGTTTTTGTTGCCATTGTATATTTCTTGAAGCATAAATTTTTTCAAACAATTGGTAATATTAACAATAATTCTTTGAATAAAAAGAAAACTTTGGAAATAGTATTTCACTTTCGCAACTATATTGAGTAGTAAACACTTCTTTTTCGCAAAATTCCTCTTAATAATATTTTATCAAAAGAAAAGGTGGTCTTATTATGGAATGCACTTTATTTGAACCAACGCACACACAAGAATCCAAAAATTGAACCAAGACCAATTTCACCGCAACAGTCCCTTGAAATGCCTTTCTTATTTACACATTTTGCATTGGGAATTCCATTGACTAATATGGTCATAACGACAGAATAGGAGCCAAAGAAATATTATTTCATCTTCAACTGACTAGACCAATGTTATAAATCGAATTCGAGAGGATCTTACTCTGCAACCGAGTGCTTGGTTTCTGTATGAAAGACGGCAAAGATGCATGGGCAGAATTTTGGCATAAACTCCCTACCCACCATTTTCGAATTCGCGCTAGCGTGATAAAGGCATTGAATTTGTATATGAAGTGTACAATATTTATATAAAAGAAATGAACTATTAATATTTTCAGTTTACTGAAGTAAAATAGCCTACCCGTCATTAAAGCGTAGCTACGTGAGGTGGGACGAGAGAGCTTTGAAAGGGGTTTGATAAAACTACTTTAATAGGAAAACTTGATCATGCCTACAAAATAAAAAGTAACAACTACGGTAAATGTTTTTTGTGTAATGGTTGTAGAAAAATGGAATACAACGCTGTGAGAATATCATATTCCCATGAAGACCACGTAAAACTCTTTAAAAACTAATATAAAGGAAATATATTGAATAGAGTGCAGCACATTCACAGGCAGGTATCTTTTGTCCTCGTGTAATAATTTTGTTCGTGAAAAACTATTTTAATAATGCTTTATATTATAATAGCTAGTAATTTTCTCCTCCTGTTTGTTGCCTAATCGTAGATAATTGGTTTAAATAAATGGCATGGCAAAGGATATTACCATAATGTGTTCGTAATAAATTAGGAAAGACCTGAAAGTCTTATTTTAGAACTTAACATTCACTTTTCTATCCACTCATAAAACAATTCAATGGTTCAGATAACCTCAAAATCCAGTTAGCATACTGTAAAATTCAGGTAAGAGATGTGCTAGATTTTTAAACAAAATAATTATGAATAAGTAGACATTAACGAAGACTCGTGAAACATAAGTTTAGTACCATCTTCATGGAAATGATAAGGCACAACGCCCATGGCTTAAAGCCTCCTAAAAGTTTTTCCTATCTTAGAAACTATGGAACTATTTTTGGAAACAACATATCCAATAAAGTTATGCATGATGTAATGTATCATGTATTATTTTCTGATATTTCTTCAATGATTTAAGAAATATATGTATCAGAGCAAAGAGTGTTTTTACATGTATATTAAGCTAAACATTAAAATAGGCGGGGAAAAAATACTAGAGCAGGTTACATATCTTGGAAGTGTTTTGGACCAATACGGTCAAAGTGGTAGGGACGTAAGGAGAAGAATTACGCTAGGCAAGGAGGCTTTCTCAAGGAGGAGGGAGTTGATGACGGGGACGTTGAGTAGAGATGTTAAGACAAGACTCGTAAAAACTCTGATATGGAGCGTAGCTATGTGCGGCGCGGAAACGTGGTCACTGAAGCAGGAGGATAGACGTAGATTGGAGGCTTTTGAAATGTGGGTGTGGAGAAGAATGGAGAAGGTGAAATGGACCGAAAGGAAAACAAATGAGGAAGTACTAGAAATGGTGGGGGAGGAGAGGGGTTTGTTGAGAGAAATCCTATGGAGGCAGGAAAAATGGATGAAAGGCGTATTGAGCGGTAGTGGAATGTTGAAGAGGGTAATAGAGGGGAGAATGTTGGGCAAGCGAGGTAAGGGCAGGAACAGGATAGGGATGTTGGACGGGATGAAGGGAGGAAAGAAGTATACAGAGATGAAGAGGGACCTGATATATAGTAGATTAGTTTGCTAGGTGGGGAGTCACAAAATGTTTATTTGATAGTTGTGTCCATCGAAAAACCTACTTTAAACGGTAGATTACCTAATAATAATAATTAGAATCATACTTATTTTCATTATTTCCATGAAGATGTTACTAAAATATTTGTTTTTTTTTAAATCTCCTTTAGTCAACCTACTTGTGAATAATTATTTTCCAATGCAATTAAATGATACTTAAAAGGTCTAACACAACCCTTACTGTATTTTATAATATGCTGACTATATTTTGAGTTTATCAGATACCATTGAGCTATTTTATGGGAGAATAGAAAAGTCTTTCAATGCCAGTTTTAATAGGATATGGGTTTTAAATGATTTAAGTTACCTTGTCTAGATAATGATTTAAACTTATATGCAATGAACTTTGAGCAAATTCCGCTCCTATGGCATGAGAAGTGGATTGAATTTATCCCTTAGTGTCATAACAAAATTCTCACTTAACTGAAGCCAGACAAAATCGGATTTTTAAACTTTCTTGAAGAGCAAAAATATGAATTACAATGCCAGACTTCGCCTCAACTCATTAATTTTTCGTAAATCTTTTTTTATTATTATTTAATTACCATAATGCCTAGTGACGCAATGTTTACTATTTTTGTGACTACTGCATATCAAATGCATTACTGTAGGTATGTATTTAAATATCAACTTGATTGGTACATTGAAAAATATGTGTTTATAACTATGTTGAAGTGATTGTCCACGTTCTGCCATTTCTGCTGATAGGTACATCCTTTTGTGCTTTCTGAACGAAATAGTAACTTCTCCTTGTTGGGAGTTTTATGGGAGTTTTATTTGATTTACTGGGAAGTCGAGTAGGAGACGTTTGCACTATATTTTATTATCGGGGATACATTTTTTCATTCTTTAAACTTGATACATTATTTAATTAATGAATGAGGCTTCTCGGAATTGAAACGAAAATAAAATCACCGCAGTGTCTTAAACCTACCACAAGCGTCTCTTCAGAACGTAATATTGGGATTTGAGGAAAATGTTAATAAAGTAATTGTCGATATTTGTATTAGCAACATGCCCATTCATCACGACTACCTGAACCATTCGCTTGCCATTTCTCCCATTGTGTTCTTCCCTTCGGTTCGGAATAAGTTTGTGAGAAACCGCCTCCCCCACGGCTAGGGCCTCTTGCTTCATCGATCCTCCCCCGCCGGGACTTTATTAGAGGGATGGGAGGAGAGAATAAATTGTCGTTACTGTACAAGACCTTCTCTCCTCATTCTCCCTCCGCCGGAGTTATCCGAAATTATAGCTCCGGGCGGCTGAGCGAGAGAGGGACGAGAAGAATTATCCGTCCCTTTGCTCTTAACATTGGATACAACTGCTTTCAAGTCCCGAAAAATTTTGGGGCTCCTTTATTTTTTCGCTCTCTCCGTTTTAATTTTTTTCCTTTCTTTTTATCATTATTTTCCATGGGAGAAAGAACTTTGTTTTAAGTTTCCTCCTCCTCTGTAAGGGCTGTGTGTGTGTGTACACTTGCAACGAGAGAATGAATAGTGTGCCAAGTTGAGAAGGCGAAAAACTTTTTTAACTGGCTTGAAGGGGTTTGCATGAATTATGACTCTCATATTTCTCCATCATCATGGGAGTCTAAGATAATGGGGTATATATTTCATTGATCTCGAAAACTCTCATTGGACGCATTAAGGATCATGTCAGTGGAGCGGGCGAAGAAGCATGAATCGACGACCCACGCTCGGTTGCGCTCTCGAGTGTTATTATTTCAAAATTAATTGATGATGCTGTCTCCTGGGTGTTACACCTGAGGTGACAGCATTAAAACCGTTTCCCATAAGCTTTCTTTTCGGTAGGGGGGTTTGCGATCGTTCCTTTTTCCCTTCCCCTTCACATCACGTCCCGTGATCAATCACAGAGGCACACTTAGGAGAGAAAGTCGCGAGGAAAGTTATTCACTGACTGTTACCGGGAGATCGGATGATTGCACTGGATCGTTGTGCTCTTTCCAGTTAATATCCACCAGCATATGGGTAGTTGGAAATTTTTTGTGCTGTTCAAATTGAGCCGAAGTGGATGTCGTATAAATTTAATAAAAATTAAGCTCTTTAAAGTTTCCTAAAATGTAAGGAATCAATCCCCTTGAGTTAATTTGTCCCATGAGAGTAAAAATATGTTTCTCGTCAGACTAAGAGCGCAAACATTAGAATAAATATGATAATACGGATCCTTTTAAAATGCTTAAATATTATTTTATATAAAATAAAACAGTTTCTGGCGTAACTTGGTGGAAAAATCTTCATGTTGAAATTTGAATATTAAACCACTTGGTTTTTCCACTTAAAAAAATTTTTTTGACTTGCATTTTTACCTGATGATTTTACCATAACGAAACCTAGGTAGTGAATATTTAAAAACATTTTATGTGAAAAAGCCAAGCTGTTTAATTTTCCAATTTCAATTATTTTATACTATTCCTTTTGATCAAAACAGGAATGTGCTTCTCGCTTCAATGAAGGTATACCGTTAGAAATAATTCAATGGATGTCATTTTAAAAATTTACATTGTAAACATTTCACTCTTGTCAATAATAATTTATATTAATTTAAGCAAAAAGTATATTTAGAAATAATTAAAAATTAATTACCAATTTCATTTAATCAATGATTTCACAATTGATATGAGTGACTTCATCGAATATTTATTGTAACATTGATTCACGTAAAGTGAAGCATCCTGTTGACCTAAAGTTCAGTCCCTAGCGAGTCATCATCTGAGAGGGACTGCTGTAAACTAATCACATTTCTACCTGAAGAAATGAAATATTAAATTCTAGGAATCAACTTCATGCTTTTCCAATTTTGCCACTAAGGACGTCAATTTGGATTTACTGGACTTCGCTTGCGGCGGGTATGAAAGAAATGAGTTAAAAAAGTTCACTTTAGGAGGTCAACATGGGGGAGCAGGGGAGATGCTGGAATGGGAGGGGTAGAGGAATATCTCATCGTATAGGTAAAGAGAGAAGGAGAGAGGGGAAGGGACATAGTCGGAAGGTCATAAACAAAGCTAAGAAATAAATGAGAGACAGATGCAAGCTTGGAGAAACAATATAAAAATGGCGGTGGGGAGGAAATAAAACGAAAGTGCGGTGGAGGGTGAGAGAGGGAAGCTGTGGAGGGCGGGGAGGACGGGAGAAGGGAATAACATGGGTAGGGGATGGAAAGAGATAAAGAGGAAAGACCAAGTATGTGTAGCGTGGGAGTTAGAGAACTCTAAGTGAGGCGAGGGATGGAGACGGTCGCGGTTAGGAAACATGGAGAGTTGAAGGAGGCAAAGGTAAAGGGAATGGCAAGCGGGTGTGGTGTTAGAAATGTGTGTGGTTAAATAAGTTTCTTTTCTTTTGTGGGCGAGGGGAGAGAGAGAGAGGTGTTGAGGGGCGAGAGGAGAAGGATAAGAGCGGTGGAATGGCGGCGCGAGTTTTTTTTTTGGGTGGGGGAGGGGGTAGGGTTAGGGTATTAGAGCGTGTGGGTGTGGATACTGGGGGAGGGATGGTTAGGAGTTGAGGGTCAGGGGGAGGGGATCCGGAGGTGTGGGAAGCCGGGGCAGGTGTGGGAAACTGCCCAGGCAATCGTAAAAACCCCGGCGTCCGTGCTTCATCTCTCTTCCCCTTCTCCGGAAACCTAACCTCCCCGCCGCCTCCTTCGCCGCTCCCTACCGACCGCCTCTCCCCATTCCCACACCTCCGTGCCATCCGCGCTCGAGTTAAAACTCTCCCGCTCCACCCTCGCCTCCTTCCAGGTCCGCTCCACCCACCCCCAGCCTGCGCTCTCCCTACCACCCCTCTCCCCTTCCCATCTCAGACAACGGTCTCCCCTACTCCTCGAGCCCCCTTCTTTTCTCACCCGGTCCTCTCCCTTTCCCAACTCCTCTCCACCGCCTTCCAGAAGAGTCTTTTGCAACGCCCCAACCACCCAAATATCTTTCACCTCGTCTTCTCCTCCTTCATCTCTTCCACTTGTTTCCACTCATTTTACTCCGCATCATCTTGTGCTCTTCCTCCTCCCCCTCCTTATTCTGAATAGTTTCCCTTTCTGCCAGTTCGCGTGAGTTTTGCATTCCTTTGCCAATTAGGGATTCATGGACCGGGATACTTCGGTTTAAATGGGCATATAAGTGAACGACGTCGATAGAACATTTTGGTGTTATCCAAATCATTGTTATGTTTGCATAGTGTTAAACTCTTCGGGAATTAGACGAAAAAATGTTGGTGTTTTTGAATGTAGGCTACATTAACAATATTGTGTAGAAAATCACTAGCCATAATCAAAATTATCCGGCTTTACATCGTGGAACTGTGGTATACTCAAAATGAAAAAACTTAATAACAATAATGTCTTGATGACTCAATAGCGTCGAAAATGCGGTCGGCGTGATATTTAAAGTATTTTGAATGTACTATTGTTTATATTTCAAATCAATAACATGTTTTGATCATGCGATTCGCATACGGCATTCTGCTAAGATATGCAAGTAATGAAGAGGCATAGAGAGTCTCCAATATTGTAATACATATCTTTTATGTATACCATCTACGCCTAAAAGGTTTTCATCCTTCATGAATCTCGATGATGTTTTAATCTTATTTCCTTTAGCTTAAAATTACATATTTCTCTCCTCAACATAACTGCACGAATTTTCAAAATACTCCCTCCCACTTAAATGTATCTAACTTCACATTCTTCCCTGATAAATTGACCGACCTCCTTTGGTTTTTGCCTTTGTGACCTTAAACATTCCTTATTACTCTTTGCTTACAAAAGATCTTATTTATTTCAAAATCATTCTGCTTCTTCCATGTAGATACATTTTCAAAATGCTCCCACTTCAGTATTTATAAATTTGCATGCCGTACAGCAATTTTACAATTCCTACAAAAGGATCCATGTTTTCAATTATTTCGTGTTTTCACTTACTCTACAACCATTCTTCTCATTTTTCGTGTAATCCATCTGATTCTATCACTGTCATATTTGTGCATATACATGTGAAACAACCTCACTGAAAAAAGTACCCTCAAGTCAAACCATAGATGCCTATTTAATAAAAAAAATCACTTACTGAAATTTCTATCAACTCTAGTACTTGTCGTACTACTTTAATGCATCGCCTTTGCATCACCGATTACTCTTGCATCGCCTTTGCATTCACTCAATATTTAATCAAAACCTTCCATAATTTTTCTTTATTTATCCTGGTTATGTCATTCTGTCAACCAGTGCACAATGAACTTTCTTAAGCACATACATGCGTTTCTGAAGTACTTCCTGATCCACGAAGAGGTTATTCGTGCATCCATTCCCCTACCACATTTCACTTCACACATGTTTTGCAATAGTATACCCCTCGGAGCACCTCCTATTTACTATTTTCTGAGAGATTTATCGATATTATCAAAAGATTAAGTGTTTGATGATTAAATTTACTTTTTAAAAACCCTCCTTACATGCTTTGATGAAATTGATGAATTCTTCCACTATTCTGATACAGTTGCTTTTTGCGAACAATATTTAACCAGAATAGACGTAATAATTAATTTTCCACGGTACATAAAATACCGTTAAAAATACCACCTACGACTACAAGTCATCTATCCTTCGAGGCAATTCGCTGATGTTTTCATCTTACTTGCGTAAAATTGCATATCCTAACTTCTCACCAAAATTATTTTCAAAATACTCCCACTCAAGTGTATCGTACTTCACATTCCTCCCTGATAATTTAACTGCTCTTCTTTGCGCTCCTCTCGTTTTGCCCTCTTTATCCTTTTCATTCCTTATCACTCTTTATTCACAAAAGAGCTTCTTATTTTTTACATAACCATCCTGCTTCTGTCATCCACATTCTTTCCATAATTTCTTTCATTACGTTTTTCCTTTCATTCCTGCTCTCTTTGCAAGCATATCTTTGTTCTATCAAGGTCTTCCTTTTCTTCATCCCACCGGGAATCACATCTCTTTCTTCCGGCCGCACTTATTCAATAGTCTTTTGGACTTATTTAAATGCCATTCCTTTCAAAGTCTTTCAAGCGTCAATCGTACCTGCGTGTTCCATATGTTTGGTTTCCATTCCACCTTTTGCAAGTTCAGCTTATCGTCAAGAATGCGTCCACGCTGCATGTTTAGCATTTGTCTTTGAGCTTATCGACTTTTACTCTCTTTTGCGCCGGGAGTTCCCTAACTACACACTTTATCCCAAGGTTCACTTTTGAAACTACTCATATAATGGTCTGTTATATATTCAACAGCTATTATTGCCCTCGTGCCATTTACCTACGCATTCATTCTTTCATCGTTAGCATCGAAATTAACAGAGCTCCGAGAATCAACCCTTTTCCATTCATACAAATAATGTGACATTTTCTTTGTACGATATGCTCGAGACTAAGAGTCATCCTTTTACCATGCATACACAATCAATTAATTTTCTCCGTTATCATTGATTCAGGGCCACCAAGTAGCCAATACACTTTTTCATGGGAATCCTTCCTTACAACGATCGATCCTAAAATAATTACTCTTTCACCTTGGCTACACTCTTTTAGAACTTGTCCAAATATTCTCTAGAAGTCATCCTTCACGCCGTCACTGTCGCCATTCTTTGGGTCGCGTAGCTATAATCGTAACTTTTTGGTTCCCAACTTTTATACAGACCCAGAGGCATTTTCGTCACACTAAATTTTGATTATTGCAGTCATACTAACCCTTTCAGTCAGAATGGAACCGACACACTGCCTGTCATGTACTCTATTGTCCGCTAGTGATAGATATGGCTTATATTTACCATTGATTTCGACAGCGTCATAAACCTTTGCTTTCTTTCGCACATTCACTCGCGAGAGGCATCCATTCATCTGAGAAACATTTCATTCGCCATTTTTGAAATTTTCACACACCCCGATAACGATCAAATCTCAGGGAAAATCACTTCTTTCGGTTTAAAAATCTACTTTATTTTCGGTAATTATTGAATGATATTATAAAGGAACTCCATAATTAGAAGCTTTTCTGGTTTTATGTGGTCCGTCAAATTGATCTTTGGGAGTCTTACGGCCAATGGTTACGCTATGAGATACGTACAAGGGAGCTCAGGGTATGTCCGGTGTAAATATATGATAACGATACACTGTTTACATATGTTGTGATGAGAATTTGATAACCAATTTCAATTTTAAAACTCCAGGTTTAAAATTTCAGCTTGTATATGTTAAAAATGTAAAATCGGCGATGTAGTGATTGCTGAGTCCCCATACGAAGGTGTTTGTCAACATTGCAACAGTGATTAAAATGATTATCCTAAAGCTTTATTTATCATGAGTTAAAATAATAAATATTATCATATTTAAAGCTAATATTATGTGTAATATAAAGAAATTATAAGGTAAACATAGAAGCCTCGGGTGATGCTCTCAAAATTCAATTATTATCGAGGCAGAAGTGATATTTATGTAGCAATTTTGAATGTAGGGATTCAGGCCATAAACACTACATTGCTAGTGCTATTCCGAATCTCATAAACTCTTTACTTTTTATTGCACCATTAATTTGAAAAAAGTATGAAATGTTTTACAGAATTTTTTGAGCGAATAATCATTTCTAATCGTGGGGAATACATATATTCCCAGGAGTTTCATCCAGTCCTCTCTCTCTATTTCGACGCTCGTTGGAGCTCCGTGCGGTAAAATTGCCGTTGGCTTTAGTGCTGACGTTAATGGCTTGGGTGACCACTTGATATTCCATATCCATACCAAATGTTTATCGCTTAACTCTCAACTGTTTATTACCAATATCGCGACCAATGTCTCTCGTTCCCTTTCCCAACTCACTACCTCCCCTTACTAATTTCTTCTGTAACTAGAGGGCCACACTGTCCCACATTATCCTTCCAAAGGGAAATCCTTGTACCTATCTACTTCCCTAGTTCTCTTGCACGAAATGACTCGTTTCTCTAATCGTCTCCTCCAGCTTCTCCCCAATATGTTCCCATCTCGTTTATTTCCCTCCCCCACCTTCATTCCTTATATTGCTCCCCTTCGGTTTTCATAACTACTACCTAGCCTTCGCCCGAGAGCACCCCCGAAGGCCGGACAAGGAAGCATGTGCTCCTAATGCTGCGCGTGGGTCGCGCGTGGACGCTCATAGTTTTCTCGTTATAATGAGCAACTTTTGTCGTACTTCAAAAGAGTGCCTTTCGGAGGTTCATATCGGTGTCGTTTTGTTCCGGGGAAGTGCGCCGAGGTGTAAACTGTGTGGACCGAAGGCGTTCCTCCATCTTCTAACCGCACGATATTGGTATCGTCTCAATCAAATCTCCCGCCAGATGTCGTACTAACTGGTTTCGCCGTAAGGGTGTTTCCTTTTGTTTCAACAAAAAAGCTAGAAATATTATTTGGAAAAATAAAAGTTGAATAAGTTGGGTATAGATTTCTATTCTCACTGCATGGACTTTTATTTTTAATTCTTATGATGCGGAAAACCCCATAAAATTAATGAACATTTTCTTCCTTTAAAAATGAAAAAATATAAAAATATATTCATAGTAAAAAAAAATATATATATATCGATGATGCGGAAGTTCTCACGAGAGCAATATAACTTTTGGGCGGCACAATAGAACACAGAATAAAACAGATAACACGTAAAAGGACACTCACACTGTAGATGATTTAAGCTTTCGGCCTACTCGGAGGCCTTCTTCAGGTCAGCTTCAGGTATATGTATATATATATATATATATATATATATATATTCAGGTTTAGTTCCGAAAGTAATGCAATTATTTTTTAAAAGTAATTAGTTGAACATTTTTCAAAGTAATGACCCAGAGTCTCTACAATTTTTTTCTAACGACTCCGCCATGACCGAAACACGCCCTGGAAGGCGTCTTGGGGGACCTCTCGCAAGGTCTTCGTCACGGTTGATATAATCTCTTCTATGGACGAAAAACGGATTCCTTTCAGGGATGCCTTAATCCGAGGAAACAAAAAGAAGTCTGCTGGGGCAACGTCAGGTCTATTGGGGGGGGGGACAGCGTTGGCACCTGGTGTTTGGCGAGGAACTCGCGCACTCGTAGTGCGTTGTCGTGATGGAGTTTCCAGGTACCGGAGATGTCTTTTCTCATCCTGATGACCCTTTTTCGTAGTCTTTCCAGCATATCTACGTAGTAGGCGACGTTGACTGTCTGTCCTTGGGGAACAATTTCCTTATGGACCACTCCTTTACTTTCGAAAAAGAATATGAGCATTGTTTTCACTTTTGTTTTTCTCATTCGTGCCTTTTTGGGTTCGTTCGTCGTGAACCTCTTCCCTGTCCTCCTTAAAGGCATTTAACCACCACGAAACTGGTAAGTAGGACAGAGCAGAGTCCCCTTAGTCCTCATGAATCATTTTGTTAGTCTTCTTAAGAGATTGTTTCAGTTAACCATAAAACTTGGTAATTGCGTAACGTTGCTCGTTCGTCGATTCCATTTTTTTCGTGACACGGTCGGCGCGCAGAGGTTTACAATAAATGACGTCCTGTCACTTCCAAAGCTTGGAAAGCACTGAGACCGGTTTTGCAGCAAATCTTAGCGGCCCCCCACCTGCTCTCAAGGATTCGAACCCACTCCGACCAAGAAGAACGACGCTGGAAATTCAATTGCATTAATTTCGGGACGCACCCTGTATATGCATACGCATATACATGCACGCATAGTATAAACTGCCCTGTCCAATAAATACGCGAAGTGAGGCCATGAAAAAAGACTTTATTTTGTAAAATTTTGTCGATGTCGAATTTGTCCCCTTCAAAGTACTCTCCATTCGTTGATATGAACTTATTCCATCTTCTTTTACACTATTTAAAGCACCCTTGGAAGTCCTCGGCAGTTAGGCTTTTTAGTTTTCTCGTCGTTTCTTGCTACATTGTGTCCACATCTTCCCAGTAAATAGGAATAGAATAGGAAAACGTCGCAGTGGCCGAAATCTGGTGAATAAGTACGATGATCAGGGATGGTGATTGAATTTTTTGTCAGAAACCGGCGAACAATCAATGCTGACTGTGCAGGTGCATTGTCATGGTGAAGGATCCGTCCGTCATGTTCGATTAAAATGGGGTGCACTGTTAAATTTCCTAAATTCACTTCAATAGCTATCATTCCGGCAGTTTTTCGACGATCGGTAAGGAAAAGAGATCGCATATGATCAATACCGTCGTCAATACAGGCGGTTGAAGGTCGTCCCTGCCTTGCTTCTTCTTCCCGTCTTGTCAGCCTTCTTTAAAACGCTTAATCCGCTTGAAAACGAATGTTTTCTTCAGAGAATAATCACCATAAACAGATGACAATATTTCAGTAATTCCTTGATAACTTTTAACACATTTGATGTTGAATCGTTGCTCCGTGATTTCGTCAATTTCTATCTTCGGGAAACAGTAGAAACAAGGACAACAGAAACTAACATAACTGGCACCACCATTCGCACAGCTCGACGATCCGCCAAGCACAGATGGCTCATTGGGTTTCAGGCAACTAGCGCCGCTAATGGGCGGGTTTTAGTTCGCGTCATGGCCACCAAATTGCACCAGTTCACATATTTTTGGGCAGACCTGAAGTCACCGGTGAACGTCGTATTACTCAGTGACCCTCAATATAAACAAAGGCTGGGGACCAGGCACATAGACGTATAACGAGCGTCTTTTACTCAAGCATACAAACTGAAGTGAAACATAATGTATTGTGACGCCGGATAATTAATATTATTAGGGTATTAAATGTACAAGTGTATCATTGTTTTGTGTTGAAACTACATGCAGCCCTAATAACCATGAAAGGTTTTTTACTGAGGGCATGCACACCATGGGAGTGGAGTCGTTTTGGAACTATGGGAAACTGGACGACGTTTTTATGATTTTATGGTCAAAGAAGCAATCGTTTTATTGAGGGAAATGCCCATAGTAATACTACCTAAATTCCTCTTATGCCACATTATCTGTCAGTTGTGGAAAAAGACCCATCCGATTGGTGCGTTTATGATGTTTTTATGCGCACGCATTTATGTATGCATTTATTCAGTACTTGCGAGTTCGTTATTACAAAAAATAAGTAAAATTGCTTTTAATTTTCAATATTTACGGCTAAACTTTTAAGTCAAACTTAATAAATGAAACGTTATGTTTCTCCGTCTGAATTTCATGAATGTGATAACGGTCGGTTACCTTTCTGCATTCTCCGGTCTGAAATAATAATTAGTCTCTCTTAATCCATTGCACCTTTCGAATTCAACCTAACTTCAGTGCCTGAGCCTGTCAGTTTGATTATTCTAAATTCCATTTTAAATAAATAAAACTGTAAATTACCTGTGTAAATAAAGTTTCAAGTTAGTTATAATACATGGTTAGCTTAAATCTACTCCATCTAGCATTTGACCACTCTTATGAATCCGAAGAGTGACTTGATTAATAAATTCAACCATATATGTAGTGGGGTCAGATCCTTTTACGGGTCAAATCCGTTGCATTGATTACATTTACAGGAATTTTTAAGGAGCATTGTAAAATATTTCTTATCACGTAAACTTTTAGTTTCCTCTCCAGATGGAAGAGTGAGGAAATTGTACCTCACTTGTACTGCACTTGACTCTGTTGTGGCCTGGAAATAAAATTCAGAGGAAGGGGTGCTATAGGAGCAAAGGCTTTGGTTCCTCAAAAGGAGGTTCACATGTAGAAACATGGTATTTAATTGTAATAATATTGATAAAGGGCCCTGAAAATGAATGTTGTTCACATATTACTCGAGCCAAAAGAGGAATAGGAGCTTCTTATTTGAGCTATAGCTATTGGCCTTTCGATTACAACCAATAGATCCTATGATCATTTGTGTGCATAAGGAAGATGAAGATGACGAATAATTATCAAATGAGGAACATGAAGTAAGGTGTACGGATGAAAGTTAACGCGGAGATTAGGCATGAAAAAAAAACATCTAACCCGAAATTGATTGCACCCCAATTCTCCAATTGCCAGTCGTATTTTCTGGCTACAAAATGTGCTTCACGGATACTGAACAAGTTTATTTCTCAAAGCGGCAATCTGGAAGAGATTCAAAACTCCAGCAACATTTCAATCGTTTTATTTCATCAAATTCTGTTCATAGAATCCACGATACTGCATTGTTACACGTTTATTATATTCCAATTTGGAAATTATTTACGAATTTAACCTAATTTTCATCGTCAAAAATGCAATTTAACAGGATATTTATTTAATTATCCAACATAACTGATTATCGAATTTTGTCCTAAGGATAATAGTTTTGATCAACTCACCTTTACAGTGGCAACTCTCCGCAGGTTCATTCCAAAGATGCCCAGAAAACTGTATCCACCGGGAAAATAATGGTACCGAAGTTTAGGCTATCCCTCGAATGCGGGCATCCCTGTATTGCAAATACATCGATGCAGTATTCAACTACTTGGGGCGAATTCAGTGCTTAAGCCCCATATTCTAACAGCCCCACACCATTAGCGTTTTCCAAGGACCCTTTTCTCAAATGTGCAAGCCATTGCAACTTGATCGTGCGGGGAGCACTAGTAAAGAAGCTGTTACATTTCTTCCCTGCATTAACAAATTGGGATTAAGCCATATTATTTCGCATGTGTGTTTTCTTTTTAAGGACTTGTAGCTTCGAGAAATTGACCCTGAGCATGAAATATGTTCACCAATGGGATTGTAAGGAGAGATATGGCAAAAGAGTTGCATTTAGGAGGTACAGAATGAGAAAAAAAGGAAAACATTGATTTAAATTGCTATAAAATATCTAATTCGGGTAACATTTTTACATCTCTTGTGTGCGTTCGTCAAACCTCTTAGTCCTCTTTCATTTTCTAAATAGCTAGCTTCCATTCAAGCTACTATAATACTATCCAAGGATATTCTTAAAACTTAAGAATCCTGTATTAATTTTGTAACTGTCATCTGAATTCGGCCCGTAAGGTTTTATGTTAATAGTAATTATAAATAATATTTAGTAAACAAATATATAATAATTTCTTATGTTTTCCTAATTTTCCAACAACACTTTACTACATTCGTTATCCATCCTACGATTTTTCCCATTCCTAGATATCTTACCCACAAATTAAACCTTGGAAAGTGTCTTCAAAGGTTCCATGTCCTTAACACGCCTGCTGTAACGTGAGAGGGGAACATTAGAGAAGCCACTATACGGAGCAACCCCCGAAAGCCACTTTACTATGTTATAATCGCTACTACAGCCAATCTGACATAAGATTTCATCGTACATGCATTTTCGATTATTCGATTACTCGTATTTCGATCGACGATTCTTCCCATCAAGTAGTCAAGAGCATTATTATTGATTGTTGAAAATAAAAATAGTGTAGATGATTTTCATTATTCGAAGGATTAATCAGTCAGCAATTTCGTTGGTTAACTGGTTAACTTAATGAATTGATTACAGGAGGGTATATAGGAGGTTAGTATACTGCATTTATCATATCCAGCATTGTACGATCTCATTATGAATTCCACCTTTTATTTATTGTTTGAGCTGTTTGGATCATTTAAACAACTTAAAGAATTCTGACTAAATTTCTGAACACCTAGTCGCTACTTACTTTGCAAGTTTTTTCCATTTTTATTTTATGTATGTGATGAATATCGATCGCTTTCAGGTCCATTCCTGCATGCGAATTCAGATGGTTTAGAGCATTGATAATTATGGCGGTTTTAAGGCTCATTAGTTTCGACCTGTGGTTGACGTCATTGATTTTTACTATCCAACAATTTCGGTTGCTGAATTGCCCTTTTGAGTTATGAAGTGTCCTTAAAGTATCCAAGTTCTTTCAGTCGCGTTTGTAGACGATATGAGTACTCGTATGCAAGTGAAAAATTTGAATATCCGTATGAAGGGGCCTGAATGGAAATAGTATAATTTAGATTATCGCATGATAATATAGCGATAGAGCGTTACCTTATCGCGTAAAAATTTAGCACAATTTCAAATTTTTTATTTATTATTTAACCCATGATATCATTTTAAAGTTTTACCATAAGAATATTTCATCTAAAACATTTGCTTTTTCATCCTTTCCTTACACAAAACGGCTGTTTTGGGATCCTGAGTATTAACCATAGAAGATTGAAAACGCTGAAGGTTTTTGTTTTAGTCTTACGAAAAATATATCTCCAATATTGTGATCAAGCAAAGCTGTAACTTACGCGAAATGTATTTGCACAGAATACTTTTCAATGTCAGGGTTGTTAATGAAGATCGATTGTGGAAAAACGTTGTCCATCGAACAGCCCAACATCGACCAGCCCAACATCCACCATCACATTTCCCTCAATCCTTTTTCTTTTTTTTTCCGCACTCGCGGTCGATGATTCCTCGCGGAACACTTCCCTCGTTCCGCCGTCTTCATCTACCGGCTTCCTCATATTCACCCCCAGCTTCCATGCGCTCCGTTTCCACGAGACCCGTCCCGCACACCCCAGCCCCCCCTCCCTTATTTCTGCATCCATATCCCCTCGCGTACGGTCGTCTCTCTTCCGTCCCCTCTACCCCCTTCCCCCTTTTGCTTCGCGGCCCCATCTGTCGGTGGAAAACCAGCCAGAAGATGGCAGTACGGCCGCCATAAAGGGGGGGAAAATAAGAGGGAAGGCGAGGAGTACCGGGGTCCAATAAGGGAGTAGGGCCTGGAGAGACGGAGGAGCAACTTCAACTTCGGTATGTTTGTGTGTGCGCGCATGGTGGGAGTGGTCCTCGAGGCGATTTTTGTGAAATAAAAAGAGGGAGAAAATCGTTTCCTTCCTCTTCCTCTCCTTCCATCCCTCCGCTCCCGCTCGAGAATAAGTAGTGCGTGAGATCGATATTGTTTCGTTATATTCTCTTCCCGCGAATGTATTCCGAGGAGGTGGTCCTTTCTTTTCTCTGAATTCTCTCCCCCGGAATCCTTCAGAAGCGATGATGTGGGAGAATGAATGGAAAGGGGGGGGGGCGGGTGTAATGGAAAAATAAAAATGGCAATACCGAGAGAAAAATATGAATACGTTTTGTTTAGGCCGTGCGTGGGAGAGCGCGAGGGGGTACGTGTAGCGATCCCCTTATTGAGGGACTGGGAACGATTGAATTTAATGGAAAGGATTGTTTCGTGCAGGAATGACTCAAATATTCCCCGGTGAATATCATTGTTTAGGATGCCATATGACTCGGAGGCTGTACCAATATTTCGCAATTTTGTATTCGATGTGAAGGATTGCGTTGAGTTCTCTTGTTTTGGGTATTGTCGTACTTTGCTCCAGAGTTTAAAACCATAGCTCTTTTTCGTTTCCACGCAAAGCATAAAATTAACTTAAAAAATAGGGTAGTGATTATTTTTGGATAAGGCGTGAACGGTGTCCTCATTTCTGAAAGAAACTCTTGCAGACGCTGTGATGGAAAAATAGTTTTTTTTAATTGTCGGATGAAGATGTGATTGATCTCAAATGACGCCTGTGCAATACAATATGTATATTAGTGTGATAAAAATTTTTTCTTTCTGTTTTTCTCAACACTCCGAAATTTTAACCGTCCGCGATTCGACACTTTCCCAATGACAATCCGGAAATGAAAAGGGCCGACAATCATCACAGGAACACAGATTCATCTGATTTGACAGTTTTGTCTTTTACATCCACCTTGAATGGGATATTAGTCGATTTTCTATTCATATTTAAAACTCTTCAAAGATATATCATCTAGATTGTTTTAGGACACTAGTTGTCCTAAAAAAGTGAAGTCATGATCTGAATTGAGTATGGGCTTAAATGGACTAAACTATATAACATTTTTGTAAGGATAATACATATATAATAATGCACTCTATTCTTTTTAGTGTAGCTGTTAATTTAAATTATTTAAATTTTATACACATGCAGAATGGGTTAAATATAACCGGAACGAGGATGTTCTCCGAAACTAATATCTTGGTATGACGGTGTGAATCTATTGTAATTTCCTGGTTCCAGTTGTGACATCGTCTACTAATCACAGTTTTTCTGGGAGAAAGTACAAGATATGGAATAGAGTTTGCAATATTTGTGACTAAATCTATGTTTGCAATTGTGTTGGCCGTTTTTACGTGAAATTCATACCCTATGAATTCCATCAATGCAATCTTAACTCGTCAGCATATTTTTAATGTCTTAATATGTACATAGAACTTTGCGAAGTTCTAGTGAAACAGGTAGCACATTTGTGATCTTTATACGATGAAAACCATATAGATAGAAGGACGAATTGGTTACGTGTTGAAATGCATGAATTCGTGAAACACTAGCATGTCCGTTACGTGAAAACCAAACTGATTTTCTTTGCTATGTGAAGGTAAGCAATGTCCAAGAAAGATGATGTTCCTCGAAATCTAGAATTTTATTTTAAAATACTGAATAAGTTAGCAGCACAGGAATAGAAAATCTAAAAAACGAAGCAGTAATGTAGATTACCGCCTCGTCATTGCTTGCTTCGTACTTGCAAAAGTAATGTACATGTCCATTGAAACATTAACTATTGTTCTTGTTTTTTAATTGGCTTTGTTTTTACTCATGTAATGCCAAAAAATAATTCCCATTACAAGAATAAATTTCAACTAAAGTTCATCACTTGGTCGATTTAGTACTTCCCTCTCTCTTTTTCTGTTTAACAGCGTTGTTTTCTAATTATTGCATATCCCCAACAGGTCCAAAGTACTAACAATAGGAGATTGATTATTTTAAGAAATTAATATTATCTTTGCTTTCTACAGAAATAAACTTTATTTGTAGACTAGTTTCGTTTACACTGTAACATCCTCAGGACTGTAACATCCTCAGGACTTTCTTAAGTTAAACATGGAATTCTACAAAGTTAAGGCCTCAACCATTCAGTGCAGAAGATTGATTCCCAATTTTCCATAACTATCCCCTTCGTGTGTCAATAAATAAATGCAAACGAAGACCTCGACTATTTTTTGCAATTGTTTGTGCTTTAGCTTTTTTATGCAGGTTTTTTATTTGATTAGTATTCCAACGATTAGAGTATGTTCATGTTTCGCATACGATGCTCAACAATTGTTATCCACGCATCCCTCGCATTGAGGTATCTTTATTAAGAGAAATTGCTTCTTTTTTTACCTACCAAGGTTTGTCACTTATTCCCTCTCATTTATTCTGCCTCTTTCATATTCCTTACCCCACGATATTTCTCGCTACGTATTACCCTGATGTCTTCCACCATACATATAGCAGCGCACAAAATCCCAGACGAACAAATTGCCCGACTAGTTGCCAAGAGAGCGTTTCCTCTCGCCCTCCCCCTCCCCATACTCACTCTCTCCCCGCGCACATATTTTCACTTCCTCTCCGTCCCTCACTGCCCAATGGTGCCACCGCCAGCATCGCCCCTCTCACTCTCTCTCCTCCGCCCCCTTTCCCTATGGCATTTCACCTCTCTCACTCACTCACCATTCCACGACATGTTATGGAAACTATGGGGGCGTGTGGAGAAGGGTTTGGATCTGGATTGGTGGGTGAAAAATGGTTTCTCCAGACAAGCGGAGTGGACTTGGGGGTGTGGAGTGGTTTGGGAGGGTGGGGGGGGGTGGTGGAAGAGGAATTTTCGAGGCAGTAAGAAAGATATAAAGGGATTATAGCGAAGAGCATTAGTGGCATCGGGGAGGGCAGCTTAAAAGTGGCCTGCCGTGATTGGCCGAGAAGGTTGCGGGCCGCAGGAACGTCCGAGATCTTGGGAGATATGAGCGGTCGGGAGGTAGTCGAAGAGGGATGATGCGGGGTTATAGTTATAAGGGACCGACGGGGTGGAGGTGGTGAAGTTAGTTTTTAGGGGAGGCGGATTAAGGCGTTTCGTTTACTTTTGCGACTTATTTTTCGGCGGCGGAGAGCGTAAAACTTTAATCTATCGCGGCGGTTACTCTTTGGGAGGGAGGCGGGAAGGAGTTTGAAGGGGTTTTGGATGTCCTCCTCCCCGGAGTTATTTTTTAATGGGATAATTTGGTGATTAAGCGTGACGTAAATGGCAGAAATATGTCATTTTATTGAGACTTCCTTCGTAGGATCGTAAAGAGAGGTGTGAGCTAATTTTCTTCTGCTCTTATCAAGGACTTTGTAATTAATGCCAATCTTGATGAGAAATCGCTCCTCTCCGATCAGGTATCCGTCTCGATTTCGTCCATTTGGAAGTTTCTGTCTTGAAATTCGTCAACGCGTCGTTATAAACCGTCGAACCTGTTATTTTACGGTTGTTTAAGTTTCTCTTTGTTTTCACTCATTGTCATGAACGTTAATGAACAAGAAAGCAATTCGTTTGTTAGTAATAGCCGGAAGTTTCTTCTGGACAAATCGAAGATAGTAAAATCCTATTCCTTTCCACCTCCTATCATCTGAGTGCAACTTTTTATGATATCCCTCTCGTAGGTATATTTTCTATCACCACACACAAATATAATGCGTAATTTTAAATGTCAATATGTGCTGACATATCGGCGTACCACAATTTGATTCATTTGAAGTTAATGCGTAGAGATATGTAATTACGTTGGTTGTTGCGCAATCTAATGTGTCTCCGGTTATTGAATAACACTTGGATGGATGTACGGTATACCAAATGTCAAAAAACATTGGTAATATTTTAAAATCGCATGCATTAATGTTGGCCTTCATGTTTTTATTCAATTTAGCGCTTCTTATGTTTTAATTACCTTTTAAATGAGAAAACTTATCAGAGCAGTTCCTCTAGTGGTCTAGAAATATTACAGAACACCTATGCTATTCAAAAAATTAGAACTGTACTGGTTATTTACATCGTTGAAGAAAGTGACTTTGGTTCTTGTCATAATGATAAGACGGTCTTTATTATTTTAATTTTTTCCGTAATAAATGCAAATTATTTTATAATTCCTATGGTGATTAAAATTCCTAGGCCAATAGATGTAGGAAAGAACGGCTGCCAGAGCATAGCAACTTGCTATAATCAATTTCTTTCTGATTATAAATAATACAAGTTCTAACATTTATTCCGGAAGGTTGGAGGTGAAACGTTCCACATTAATGAGGATTAATCTTCCAGCATACGTATATGTATTAACAGTATCTAGAACGAATTTATGTAAATTGTGGCCTGGTAGTCCTTGAAACATTTTAACAATGTAATATTTCATCAGGATGAGGAAGATTAGCTCACCAACTCCATCAACGCATGTGGAAATATTTCGGATAGTTAAAATTGGGCAAATGAGTTTCATTATTTAAAATATGGAGCTTGGTTGAATTCTATTTGTTCGGAATTGTAAATGTTTAAATAGCTATCGAACTTCGTTCAATGATATACTAAATAAACACTTTCACCAGCACGCAGGAAAAATTCCCAATATAATTTTATTGGTGCACAATCGCAAATATCGATATGTTGTAAGAGAATTCATTCTTTGTTTCCATGCAGAATAACTTTACAAAGTTTTATTAACAGTCATGAAAATAAAATTGTACATATTGTAGCATATATGTATTCCAATCAACGCTGCGCTGCTGCATCTTGGGAAGTTAAAGCAGTCCTTAATTGATAGAGTTCTTGAAAAGATTTATAAAACGCGTTTCATTAATATTGTATTCCTAGGATTACTAGATGCTGTAGTAGTTGAATAGATATTTGGTTCGTTATGAACCGCAATTAAGAGTATAGCAAATTAGATTAAAATAATAAACGAATAAGAAAATTGTTACTGCTCGTTAAGCATTTTGAAACTTGTCAAAGCGTGTCATAATTTAAAAAGATTTAGGCTGAATTTAGAGTGTGAATAATGCAAATGAATATGTAAAAAATAACTTTTGTAAACGAACTCTTTTGGCCTTTACATGTGAATAGGATATGAATATTAACTCTGAAACTTATACCCGACCTTAGCTTCATTCTCGATACATTTCATACTTTCGTCCATTTCCTACTCCACAAAGACAATTTTTTGTTGCAAGACTTTGTCGGATATCTCAGTTCAAATCACCTAGATATTCACATCACGAATTGCCCCGGGGACCCTTAGTCAATGTGGAATTTATGAGCAACCGACTGCAACCCACTAAAAATGTGCATTATCCCCATTTTTCTCATTTGAATTTTATAATCCTCTCTCCGGTAGTTAGTGTTACTTCTCATGGCCGTGTATCTCCACGCCTGAACGTTGGTAGGGACATGCCCGGGACAAAAACACGCCTTTGAACATCACGCTTCCTTCTCACGCCATCCTTTGACAGCCGTGACGTTTGATGCGTTATTACCTTTTGCAAGGCGTGTATCAGAAACACAGTTGTTGAGGAATGAATGAATGCTTCCATCCGTTGCGCTTTCTTTTTTTTTTCTTCCCCAGCAACGGCAACCGTAATGTTCTTCGTGATTTTTTATTGCTGCCTTCGTTTCTCACACGAAAGTAGGTTCATAAATTGTGGCCGCGATAATAAAACCTACTGTGGAGCCATAAAGGCAGTTTACAAGAAAAGTTTCCTCTCTCTCTCTCTCGCACACACTCCCTTTCCTGGAGAGAAAAATAAGGGCATAAAGTGGTAGTTTAGTTTTCGGGAGTAAGTACAAGGGAATTCGGGGTCGGGATGTATAGATGGATGAGGTGGAGCCGAGATTAATGATTTAGTTAACACTGAAATAAAAGGGTTTGCTTTCTTTTGCGAAGAAAGTCACAATTCTTTTCCGATTCTTTCGCGGGGGATTTTTGCCTCGGTCCATTGGGGCCCGCCCTGTAAACATTTTAGTTATTC
Source organism: Hetaerina titia (assembly GCA_037158775.1). Classification (NCBI taxonomy): domain Eukaryota; kingdom Metazoa; phylum Arthropoda; class Insecta; order Odonata; family Calopterygidae; genus Hetaerina; species Hetaerina titia. The sequence continues at coordinate 65,168,428 of CM073771.1, forward strand.
ATTTTTGGGATGCCTCTGCGATTTTTGATCATTTTACGCCCTTTGAATAATTATTTAAGAGACACTAACTGTAGGGTAACGATAGGGAGCCAGCAGATGGCCCACGAAGAAGAATATATTTTTAAGTTTAAAAACATTTTTCAAAGTTTTTCAAAAAATACCTCGTTGTTCTGTCGTTATGGTTTTTCAGAGATGTCGTCTCACCACGTCTTTCGCTGCGCTTAAAAATTGGTGCTGCCCTTTTATTTTTTTAACGACACCAGCTAAGAATTATTTTTTTATGTTAGCCAATGAGGTATAAATTATACTAGTCTTTTTTCACATTTCTTGGGCCTAGTAGTCCAGTGGTAGAAGGCTGGGCTACTGACCGGAGGGCTCGGCTTCCACTTCCGAGAACGCTTCTGGGCACCCTCACCTTCACCCAAATTGCGTGATTTTTTGGGTCCTAGATCTTCCTGGGACACTTGTGGCGGTACTGGGGAAGAAACCCCCGCACCGTGATCTGTGGATTTCCCGTGCCGTTGACTTAAGTTCTAGTTGAGCTCTGTCCTCACAAAAACAAACTTTGGGTTGATGTCCGTGTTAATCGGAAGATAATAGTAGTAGTAGTAGTTTCATATTGCAAACACTATTGAGGAATTCGATGAGAAGCCAACTCAATTATTTATCCCACGAACTTATGATGAACACAAATAAGATTCCTGGAAACTACCGAAAGCGCCGTGCCCGGTAACAATATTTTTGAAAGGCTTCCGTGGTCCTCAACAGACAAAATAATTGCAGAACCATGGGGTGTAACCGACAGAAGCAGTTGAAAATATACGCATGAGGAGAACGAACCAATTAGAAAAGGGAATTAGAATGTTAAAAATTATAAATCGGAAGGTGATACTGAGAAGAGAAAATACAGATATTTTAGGGCTGTGTGATGTAATTTGTAAGAAGAGGGGAGATTATTGGAGCGATAATTATGGAGTAAATAAGTGGAGAAAAAGAGAGCCAACGCAGGATGTCAGTAGTATTGAACGAAATAGTATAAATGAGTAGAAAATACGGAGTAGGTAAGTGATAGTGTAAAATAGTACAATTAAAAGCTGAACCAATGAACTTGGCCAATATTCAGGTCTACAATTCAACAATAATCATAGAGAGGAAATGTTTGACGAGAATATACGATCAAATAGAGGACTTCCTTATGTGTGTTCATTGGAGGAAACAGATGATAGTTATATATTATACCGAATGTGGTAGTAGCTGAAGGGAGATATAGGAGTGAGGAATGACCCAACAGTTTAGGGACCAAGAGATGGGTAGAATACGCTAGTTTTGCTTGAGACAGGGATTATTCATAACGAACACCTGGTTTTAATAGTACAGTAGGAATATGTTATGGGTTGTCAAATGTATAAAAGTGTCGTAATCAATTCTCACAGTGTCTTAGGAGCGGATGTGGATTCAATTTTTAAGAGGGTAGAATAGAAAAATGAATGGAATGATAGGCGAGATAGGAAGTTGAATGAAGGTGCATTAACCAGAACGAAAAGAAAGAGGTTTCTGGTGGTAGTAGAGAAAATTATAAGTAAGGATAGGAAGACGGGTAGATTAGGAGAAAAGTGTGAGCATGAGAAGAAATTTATATCGAAAGCCGCACACGAAAATATGGTTAAAGTGCATAGGAAAATAACAAGGAAACCAATGATTGATGACGAGATGATCGAGAAACTAGATGGTAACATGAAATGAACAGAGTGAGAACACTGAATCATGTGGAAGGAAGTACAAAGAGTTAAATAATAAAATGAGGCGAGAAACAAATTTGGTTAAAGAAATATAGCGGACAACAGTGCGAGGACATGGGAGAGTTACAAAGGAAGAGTGAAATCGCTGCGCTGTGTAGAAAGGTGAAAGGTACAGCAGAAAGTAATATAATCTGGGAAAATTCGTGCATTTTATTAAATATACAGCAAGAAAACTACTAATAAAACCAGGAATTTTTCGAGAGAGATGGGAGAAATGCATAGAGAATCTATATGGTAAATATATTCGGCCAGCAAGTTTTAATATAAGGAATATGACGTAGATGAGATTTGCTTAGAGCCGGGTATAGTTGATTACAAGATAGAAAGGGCAACTTGGGACTCAAAATCAAATTAGGCCATGAGGATAGATGAAATTCCCGCCGAGCAATTGAAGAGTTTAGAAAAACGTGGAAGGAAGAGCTTTTATGGGCTAATTTAAAGTATGCAGAGAGAGAGATTTTGCAGAAATACGTCCATACATCAGTATTATTTCCCATCCTAAAAGAGGGAATGGCAGCCGTATGAGGGACTGCAGATCAATAATTTTGATTTTACACCAAACAAAAATGGTACTAATAATCATCAGTTATAGGATGATCATTAGGAGAATCAATGCTCTTTTAAGAGTTGATCAGTTATACATCAGGAAGGGTCGAGGGATGCGTGAGTCTCCAGCACTAATTAAATCAATTGTAGAAAGTAATATAGAAAACAGTACAGATGTATTTGTTTATTTGTTAGATTTTTAGAATCCGTTGGACGGAATTATAAATGTATTACTGAAGGAATTAGTTGACTCGAGGCATAAACGAATCATTTGTACCTTGTACAGATGTTAAACTGCTCAGATCTGTGTGGTATAGAGAGAGACGTGATGGGCAGTGTAAGGAAGAGGAAGGCAGGGTAAAGTTAAATGTATGGCAAAAGATTGAACAGGTGGTTCAGTTATGCATCTTCAAACTGTTTTGGACCAAGATAGTCACGGTAGTTGGGATGTAAGAAGAAGAGTTGCATTAACGAAAAATATTTCACAGTATGGAAGGAATTTATGGCAGGGACATAATGCTGGGAGGTTTAGGAAAGACCAATTGTGTGGACTGTGGTTTTGTATGGCTCGGAATTTTTTTTGTTGCAAGATGATAGGTGTAGATTGGAAGTTTTTGTTATGTGTATGCGTTTGTAGAAAAGGATGGGACAATGAAACTTGACGGATAGGAAACCAAACGAAGCAGTGCTAGTCGTGGTTTGGGAGGAGAGAGCGTTACTGGGAGAAATTCAAAGAAGGGAGGAAAGATGGGTGTCGAGCATTTTGATTGACGATGGAATCCTGAAGACTGTGATTGAGTGGAGGGCGTTTGACGAGAGAGGTAGGAGTGGAAGACCATAGTGATGTTGAGCAGGATGAAGGGAGATTGAATGTGTACGAAATTGAAGAACAGTTGATTGTGGTGTGGATTACCAGGTTTTTTATTGTTGCTAGGCGAGGCTAAGAAATGTAGGAGTGTGTCCATCTGTGTCCATCTAATGTATATCTAAAAAGGCAAGCGGTATCACTTATTACATAGCTGTTTCAAATTCCTGTTATGAACGCATTTGATCTTCAATCCTGATATTAGATAACGCGATTGCGGCAGTCGGAAATAATTGAGGTTAATCGGAATAATTGACTTTAGGTTTCTCAAAGTGGGTGACTTCATTATTGAGATCCATGTGTATCAAAATAATCCATCAGATTTTTCATTAATTTTTTAGCAGCCATAAGAGAAAAAGGTAATTATTCTATTGAGATTATATTGCTGTCTTCAACTATATATTTTTAACCTTTACTGGAATCTTTTTTTTTACTGAAAAAGAGTGGCATATTTTAATACTGCTTATAGTTGAACTTTATCATTATAAAATATCAATTTACAAAACATTATAATTGTATTTGATCCTGAAAACTTTTCGTTTGGTTACAGAGCTTAATGTTGTAGAAATTTGTTGTTTTCATTAATGTTCATGTGTAATTTTTCTCTTTGTGACAAAGCAGTTAAATGGTTTTAGCCATCTTTTGTCAATCCTCTAAGCGTAACGATTTTTTCGCTTATAAAACTATATCCAGTTTGATAGAATCAGCTAAAGACTCTATTGGACATAAACTGTTCAAGGTAATGAAGGACACATGTGGACAAAATTATTTCTCAAAATAAATGTTCTCAGCATGGCACAGTTAATGCGTTAGAATAAGTAATACGTAGTTTTGATAAATTTTGAACGATTATTTTCTTTTTAACATGAAGTTCATAAAAAAATCATTTTCCAGGGCAACCTTATACAACTTACTGATGTCACTTGTAAATATCTCCCATTTCTTATATTTGCAGTAGGAAATATTCGTTTTACTTTTAAATTATATAGTCGAAACCGCCCTCCCGTTTCGTCATTGAAATTAATTTTGGCGTATGAGAGGCTTGCTCTTGGATTACTAGGTCGCCGCTATTTGCATTTGGGAAAGGGATCCCAATAATGTGTTTATTGCTCAGTGATGCGTAGCATCATCCAATATACTCGACAAATATATATACGGTTAAGGATATGAATGGGACGGCATGCATCGCCCATCATCCCGGGAGATTTTCAATCTAATTGATCGACGTGCAATTCGGAGTTTTTTGCTATCCATCCGAGTACATGGACAGTTATGTAAGTAATATACATAAGCAAATAATTGGTGATAAAATGTATTTATTTCAAACTTACCAGCTCCTGTACGAAGTGCTAATGTTAATCTATCAATACAGATAGTAATGAATTAATTTAATAAATTTTCCAGTTAAAGTACCAATTCTTACGATGTACGAATATACATTTTTACGTACCCTGTAAAAAAAACCTGGAAGAAAAAATTGCATTTTGAAAGTCAACTGACATTGCTCAATAGCAGATTTTTCTAATATACAAATTCAAGGTCCAAGGTCCATTCAGCAACACCGTTTCTTAATAACGCCGATCAATCCAGTGAAAGAAATTTCTTTAACGACCAAAAATTGACTTGAATATATTAAGTACGAGCACACTATGTGTATGCCTTGATTCTCGTGCAAAATCAAAGGAAAAACCGTAAACAATAATTATTTTTTATTGCAAGGGAGATAAAATATAAATCTTGAGGCATCTTCACCATCTTTATCTTTCCAAGGCAGCCCGAATGAATTGAATCCTTTATTCAATAGTAGATTGTCGTTCACTCCTTGGCAGCCTAGGTACATCGCTAAAGATTCTGCTATGAAACTTCTATTCTTATATAACTCAAGGCATTCCCTTTAGTGGCTACAACCATTAGTAATACTGTAAAATTTGTGCAACAATAATGAATAGGTACTTCACATTTTCCCGAGCAGCTGCAACCCCTGTATTCCACTTAATGTCACTGTAATGCCACTTCGTCTCCCATGTGCGACCTCCCAAGCCTTCATGCTTGTATCGAGTCTTGTGTAAAAGCATCATGCATCTTGGCTCACGTCTCTCATTGGTGGTCTTCCTCTGTAGCTTATTTTGCTCCCTTCGCCTTCCTCAATTGCCTTCAGAAAGCTCTCGTGAAATCAGAATGGTCAATGATATTTTCGTATTTCACCTCCTTATTTCAAATCAGACTTTCATTTTACCCAAACCTCCATAATTTTAGTTATATACTACATCCATTCAATCGTTTTCACTGCCCTATGACACCACGCTCCCAAAGCTACTACATTTCTTCTTCTCTCCGCAATTTACAAATTGTCTCTCGAATGCAGAGAGGTATGCTCGATGCCTTATATCATAATCGCTTGTTTCTAAAATCTAATGCTCCAATTTAAAAATCATTACGTATTGCTCATTGAGAATTTTATCTACTCAGATATATCGCTTTTAAATTTTCCGTTTAAATATGGTTAGGCGTGTGCTTGCCTTTTACATTGCAGTTCATCCTACTTCCGAAATAGTAAAACTCATCCACCGCCTCCAGCTGTTTATTGTCCAGTTTTATATATGCTTCCTTTTGCCCTGGATAATGCGTCTAATTTCCTTTGCTAATTCAACTGTTCCCAGTTGCTCCTATAGCATCGCTTTATTTGTAAGATTGGTTTACTCTGGCATGGACACAGAGCCGTATTGACGTTTCTCCTAATAACGGTGGACACGTAGTTATTGGCGGGAGATGTGTGGGAGAACCGAGAGGGGATGATCTGGTCCGCGGTGCGGGGCAAATGTGGAGAGAGGTAGGACGTTAGTGCGCGTGTATTTTGAAAGGGCAGGCACGATAGTGGGCTTGGGAATACCGGTGACGAGAGAGAGAGAGGGGGGGGGGGGGTTTGGTGAAACGGAGGGGGTGAGCTAGGGGTAAGGATTGGGCTGGAATGTTTGAGATGTTGAGTGGGACGAGGCGGGGGCGGGTGGGGTGGGGGCTTTTATAGCTCGGCCCGAACACACGACTCCCATTAGTGGAGGCCGCCTCTCTTGCCTCGTCTGCCGTCTATGTATACGTGCAGGTCGCGCGTGCCTAACGCACCCGACCCCGGATCTTCCCTCCCCAAGAGTGGAAAATGACGACCAATCAAGGGTCTTTTTGTCCTTTGGGGGGAAAAAGTGGGGAAAGGGCTAGAAGGTAGAAGGTTTTCCCCCGGGAGGAAAAATGAGGCTACTTAGACCGTCAAGTGTCTCATCTTTTCCCTCTCACGTTCATCATCTCCTTCAGAGAGGGAGATAAACAGGAGAAGAGAGTGTGCATCATTTATAGAAACTTTATCAGAGATCTCTTTCGACGAAAGTTCTTCTTTTAAACATATTTGCTTATTGTATGAGTTATTATTTGTCTCTTTGGCGGCTTTTTTCTAAGAGTAGGTGTTGTATCCAGCCGTGAGTTCTTCTTCCTACTTTTCCAACGGGATTTCCATAGACTTTCTCGTGTATTCTTTCCTAAATTAGACTTCTGTTTGTACCGCCATCGCAATTTGTTTCCCTAGTCGCATTGGAAGAGTATCATTCTTCGAGAATATCCATGTGTGAAGTTGGATGTATGAGTCGTCTCCTCAGGATCCAATTGATTCTTATTCATTAGAAAGGTGCCTTTTTTATCTGCCTTGTCATCTGATTTAAAGTCATCTACCTTCCTTAGGGTCGTTGCCGGTTTTAAGAGAAAAAGTCCGCTTTTTTCTCAATTGATAAGAACCTAATTCCGACATTTCGGTTCCTTGTATTAGCATCAAAAATATTCGTTAAGCCATCTACAAACTCGAAAGTGATATCTTAAAAGAATAAGTGAATCCAAGATGAATGCGCTCTCAAAATTTCTATGCTTAAACAAATTACTTTATATCATTAATGCGAATATGTTAATGTACGTAATATTTACTATCATAAATAATCTAATTATTATCTATTGGCATCCTTTACTTCTTATTTATCTTTTAACTTGGAATCTGGGACCATTTGTCATATATTATTTGTTTAATTGTCGTTCAAAAAACCAATCGAAGGGTCTCCGTGATGCTTGTCGGAATCATTGAAATGTTTATTAAAATTATGTATGGACTTTTCCTCCATTCAGAAATAAACATTTTGAATTTTCACTTAATTCGTGATACAAATCCATATGAACCGCCAGAGAGATCACGTAGGTAAGGCTCTGAGTCCGATTTGATTTTCAAAATCCTTTAATCCGGCGCCTAAAGGAAATTCGCGGATACGTAGTTTGGATTCGTACATCCTGAACCTCGGCTATTATTGATATTTGAAGTTTTTCTGTCTGATATGCAAATTTAGAAACTAGAGTAGTATTTTAAATTAACTCAAATCACAAAATATATATATATATATATATATATATATATATATATATATATATATATATATATATATATTTGCTATGCCAAAACAGGTTGGAGTCTTTAGCCGGCTCATTTTTGAGACTACGGGAACTTCAAGATGAAGTTTTATTGCTAAGTATGACAAAATTCAATTCTTGAACCATATGTATTCGCCACACGCATTAATTGACAAGTGGTCCAAATATTTTAATTGGTTCACTGAAGTAAAAATACGAATCTGGTCCTCTTATTTATGACATTTTTATCAGAATTAATTATATCTCATCAGTGGTAGTAGCGGTATAAAATATCACTATATAAAACATTTTATTATGTGCATAAATGTCCTTATGAAATATTTAACGCTCTGCTTTAAGAATTGTGCTTTTTTCATTTAGATTGAAATATGTTGTTACTAATGGAGCAGTGGAATTAATAAACATAAAATCGCTCGATAATTGAGTCTCCCTGGGCCGTAATTTTCATTTGATCTTATTATCTTAGACTAAATTATTGGATAATTAGATCCGACTCTTACTGTCTTTCAAAACTTTATGATTTGCCGAGAAAAACATTTCGGTGTCTTTAGGTGGAATTACCTTTCATTTAGCACTGAAAAATGTGTACTAACTCATACACACTTGTTATTTCAAGTATTTTGTAAACTGTTCTTGGTTTACCTTATTTTTGAAATTTAAAATGAATCGTCATCCTTTTGACTTATTTTAATTAAGGTCTACAAAACCAATTGACTGAAGTTTTAAATGTTCCACAAATAATATTGTCCTAATATCATATTTGCACTTTTACGATGAGTACCAATTAGGACAAGCTGATGTCCACGTACATACGCTCAGACTTATTTATTCTGGTTGCCTTCAATGAGTACCAAAAACACTCATGAAGCCCCTATAAATGAAGCACCTTAGGTACCAGCGACCTGAAAATGATAAAAAAAATGAATGCTTAATGTACGCGTTAAATATGACGTTTTTATATTCATCGGGAACCAATTGATGTTGCGTATCATCAAAAAAATTATGCAGACCTTGGGGATGGCGGACTAAGCCAAGAGCCGCGTTGAATGAATAAGTAAACTGGTTTCGCACGTTCTCGTTGGAACTTTTTCGAGAGGAGCAAAGCACCTTCAATTGAGGACAGACTTATTTCACGCAGGATAACTCTATGAATATGCGAGGGCGCCTCGTGTTTGTGAAACATTGATTCCCACGAGGAGAACCCACGTTTGGTCGGTATGCATCGCGCGTTGGCGTCGCTCATGCAATTCGGCCGTCACCTTGAATCGACGGCTTCAATCTCCCGCCCCAACCCCCCACTCACCTCTCTCTCTCCGAAATCAAATTGCTCGCTTATCCATATTACTCGGGGCATCCTTCCTCATACTCTCTCCCTCTCTTATCTTCCTCTCCTCTTTCGACCACTCTTCCCCTTATCCACCTTCTCCTTGGAGGGTTTTCGCGTGTTTTTTTTCCTCTCCCACTTCCCCTGACGGCGAGACTGCTTCAGACAACTTCCTTACCCCATCCTCCCCCTCCCATCCCCCGCTTCCTACTCTCTCTACCTTCGGGCGACTGCCTACCGAATCTCTCTCTCTCTCTCTCTCTCTCTCTCTCTCTCTCTCTCTCTCTCTCTCTCTCTCTCTCTCTCTCTCTCTCTCTCTCTCCTCTCCCTTTCCTAGCAAAGTCGCCTTCAGACTCGCAGCTTCTTACCTCCAGAGGAGAGATGGTAGGAGAGTGGGAAGAAGATGAAATGGGAGAGGGAGAGGGGGTGGGTGGGAAAGAGAGGTGGGTGGGAGAAGTTGGGGGGAGGGATGCCTGGGGAGAGGGACCCCCAACTTCATTAGGAGGCTTAACCAAGTTCCCTTTTGGCCCGCGTCCACGACAAAGGGATAATTACTCTTTTCTTATGCTGAGGTGTACACTTCTCAGCTCGTGTCTCTCCCGACCGTCCCCGCCCTCCTCCTCTATCTCCCATCCATCGCTCTGCCCCTGAGATTCCCCTTCCCTCTCCCACTCGTGTATATACCTCTTCCCCACCCCCCCTCTCACTCCCTTCGCCCCAGTAAAACCCTTCCCTGCACTTTACGTCCCGTCCACATCAACCTTTTCCGCGCCACTAATCGGGCTCCCTTTTTGATGGGTGAGGAGGTTGGGGAGGGGTTTGGTGTCTGTGTTTTTTTTACTCGCCTCACCCTCCTCCTTCACCCTCCTCCACAGTCACGGCCCCGTCCTTTATGTCTGAGTTGGCACTCTCCAAAGCTGTGACGTCATCTCCACCGGAACAGTGAATAATTTTGTCTTCGTCAACTACACATTACGATCCCTCGGTTTTATTTTTAGCGGGTAAGGAGATTGAGTAGTTAATCGTGGGGGGGGGAGGGTGGGAGGGGTGACTGAGAATGCACTGCGGGATGCAGCTTATGTCGGGTTATTAAGCCGTGTTCCTTCCCGGGCATCCATCAAATGATACGGAGTCTTTATTTTCTCCAAGGTCGTATTAGGGGACGCCTCCGAGGTACTAGAGGAAACTCAACCCGTTTAATGCCTGGACTGATCATGGCACCAGTTCTTTTACTACTCCCCCGCACGGCTTTCTCCGCTCCATTATTTTCTCCCTTCTTATGTTGAGTACATGTTTCGTTTTTCCTGTCACCATCCTCTTCTATAGGAAGTCATCGCATGGGCAGCATAGTGTACGATACATTTCCGAGAATTAAACTTTCTTGACAATGTTTATTGCGAAAGTGTTGTGTCTTATTCTGTTGTACATTATGTGCAATGTGTGACCATACAAGTTGGGATATTCATTCATCTATTCCAATGAAGGGAACATGAAATTATTAGGTGGAATGTTTTCTTTGAATGTTGCTCTTTCAATGTTATGTCAATGTATAATTGGCTTAGAAAAAAATCGTTCAGTTGTTCAAAAGTTGGTTTACTCACCAAAATAAATCGTGCAAAGTAACTTGCAATTATTTATTTGATTCTTTCTAAATTTAGTTGCAGAATTTTATTTAGAGCTTAAAAAAACACAAGGTACGTTCTTTTCCATTCATTATATTAAAAAAACTGATAATTATTTAGTATAAATCAATTTTGACACAGTTTTAGTCTTAGTTTTGCCTAAAATGCTCCCATAAATAAATTTTAGAGACGTATTAGTTATGAAAATATAAACAACGGTCTTTAATTCTCAATAGGAGCACTCATTGATAGTTTTGGTATAGTTTATTGGTGAACTTAAAAGCTATATTTCTTCTTAATCTGGGTTTTTATATTCTTCATTAATTTCACATCCAATATTAGTCTCCAGTTTATGGTTATAATGGTAATTGTGTAATGTGCTGTGAAGACAAATTGAATTTTAAATTATCCTTCGTTGAATCTAATTTCACTCCCCTTGAATCTAAATGACACAGAAAGCTATGTGCAAAAACTTAACTTCTGGTAGAAATTTATTTACAGATACAAGTTACTCTTAATCCTAATATAAATTCTAAACATTAGTTATTATCCAGCGTCTTATATGTTATATATTTAAGGCACATGCAAAGAAACATAGGCTTCATTTAAAGTATATGTAAGTCGAGCAATGATTAATGATTTGAAATATCTCTAGGAGTATTATAACTGAATATGAGAAAAGACTATTTTAAAAAATGTTTTACGGCAAATAAATATGTAGCGGCAAGATTACTTCAGGAATACGATCCTGAGGATTTTGACAAGATTGGAAACTCCTAAGTTTTGGACTGAATTGTACGTTAAAATGAAGTGATTGCTTATTAGGAATCCACCAAAAATTAGCTAAACCTCTTCATAATTAATATAATACGGAGAAATACATTTTTACCAAATGCGTAATAATAAATATCTTTCAAATTAATATTACATATATATTTTTTTTCCGCATCATAAGCACTATATTTCCAACCCGTCTATGTACCCTGAAAAGTTCTGCTGAAAAATATGATTCCCGAAAAGTCACCCAGACTATTTGCATAATATTTAAGCCGGGGACTGTATTTATTTATGCCCAAATTGTGGTAACCAATCATTAAATAAAACAAGTAGAATATTTGCAATCGTTACTCCTTTTATGATCCTACAAATGTAATTTAACTCCGAAAGAGTTTGCCGATCGAATATAGATAATTTCCTTTCCTGAGTCTGCCTGAGTCTGGCCATCCACTTGGTGCGAATTTTACCGCGTATGCTAAATATAAATTCTGCTGCTATGAGAAATTCAGGAAAAATATCATCGCAGCAGAGTTTAGAAGTTTAAAAAGTGATAGTCACCCACGTAATTTGGGGGTAATTTTGACTGGAAATATCTTTCTTGCCCAAAGCGGAGCCCTTTCGTGTTGTCTGGCGAAATTATGGTTTTAAAAGTAATTTTGCGATTAATGTTAATGGCTATCCAATATTTGGTGGACTCGTCTACCTCCGCAGTTCTCAACGCTTTGCTTCTTTCGTCTCCTCTGCTACTTTAGCCCCCGCCACACGCCTAAAACTTCCAGGCCCGGCCCGTTCCGACATCCCTTCCCGTCACCCGTCGCCCCCACTGCTTGCTCTGACTTCTCTCTCCCATTCCCATACTTACAGCCGTTTCATGAGGATCCACTTTGCGGGTAACCAAATTGGTCCGGCATACTCACGTGGACCTGCGGTCTCGAGGTTTTGTTCGCTCACGGCTTAACTCCAGATTACGAAACCGCTCCACCCTCTCTCTCTATCTCACACACACACACACACACACACACACTCCAACTCACTCCTCCCTCCAGACTGCCCATCCCCTCCCGAATCTCGCCGGTCACCTCTTATCCGCATCTCCGCCTCCTTCCTCGGCCCTTCTGAAACTACTCTCCATCCATCTATCCTGAACCCCCTTCTCCTCCCTGCACTTCCCTCATCGTTGGATCCTTTCCGGATTATCGGTAACGCTTTTCAGGGGTAAAAATGCGCGTTTCCCCCCCCCCGTTCCTTTTGATCGCAGAGCTGCATTGAGATCCGGGAAAGCAGGCGAAATGAATATGGGCTCGGGGGAGACGTGGGTGGAGTGATCGAAGAGGTTTTGTGTGGAAGTGACCGTATAATACCAATTGGTCCTCTCAGGCCATTGGTCTAAAGATTTCGTAGGGCCGATGATTGGGATAAGTGGTTATGGGTGATGGTTTAATTAGGTCATTCGGAGATGAATTTTTCGTCTATGTCAAATGTCGTTCAAATGGTTTGGGAGAAGAGTGAGGGAGACGTGATAAGTTAGTAAATATAGAAAGAGATACGGGAAATGATTGATTTGAGGTGGGTAAATTCATTGCATCATCTGCCATTTTATGCTTCCTTGCGTGAAAGGGTATGGCCAGATTGTTTGCTCTGAAGTTTTTAGTTGAACAAGAAGAAACAGACCTTCCTAGGCTGTCCTTTATCATCGTTAAGGTTGTTTTTGGGCTTTTGACATAAATAAATAAACATAAATTTGCTTTACCAAAAATCATTATTCATTTGACTTGATAGTTAATTAGGAAGGTGACTGTTTGGAACCCGAGCTTGGTGTGTGGAAGGTGCACCAACTCATTACTTCGTCCGAACAATTAATAATGTTATTTACACATATCCACATAGCCTCTGATTGCAGAGTCGTAGAATGTTACCATAAGTCACAGAGATTATCCAAGAAGATACTGTCCTCTGACTCTCCCAAATTATTTGACAAAAAAATGACTAAACGGGAACTTCATTAGAGAAAAAGTTGGGAATATTTCAAATCACGAATGAGCTAAATGTTTACACGAGGAGTGATTCGTTGTACGAATGGCGGTGGCCACTTTTGAAATGATGACTTCTATGTAAAAACAGTCTCATATTCCATAATTGAAGTCAAAACCTTTGGTAAGGTATGTTTTGCAGAGCCTATTTAACTATTAATCAGATTAAAGCAATGCGTTCTTTTAAAATTCTCACTTTAGTGTGGTAACACAGAACATTTTTGTGCACAATGGTTGTATAAAATTGACTTAAATTTAGGGAATGTGATGGTTATCTATGTTACAATAAACTCTTTGAATATTCAGCAAAGACCGCAAGTTACGAAATGCTTTTTATGAATATTTTCTAAAAGCAATAGCTGAGATTATATCCAGTAGTCGAGTATTGTAATATAGAAAACTTATATCCCTTCTGTGTTGTTTTAATACAGTTCTAGTAGAACGTAGTAATTTTATTCAGTTTAAAGAGAATGTAAGCTGCGTCTAAATCTTTAGAAATCCTTTCCTTTGATTCCTAAGATAAATATTAAGGACAGCTTTTTTCATTAATAACTATGAAAATTTGTTTTACGAGCTTGTAAAGTTTAGTCTTGAACGAAAAATCAGTTCACTCAGGAAACGTTTGGAAATTTATTATTTAATCAGAATTTCAAATTGACGAAGGTCACTTAATTTTTCCCTTTTTCATTCATATTACTCATTGTATTCATATTGTGGCTTTTTTTTATTAAAAGTTGTATTAATTCTGCCAATTGCTTATTTCTGAGATTTTTAAGCCCCTTAAACACTCGGGTACTTTTGAAAGTCAGTATATTAGAATTTTTAAAGCCCATCAAGTCCATCTTCGAGAAAAACGATAACCTTTTTTGAGTTTCCTCATTTGGTAATGATGAATTTTGGAGTGTTTCAACTCAGCAATTAAATCTAATTGACATTGATAGTTATAGAGTTATAGCTTTAAGATGAAATGTTAACGTGACGCTTTGCGGTGGATTTTTACGAAATTAAATCGTCCCAAACTATAATCCCTTGGCCTCACGCTCTTGATTTTTTTTTCTTTTCACCGAACCGTTACGGCGTTTAAAAAAAATCCATTTCAAAAGAATTATACGCCATTTATTGCATGTCAAAAACTCCAATATGTGGTTGAATGAATTTGCAACCTCGCGATACACTAAATGTGAGTCGTTTCATCTCGCGTCAAAATATTCGTATTGTTTGCAGCTCCGCTGGAAGTGCAGTCATTTGTCATTCATTGTAAAATATGTCCAAGGTGATGGAGGGGCGCGGGATTTCGCGGATAACGGACTCCATAGGAGATGAAGGCACTCTCGCGAAAGTTGCCGTATGTTTGCCACCAGGTGTCAGGGTAATCAGCTGGAGCGCTCGCTCTACTCAGCTCCCGTCCCAAATACAGAAAACCTCTCTCTCTCTCTCTGTCGTTCTCTTCCGCCTGTGCAAATAATCCCTTTTCGATTCACGCGCGGAATCCTCTTAGCAATGTTTTTAAAGCACCCATTGAACCGCATCCGTAAACATATATGTATACATATATTTCTCCACACCACGTTCCCCGTTTCCACTTTTCTATGTCTCCACTCCACATTTCCCCTCTCTTTCCTACGTCGTCTCTCTTTTCCCCTCTCGACCAACTCACGGTGGAACGAATTATTATTTTTTTTTACCACCGAATTTTCTTTTTATTTTTACTCTCGGTTGTGAAACAAAATGGCACCATCAGAGCGGCAGATGGAGATTTTATGCCCGCTTCGTTTCCAAAGCGAGAGGGAGCAGACGAGTAATTCATGGTTCGATTTCGACGGATCGATTTTCGACTGAAGTTTCGTACCTGTTTGTGGTGATGACTGGATATCAATGGCAGGGGAATTTGTAATGCAGCGATAATCGCAGGATCAGTCTGCAGACTTATTTATTATCGTGCCCCCTTTCGCTAAATGCCCCCTGGGAAATTCCAGGAAAAATTCGAGGAAATGGAAATATTTCTGTCTGAGGCCTTATGGATTTTCTTTGTAATGGGTAATCCCTCCGTAATTTCAGCGTGTGTGCAATTTGACCTCAGATTTAGCTCACTTCCTTCCAAAGCCATTTATTGTTTAACCGAGGAGAGCAGACAGATCTAGAGAACTGTAAAATCTTCAACAATATGTCTGATGTGTAGCTCTTCAACTAAAAATCGAATAGTTCCACCGGCCTGTGTGTGTCTTTGGAATGGAAATACGCTCATATCGTTTCATATTCATTTTCTTCGTGGTCAAAGACACCCATGTGCAATTTCGCAACAATACAATATTTCGCATTTATACAATATTCTCTGTGTCAGGGAATTAAAATGGAGATCTATATAATTACTTCTAACCGTTCCGTAAGTATTCCGGTCATCGCAATGCATTACCTTTAAAAACGATAGAACTAGAGATTTTCTCTTTTATCGTTAACGACGAAGGTCGAAATAAGGCAATGCTTAGCTGCGGAAGATTTGAAAAATTAATTTTTAAGTTTCCGTCATATAATTAGAGAAGTGATTGAATTCATGTCACTTAGATTAGGATATAAGCGTCTTTTAATATGCGAGCGACTAATTTTGCAGAAATATGTTAACGTAAAAGTGTGCATTGCTAATCGATCTCTTCGCGCTCGTAATTGCGGTATGGAAATGATACCCATCCCCAGCTAGCCTGGCCTTTGGTGTGCATCAAAAACCAATTGCTTAGCGGTACATTTCCGAAAATTTTCATAATGTCCTCCTTCTTTTAATAAGGGTTGCGTAAAACTTAATGCTCGACGGAACTTCGAAAAAAGAGTCATCATTTTAACCTATTCTCCACTCGGAACCCCTGATGGTAGGGAATAAAAAAATACTAAATTTTTTGAGCTCGACATTTATGCATCCATTTTTAAAAGCCATTCTCTCCTCCAGAAATTCTCACCAATTTAGAGATCTTTAACGATCCCATTAAGGGATTTTACACTCTGCCCCTCTTCCCCCAGAGCACCTCCTTTTCCCTGCGCGAGGCGTCCACGGCTTCCTCTTCTTGGGACAAAACTTTCCGTAGTCCCTTTAAGGGATGGAATGTCGAAATGAGTAACGTAGTATGAGCAGGGTTCCCATTATCCGAGAATCTTGCTCGCGGAAACGTCCGATAAAGAAGAGAGAGATACTGGGGGAGTCACGGAGGAAGGAGGTGAGGTGGAAAGGCTTATAGGAATCGAATGAGGGAGTGAGATTTGAGGTGCGTTTAGAAGTAAGCGTGTAGCAAAGGGGATATGCGATATGTGCTGGACATCCAAAATGGAGAACTGCGTTAAGGGAAACTGGGAGGAAGAGAAAGGTGTTTGTGATGCTGGTGATATGAGGAAGAGTAATAAAAAATAAGGTCTAAAAAGTCATCGAGGTTTCTTACACAGAGATCAGTATGGGGAAGAAATTAATAATGTTGAAAAACTTAGTATCAAGGTAGCGTGTCTGTAATTTATGGACCAAACTTAAAGTTTGGCATGTCCAATGATCTCTTTTCCCATTCAAAATCCCAGCAGTTCTTCCATTAAGAGACTTCTAATGGTTACGTATCCGTTTTACCAAACAAAACTCCTACGTGTCGCAGGAATATGAATGGTTATCCTCTATGAGGAATGGGTCACAGATATGAGATGTTATTTTCAAAGTTAAAAAATTAAAAGATTCATAAAGTTTAACACTTTTGAATTAATTTTAGACTCCATAAGAAAAATATGGCAAGCAAACTTTGTCTATTTTTCACTTAGTGTTGATTTTTTTCTATAAATATCTAATCTATGAATTAAAAAAATGCGTAACTTGGTAAAGATGCAGAAAACATGTTAATGTTACATGGATAAATACGTTTTTAATGGGAAAATAAAATGTTTCTCTTATACTTTTTAATTATTTTATCAGTGACTACTTCAATGATTTATGGCACTCTTTAAAATAATAACTGTTTTCGGCTCAATTGCAGTTTTACTTCTCATTATTATGCTCAGTTTAACGTAGACTGTTGATATTTTCAAGACTATTTTTTCTATATTCTGGTTGAAAATCCAGTGTGAAATAATATTCACACTTAAACTATGGCATGAAAGCCCGTTATTTATATTTTAAACGACATAAATAATATACAGATGCATTTTATAGAATATACCAATATTCTATCACCGTTACATTTGAAGATAACGCCTAAGAATAAATTTAACGAAGTATCGAAGAAACTTATGCACATTTCAACGCTAGTCTGTGAGATTGGATCCGAAGTATTAATGGAATGAATGATATCGGAGGGAAGCAACGGGGAGCAATGTACAGTTAACGTCTGTGCATGATAGTCTTTATCAGCAGAAAGACCCCATAATAAATACGGAAAAAAACTTGAATGAGCTAGGTAGGTGCATGAATTTTGAAGCGAATCAGGGAAATGAACGGTGGAGGTACAAAGGAAATGACAAGCTGTTTGGGAGTGGAGAAAGGTGGTAGAGAAAGGAATGAGGGGGGTGATGAACGGCAGGCCGGCGAAGAGGGAGGAGGGCGGGGGGAGAAAGAGGGGATAAAAAGTTGTGCCAGGGGACGAGAGGAAACATTCAGCAGACGGGGGATGGTAGGAGAAAGGACGATAAAATAAGGGGGTAGTCGGGGGGGGGGGTGAACCAAAAAAAAAGTTTAGAAACTGTTCCTTCATTTCCTCGCAGGTGGAAAATTGTTCCCCTTTTCCAAGTCCTTCCCCAGTGCCAACCCACCCCCAAAACCATCCCCACGGACTCCGTAAAGACATTCTCTCCCTCCTCCCCCTTCCTCATCACGGTCCCCCTCCAAAGCACACAACCCTGCAAACTCACCCTCCTCATCCATCCTTTCGCTTTTCGTCTTTCCAAACCTTCCCATAGTTAGACCGAGCGGCACCTGTAAACCCCTCTCCAGAGCCTCCCCTCACCCCAAAGTATACAGGGTGAGTCGCGACTATACGCCCACTCTCTCCCCGTTTATAATTGCCGAGCAAAAGGGACGGAGAGATATTAGACGAGAGCGGCGGTTTATAACGGTAGAAGGAAGCCTGGAGGAAAGGGTCCGTCTTTCTTTATTGTAGACGTAGATATTTTATTGGGAGGAACGGAGGAGAGTTTTGGATCCAAGGCTTTGGATTGGAGGGCAAAAGAGTCAAACAAAGGGGGGAATCGGGTTTTGAATATGAGGCCAGGCTAAAAATGTTGAGGAAATGGAAGGGGTGAGATGCTTATTCAAGGGGAGCTTGGATTTTGGGATACGGAAAGAATTTAACGATGACTATTGCTAGTAATGTAGTTACATTAATATGCAAGGATTCATTCAAGGATTTTTTATTGAGCATTGCATTTATCGGGTCTTTTGAAGTGATCTCATTGCGAACCAAAATTGGACGTAATGCATATTTACGTTAAAATTATTTATTTGGAGATAAAGGTTCGGCACATGGCTACCTGAAAGTTTGCTTCATGTTTATTTGAACATATTTAGGAGGATCCTAATGATGATTATGTGGGATTATATTTTTGAAAAATAATCCATCCTTAGCATTGAAAACACCATTGCATTTAGTGGGGAAAATATGACGATTATCATGGGATTTTGTTTGAGTGTGAGATATAATTAGATATAGGTTCGAAGCGCATAATGCTTGCAGACTGTACGGTGATCGTTAATTAAACTCAGAGTAATATTTCGGAAAAGTAGTTGGGGAGTTCAACTAAGGGAGATTCCGTACAGGTTAACAATACGCCCTTTTACTTGCCATCACATACTATATTGTATTTCTAAATGTACAGCTGTGATTTATAAGTTATTATCGTATATTTACAAATATACTTATACATTGCTTCTATATACAAATTATTAAAACTTCTTTCATTTTTAGGTATTAAAGGACATATGTAGCGTGCTCAGAGCAAATGCTTTAAGGGAAGTGAATTACTAGAAAAAAATCGTAAAATAATGTAATAACGAGGTTGGAATTACAAATTTACATGGAGTGATATGTTTTCGTTTTCGTAAAGGCACCAAGTATTTGTTGTGGATGGTTTGTCCCATCAATGGTTGGCGTAAAAGATGAGGTAACTGTTTGGCGTTCTTAAATGTAATATGATCTTTGTGGGTCGGTGAATGTAGTGTCGTTGAATGTAGGTGATTTTTCGAATTTTGCATTTTAACACAGTTGTGGAAACTTAAATATGTGATAAAATAAAGAATTGGAATTAGTCCGAAGGCTGGTGTAACATTTATGGATAGTACTCACCAATTATTAAACCTATAAGCATGTAAAATTCAACTATAGGGTTATGGACACCAGATCATTTCTGTGTGTGCTAAAGTTCATACAACTTGAATAAAAGTGTGCGCTTAAGAGCCTCCCGTAGTTTAACCCGGACATTTTGACCAGTAGCCTCTTTCCTCAGAACTACCATACCTGAAATATATTTGATGATATTGATGTAGGTCGAACAGAAATAACTTGGAAATTTTGAATTCATTAAATGTTTTTTTGGCCCCCAATTGCTGGGCAAAAAATTGGGAAATGCTAGGATTTGATTTAATTAAATTTGTTTTAGTAAATTAATATGACACCCAAGGCCCGAAATTGATGGATCAAAAGGGATTACATGACCCTTGGTGCTGATGCTCTATATGTACAATATAATTCTCATGAATATAAAACGAACTTTTTTGGCAACATAATCGAAATACATATATCAAAACATAAAATCATTCAGCAATTGGCCAAGCCCTCATAATTTATTTTTGTGAGCGTATCCAAGAAATATTCGTGAAATTTTCAACAGAAGGCATTTATTTGGTTGCGGAATGAAGGGTGCACTATTTGCCCCACGGGTGTTACTTCTTCGACAAATAATTTCAATGTCGTTCCCGTGAATGGAAATTTAACGCCACCAATCCGACGGAAAGGGAAGCTTGCACAACTGATGCATTCAAACAAATGGTCCAAGGGTCGTTGATTTCTCGTGACGTATATTTGTGTTGCTTATGCCGGGTCCCGATGGCGTAAAAAAAACGCCACTTAACCAAATGCACGCTCCCTTTTTTTTTCTCTAATCAGCCGATGCATGCGAACATTGCCCACGATACGTGAGTAATGTTTAATGTGAGTAAATACGGACTTATGATTGCAACATACTACCATCTGGTTGTAAGGTTTTCCTTAAATTGTTCATTCATAAATGAGCAATGCTTTTAGAGCGAGAAAAGGTTTTTATGCTCGGCTTTATGTATTCATTAATATAAATAGTTTTTTTCGTTTAATGGAAGATTTAATAGCGTATGTTGAATAGATAGATAAATGTCAATAAATACGCTGCATTCTGTTTTATTGTTCGATTACATAAACAATGGCGTATTAATATGTATTGATATTAAAATTTTAATCATGTTTGGAAAAGTCATTCGTTTTATATTACTGTATTAATAAATTATCGACCTGTCTCTGGGAGCGTGTAATGAAGCACGTTTATGCTAGACTCTATGCTGGCCTTATCATGAAAAAGAAACGGATTTAAATCATTATACATGTAATAAATTGTGTATTATAGTTTGCTGTGGCCTTAGTCTCAAAACAACCGCTAGATCCTTTTGCTAGTGCAACTAGAAAACTATTAAAATAAAATATACATTGTAAAGGGAATGTTATCGTTTTATTGCTTTTTATGAAATGAAAGAAAATAAGGCTCCTGATAAGTCTTTCTGCACCACAGGTGAAGGGGTGCCTTAGTTTTGGTTTATTTTCCCTCTTTTGACCTACCGGTATAATATCTCCACTCTTTGTTTAATTTCTATATTTCGTTCTTTTTCTTCAACGTTCCTATCAGATCCCCTTCTTATTTACACCCCTCTCTTCATTCTTCAGAGGAACCTGAGTAGCACTAAATAAACAATCAATGTTATGCGTAATTCATTTGTGTTTTTTAAGTATGACAATGAGCGAGTTTCATAGAATCTAAAGATATAGCTCAGGAAGTTTAGTTTAAAATCCGAAAAGATTTCGATGAAGCTGAAAACATAGACTTGAAATTCATTCAACTAGTTGGCTGCGTAGGAGAACTTCAAAAAGACCATTTCCAAATTCGTCTTTTCATATTCTTATTACCCAAGCAAGCCAGTAACTCTACTCGTCTTAGTAACCAGCCAGTAACTCTACTCGTAACAGTACTCGTCTCTTCATTTGCTTTCTTTCGCCAGTAGCACAAAATAATCCAGTGTCTCCACCGAATGGCACCTTGGAACTGGAATTGTAAAACTAAGACAAGGCCATTATCACTTATTGCTAAAATTTTGCGATAGCATTTTTGTTTTATGATGAAATTACTATGCCTCTATCCAACTATTTACTTATCTGTGATGATTCAAGCCTTGGAGTAGAAGGCATTCTTCCAAATTAGAAGCCATTTGAAAGGTTCTCTCTCATGGGACGAAAGTTTCATATTAATTGCGCGACTTAATTGTTCCACTCCGCCTCTCTTAATGTCCATATCAGTTCTATCATTTAGCATCTTCTGTCCCTTATGCATATACTATATGTGTATATATGTATGTGTGTGGTTGTATATATATATTCTTTTCCTTTACTTTCGATGTTAAAATTTGTGTCTGTCTTTGTGTATTTATTTGTTTTTATGCATGTATTTTATAAATTTGATACCTTGTATATTATGTATATGACAATGGGTTAAATGGAAGAAGGGGCCATTAGGTCTCAATTTCGCCCGAATAAAGTCCTTTATCTGTCTATCTACTCCTTTAGGTTGGCATAATTTGGAAGTGTTAAAACAGAGCATCACTGGTCGATAAGTCGGATAAAATCACTTTCTTCTTTTAAGAAGAAGAACCTTATTCATGAATATTAAAGTATGGACGACTCGTTGTGCGTTTAGTTAAGAAAAATTCCGTTATAAGGAGTTATGTTTAAAATTAGTGAGTGTGGTGGGCATTGGACTTGACTGGAGAACTACTCTGTTTATATTTATTATTTGAAGAAGGGTTTCAGGGAAATTGATCCATTCTTGTCATTCCAAGTTCATATTTCGTACGGACCTATTGACGACCCGAGTTTTGATGGCTTTCGAAGACTCATCGGATGTGTTGTTCAACTAGTTGAGTGCTATTTTAGAACAAATTTTAGGTTTTTACGAATTGATTTAGGAATTGAATTACATCAGCTAACATTTCTGGCCTATAGTTGATGTCCTCACCACTGGTTGTTAAAAATCACTATTGACGTTCACCCATGTACTCAGACAGACATTTTTGGTAAGGCGTCAGTCGTTTCGTCATCAAAATTCCATACCAATTCATTTCCATAAGCCTTTATTCCTTGACTAAAGGTGTGCATAGAAATTAACGTATCCTGAAAAGGCCGTTGTACCATAAGAAATCGTCTCTGTGTCAATTTTAAAAACTCTTTACGTTTCTCGAAAAACTCCGAATTTTTAAGTATTAAAATAACCGCTGCAAAGATCACGTTTGTAAAATATTCCCCCTTTTTTCAACCTGAGTGCTTCACAGTGATCCCCAATATTGTAGTAAAGAGCTGTTTTTATGTCATTTTATACATTTTTATATAATTCATAGAGGTTCTGGTTTCCAGTAGTTGTTCAAATATATTTCGTTTCTGCACAATTAAATGCATCATGATGGTTAATATCATATGCACGCTCAAATGAATACAACACTATGCTGACCATTAGATTGGAATGCTTCATCAGGGTTCTTTATAGTTAATCTTATTTCGCAATGTAGTTTATGTTTCGTTGTAAGCGTTGTTCGCCAAAATGTTTTAGGGATATACCCGAAGATGGATCCTTATTCGGTTTTTGCACTGGCGTGGTAGATTCAATCCACAAACAAAGTAATTTATCGTAACTTGTATTTTTTCTCAAAGTCACAGCATTGAAGATTTCAACTCGCTCCTCCTCCGTTGCCCGTGTCATCCCCCTTCTGTCCCGGTCGTTTATCTCTCTCGCGTTTTATGCCTCATGCTCCCCTTCCCCCGCGGCCGTCCATTTTTCCTTTTACCCGGCCTCATCTTTTTCCATCCCCCCGCCCTCCCTCCCACTCTTGGTTCGCCCTCTTGACTCACGCGTGAAGTGGGTCGTTGAAAACTCTCTCGCACCCTTGGGGAGGCTGGCGGGCGGGAGGGATGGAGGTGGTGAGGGAGGGGGGAATAGGCACACGGAGGGGGAGAGGGTAGGCGGGCTACGGATGGTGGAGACATGAAGGTTGAAAAAGCCCCACTTCCCGTTCGCACGTTCTCCTTTTTAGCATTTCTCCTTCAGGAGCCCTCCTTGCTTTTGTTTCCATCCTTCCCTCCATTTTTTTCCCATTTCCTCCCTTCTTCCCCCCTTCCAATCTCTTTCTAAATCCTAAATCTTTCCTCCAAGCTCCGTTAATTTTGTTGCATTCTGAGCCTAAATCCTAAAAGTATCCACCTTTTTTATTTTACGTTCGTTCCATGCGTGTGACACGACGGTTTTTTTTTTAGCCGATCACCTTGGCCAATATTTTTCGTTTAAAAGCTACATGCTAGGACAGGTGTGGAATTGAAGAATTTGGTTACCTCCATCAATGTATTCATTCTAAAGTGAGTCGGCACATTAGTTAAATGGAGATAATACTCTTTGGGTACACCGAAACTCGTCCGATTTGTATTCGATATGTTATCTGTGTTTAAACTGATTTTCACGACATTTTCGATTCCGTATCGTCTAACAGTTAAATTCCGCTCCCGATAATCACGTTTTCACATTTTCCAGCATACTTGAGGTCCGAGTGATTAATTTGAGTAAGAGTTTCGAGAACAAGAGAGGACGAAGTGTAACTGAGAACTAGAATCAGGAAACGTGTCACCCTCGCCAGTTCTTTTTAAATGAATGTTAAACACGCATGCCATTTTTCACTTTGGACATGCATCATAACGGCGACCCCTTTTCAATTTGGTATAAGTGACTTCTTACTAGTCTTTTTCCGTGACTAGATTAAAGTTAATCATAGCTATGATACTCATATTTATTTTTTTTAATCAGTAAGGTGGCAATTATTTCTCCTTTTTCAATTGGGAACTACTTTCTGTTAAGTATCCTTAGAAATAACCACAAATTCTTCTTTAATGTTTATGGTCGATAAATTTCAAATAGACAAAGCTCAGTTCAGCTCTGAAGAAGATTTAGATTTGAAGTACTACATGAGAGGTACTTATATTCTGTGGCACTAGACCAATCTTTGGAAATATTCAAAAGGTCGTCTCAACGGTAACAAGAAGGCTTACCCCCCGGGTAACCGCCTTGAATTCATCATGGATACCTTTTCTGTCAAGTGCCTCGTTAGTGTTGTTCAACTCCTGTAAATATTAAATAAATGGTTCTACGGTAAGTATTGCTGAATTGTATTTACGATATGTTGTTGAATTTATTCGATTTTTTATTAATTTTTTAGTTAGTTCATTGTATTTAAAAGCGCAATTATATCTGAGATATTGGGTCAATTGACTCAAGAGTAACTTAAGCAGAATCTCCCGCCGATGTGCACACGATAGTCGTCCAGCGAGTCTGATTGGGACCCATTCCCCTTCTCTCGCTCCATATGCCTCCTCCACGTTTACCCAGTCTTCGAATTGGTCTCGCAAACCAAGTGGGAATCAAAAGCTTAAACCTGCCCACGATCTCAATTGGAAAACAAGTCTCCGGTGTATTCGAACTGCCCAAAGACTCGGAATCTCTGCTGACGGATAAGCCAGACACCCTGTTGCCGTATCACTCTCCAAGTTTCGTGTTCGCTGTAAACACAGCACAGATTGAATGAATTTGGGAACCGTAGATTGAGTGATACCTGCGGGGAAATATTTGTTGGCCATTCTCAAACTGATGTCTTGATAAATGTAATCAGCAACCGCATTATAAATAGGATTTTTTACGATATGAAGCATATTATAGAAATAACGTGTGGGATTGAATTATATTTCAATTTTTAAAAAATGTTGTACAATACTTAGCTTTATACGTGCACATATGATCTGTGAAAATGAATTAAAATCGCTTATCATTCAATCTCCCGCACATTATCTCATGTTATGCCGTAACCACTTTGGCGATTTTCCTTAAGACCTGAACCATCTGGAGACCCACTTGTCCAATGGTTTACGCTTTATTGTTGTGTGCCAATGGTCAATGGTGGATCCAGTACCGGACGTTACGGATGAATCAAATATAGAGGATACTGGCGTGACATATACTATGCAATCGTGTATTGGACCAGCAGGACGCCGATTTGCACGTCCCTAGTGATCATCCGTGTAAACATATGCGTGTCCGGCTATAGTGATATGATTTTCTCAATGTGTAACTCCTTCCACTTAGTAGAATTTGTTGCGAGACGGGTTTTTTTCTACTGCCTTGTGAACAGTACAGATGGAAAAAAAATATTTTCGACTGTTTCATATTTACTTGCACAGTATTTCCGTGTTTTTCATTAGAGCAACATCAGAATTTCAACTCACAAAGTCTTATTTCATGGTATTAAAATTACCCTTGAATTTCACGAATAATTGATATTTATTGCATTGCCATGCTTACATTTCTTCGCTATGTACTGCTGAAATGCGGAACGCGGAAGAAATCTTCCATACGTTAGGATTGAGAGATGTCCTAAACTATAGTTTTATCGACGCTGTAATGGTAAAGGAACAGAAATTTGTTCAGGATAAAAGGAAATCTTCCCATGTTGGGACGGAGAGGCAATGGAAAGTACTTTGGGTTTCTCAGGTGGGGTATAATTGTGTCACGGGGGGTAGTAGTGTCCTCCTGTCAACTTGGTTCGTAGGGACTGAAGACAAATATCGGAAGAGAGGAAAGGATATGTCTATGAATGCGAAATGATTTCTTAATATTAAAAGTGTCAGTTGCAGACATAAAGGTTTATTTCAGGGTGAATTATTTTTTGTTGCATACGTACCAAGGCATGCTGATTAATTCTTGAGCTTTATTGACCTGTAGTACGTCTTTTTAATCAGAGGAAGATCCAGTCCTTGATCAAGGCCTACTGAAGAACGAATATGAGTTTCAATGGGGGGATATTGAATTCCGGGAGGAAAAGGCGTGCATCAAACTCAGGATAGGTTGTTGAATCAAAACAAGTTGCTTAAAATTTTTTATCAAATTTCAAATGCCTATTCCATTCCTTAGCATCGAAATACATTTCGTGTAGAAAATAGTTTCGCCTTAGGTGAACCTTAGTAAGAGCTCACACCGATCAGGTTTTTCTCCACCTGAATATCTTTATGAGAATTAATCGTTAATATTGATTATTTCATCAAAACAATTACTTTCAGGCAGAACTGTAGATACTGTATGCATATTTTTTTTAATTGTTACAGATTACCAGGAATTTTTCTTCTTATTTTAATATATTTAAACTTCGTCTTTAAGAAAGGTATTAAATCCCTGAACTATATTATTATATTGGTTATTATAATTTATTATGTTAAATGATTGTTATGACTTACTTATTTTTAGTGATTTTTTCATATTAATTTGGTATCATATAATTTTATTTCTTTTTAAACAGAGTAAAACATGGCTCGTGTTTTCTTTGCTAACTTCAGTTTGTACTTAAACACTAAACGTAATTCTCCACAACAACCATCATAATCAAGGAAGGTGAAGAGGTAAAACAGAAAAAGTAAAAGTGGGTAAAATTAGCCTTTAAAGGTCCGACGCTTCGGCAGGTAAACGGTGGAAGTGGCGATCATTACGACTACCGTTTCCACTTCATTAACCCTATTCAAGTAAATGAGGCTCAAGCACTATGCCTAATGAAAACTTTTTAAGTCAATTATCACCCTTCATTTTCGGAATGAAAAGTTATGCTAATTAAGAGTTTTAGGGCATCCCTGTAATCACCCTTACGTGACATCATGTCATGAATTCGTGTCTATTTTCTGCATAGGGTTAAGTTATTTTATATCTTGCTCTCTCAGAACTCACTAAGAACATACTATATTGTAAAAATGAGAATATATGAAAATTCGAGTCTACTTGAAGCATAATATCTAAAAATGAATTTGTGCCCCCCTAATATGGAGCTTATTTCAACCGAAGCCTTCAATGTATTTGTCATAACTTTCAAAGTACAATATTTATAGCATTGTTTTCATATTAAGCCAGTGCACTTGTGCGTTATAGTGACAGCGAAACATAACCTTTCCAAATTAATCATTCATAATTTATTATCATTTGGAAAGGAGAGAATGGGAGCTAGAAAGTTAAATACATGTATATTTATTTTTATTTATATATTATTTATAATTATAACCGTGTGCGTACACGTTCTCATATTTTACTTAAAATTGTATCGAATTCATTCTTTTTACACATAGCCACAATTAATATTAGTTTTTTCATGAATGGTTCCTTCGACGAATCGTATCAGTTAGCCATACGAGAGTTATCACATAAAGCTACTCTGTTACGCTGCTTCAAATAAAGCGCTTAACAAGAAATAAAGGTGAAAATATAAATCTATGAAGAAGTAATAATGAAAGAGCTATTCTTTTGATAAAAACATCATCGTTTTGGGCTATCCATTCAAAGATACGTTGTACCAGCTCTTTAAGCATTCCTGTTTCCTGCCAATCTCTTCATTCCTCAATAACATGTTGAGTTAAAGGCATTTATTTGTTGATATTTTCTTTTTGCTTAATTTGTTCTTAATTTGCTGCAGATCTTCCTCCATAATCCCGCTCATCTTTTATTCTCTAAATTTGGATTTTCCTTAAATTTATTTGTCCCTGAAGGTGTCGATTTAACTTTCTCCCTTCCTCTATCTCCAATTATCTTCTATCTTCTTCCCCTCTTGGAAGTATTTTATAAGTTCTTATCCTGCTTATTTATTTTGTTTTAATTATTCTTTAGTGGGATCAAGTGTCATTTTTTTAATCTTACTTTTACTGCCTCTCCTGTTTCCATACTTTAGGCTCATTGAAGAATACGCTATGCATATTATTATTGTTGATATTATAACGTCTAAGGTAGTTTTTGGTTGGCTCGGACTGAAAATTGCTTCATATCTATGCCTCCCTTGACACCCCACAGTACAACAAACCGCTCTTCGATACCGCTAATATTCTATCTTAATTCCTTTCAAAATACGTATCTTTTTTATCCACCAACCTCGCCTGTATAGCGCCCTCCCCTCAGTCACAATCATCAGCCGTCCATTCCAAGTTAAGATGATGTTCAAGCATCTATCCTGCCTCGTATGGACTTCTTCCAGCAGTCCTCTCTCTTCCTCTATCATGCACAATACTTCTTCGTTGGTTTTCCAATCTATATATGAGAAGTGTTTAATGAACGACATCCTAACGTTTGCACTAGTGCTTTTTGCTGTCATTTGGTCCAAATGTTCATTCAAGCGAGGAAAGGGATTGCTTGCGTCCGTTGTGAGAGACACTCATGTTTGTTCCGAGCATGACGAGGGTTCATTTCGCACAATTGTTTGATCGAATGATGCCTAAATAATATTTTAGGGATTATACGAGGGTTGCTATTTCTATTTTGAGCCTTGAGAACACTAAGTGCTTTAGGCGCCATTTGAATTTTTGACCCTGTTTACGCTAACTTTCTTCAGTACATTTTGTCGTCTGACAACGTCTCGTAACTTTCGTCGTTTACAGTGACTCGAAAATTTGGTCTCAGCGAAAAAACGGAGTTGACTCGTGAACACTTTCGTGCGATGATTTTTTGCGACTTTCGACTTCGATTTTCCAAACAGGAATGCATCGATCAACTTACTTCCACTTTTGTCAATGAAGCCCCATCCTTTACTGCTGTGAAACGCTGGTATAACGAATTTCATCATGGCCGCCATTCGCTCAGCGACGAAAATCGTGAAGGTCGTCCAAAATCAGTTGCTGTGCCAGAAAACATTGATGCTGTGCAAGAACTAGTACAGGAAGATCTTCATGTGGCTTATCGTGAGATTGAGGTATCCTTGGGGATTAGTAAATGCTTAGAAGAACATTTAGCTTAGAAAAAAATTGTTCGCGTTGGATACCGCATAATTTGACAAAAGCTCAAAAAGATGCTCGTGTCAATTAATGCAGAGAAATGCTCAATCGCGGTTCATCATAATCTGTGTATAACATGTACACAAGTGGCGAATCTCGGCTCCATGCGCATGAGCCCGAAAAAAAACACCAGTTTACTGTGTGGGCCTTCCAAGATGAGCCAAATCCGACACAAGTGATTCTTGCACGAAGCTCTTCGAAGCAAATGACCGCCGGTTTCTTCGGCATAACTGGACATTTGGCAACCTTATCATTAATTAAACGTAAAGTCATAAATTCTGAATGGTACACGAGCATTTATTTGCCAGAAGTGCTGGATGAAGTACGGAAAAAAAGCGAAAACGAAGAATCTTTCTTCATCATCACAATGCAAGCTCTCACAGTTTGGCTGAAATAACTACCTATTTGACCGGCTAAAACGTCGAATTGAGGGATCATCCTCCGAAAAACCCAGATTTAGCACCAAATGACTTGTTTATTCCCGTTAATCAATAAAAAATAGCGTGGCCAACGTTTTTCGGCGCCTAAAGAAGCCGTTGATTCATTCAAAAAACACGTTTTGGAAGTGCCTCAATCTGAGTTGAAAAAGTGTTGCGAAAATAGTTTTTAGCGCAAGCAAAAGTGTATTGATTGTCATGGAGAATACTTTGGAAAACAATGAAGACAATTTCGACAATAAGTTACCGTATTTTAATTATTAGGCTAAAGATATAAATAACAAACCTGGTAGCTACTTTAGCGTGCAAGGCAGACTCCCCGAGGCCTCGTTTAGCTCAAGATCATCAAATAGTTTAGCTAAAGTTCCTCATGACCTATTGAGGATCGAGTGCGGTAAGTTAGAGAGAAATGTACGTGTATTGTGTTCGTGGGAGGGACTGTTTTCGGTGGTGAGCGGTAAAAGGCAACTTCTAACGTGTTTACTCTCTTTGACAATAAGAGAAGGCAAGAAGGGGGCAACAAAGCGTGGTTGGCGGGTCGAAACAAAAGCGTAGTGTACGTCGACGAGTGCATAGTAGGAAAGGTCGTGGGAGGAGGACACATTTAACGGGGCAGGAATTCCTCCTAATCACTTTCATCCCTTTCTTCGCATTTTCCCATTCCTTCATCTTTCCTTTGACTTTTCCACCGTATGGCTCTCTCAGACCCTCGCCTTTTCTTGACTCGCACCGCCTGTCTCATTCTTGCGTCAGCATTTGCTAAAGCTCATCTCCTTCACTCCATACGCTTTCCTTAGGGTCGGGGATATTTTTTTATCTTGCCTTTCTCCGGATGAAATTCGTTTCCTGTCCCGTTTTATCTTCCGCAGCGTAGGCTTTGGATTCATATGAATGGTTTCTTTTACTATTCTGGATTTATATCTGTATCGTCTTAGAGATTTTTTGGGGTTTGTCAGACGTCGGTTCGTCGGTTTCGTTACTCATCATTTCCTCGTGTTCACGTGTTCAATGCTTTTAATGGTACCTTTCTTCGAATCTGGTTGTCACGTTTACATTCTTGAATCGTGAATGAATTACAACAGCCCCCGAGTTATGACGCTATGAGAAACATTTTTGACTGCAGGACATTGAACGTTTTCAAGTGTTAGTGGAACTATAAATTGAATTTATTGGATGAAGGAGGGAGATTTTAATGATTGAAGTGTGCCACCAAATTCTCCCTACACAAGATAGGAAAAAATAACCGCGGAATTATGGCATATAATGAGAAAATAGTCATCAATTTCTGAGGTCCCTTTTTTTTTCTTGTTCTATCTATCTGGTAATAACTAATTACTTCCCTGGAGGCTCTTTGCTACAATAAATGAAAATAGTGATCCGGAGAAGGTTTAAATGATTGAAGTTTAAATTTATGGTGGAAATTAAGTACAACATTTTGCGACCATTTTTCACAGGGATTGTTTTTAATCAATAAACGCTTGAGTCAAAATATTAAGCGTGGGAGATGAAAGTAAAAATAATCTTGAATTTAGTTTTCCTATAAAATGTTTGTCTTCGAATCTAATATGAATCCATAAAGGCCATAAAAATATAGATCAGAGAAAAAAAATGGAAGAATTTTTTGACCATCGGACGCAGTACGGCTGCACTCTAGGACCGAGAAATAATAAGTCCTTACGCACACCTTGATGACCCTAGAAATAAGTAGTGAAATCCCCGTTACAGACATATCAATGGAATGTTCAATGGAATCATTAAATATTAATTAATTTTTTTTTCTCAGGATAGGTTTTAGAGATTCCGATGTCTACCATCGCGGCTTAAACGGCGGTTTTTAAATGAATATTTGTGTACGCAACGGACAGACTTTAATGGATCTTCGTCTACATCTGATAATCTTGTAGTCTCGCGCTTCACGTGAGTGCTGTTATTAGAAAATTCCACGATCATATTAAGAAATAAGTCATGCTGAATCTTATAAAATCGGGGACGCCCATTTTAAGCTTTTGAAGATTAATCGCAGTGTATTTCTGAGAGAGGACCGTCTTATTTCGAGTCATATAATGGAAATTCCATGCTTAGGTAGAGAGAGCGTGGATAATTTAAATGTTGACCATAAAAGTTCTGGAATACCTTGTGTCGGATTAATTGGTGAAGAACGGGTGCTTTTACGAGCAGCCGGAATTAATTCGGTTAACAAGCTGTATAGTTCGTTGCCGCAATGGAGATAAGAATAGGTTAATAGACGAGTCGTTAAGTTTTGTGGAATTATTAATCCAATGAACAGGCTGAAAACGATGGGATAATTTAATTTGTCAATGTTATTGTCACGTTCCGTCCCAGGCAGATGTAACATGTTTGGGTAAGTCCTAAGGTCTTACAAGCGTAGTAGCACTTTGATTCGTTAAGTGGATGTTGCCATAGAAAATTATAATGAAATTTATTCATGACTGTGGACCCACCGTTTCAACACGTCTAAGCCTTGGGAACGGGAGAAATTGTCTTTCTGATGAAATAGATAGAGGAAAAATAGAACAATATTTAATGCGTTCGTGAATATTCGTAATGCACGAGCGTGTTTAGTTTATCATTACCATCCCCAATTGATAATGTAAACGACATCATTGTTATTCAAATATGAATTTCACCATAACGCGAATCCTCGCTCAATCACGAGTCATTGGAGCTTAGACGCAAGAGCCGAGACAGCTAACTTGACTACAGAAGAAAATCGCGTAATGGGTTGGGCTTTTGCGATGGCACACAAAAAGTTCATGATTCCGCTCCACGTTATTCCCTTAGAAAGTGCTTCTGTCCCAAAACCAGAGTGTCGTGACTCACAATTCCACGTGTATAACGTTTTTTGAGACACTTGGGCGATTCTATTATTCAAATTTAATGGATATTTCTCTTGAAAAATAGTTCAACACTTATTGCACTCCATATTAATCCATAGTAATCAATCTAGTTGTGACATTCTTCCCAAACTCAATTACTCGTACCTACTATCCTCTTTTACATCAGTGGTTATTTAATGAATGAATGTTATGGATCGTTATTGTTGAATAAACTTATTCTTTAGGAATTTTAAGGACGAATTTAATGAAATTAAAAGTGAGATAAGGGATATACTACCTTGATCAAAAAGTTCCCGGAATTTATTCAGAAAATTAAAAATACAAGTTTATTCATCTAAATCTATATTGTCCCCTTCAAAGTAATCCCCATCGACTGCAACACACTTATGCCAGCGCTTGATCCAATCCTCGAAACATTTTTTATATTCGGTTTTCGGTATGTCCATCAGTGCTTCCTGCGATTTTTCCATTACTTCCTCTCGGCTGCTAAAACGCGTTCCCCGTAATGGTTTTTTTAACTCATTTGAACAGAATGAAGTCACAGGGAGCCAAATCAGGTGAATTCGGTGGCTGTTGGATGGTATTTGTTGCATTTTTCGTCAAAAAATTACGAATAATGATAGCACTATGCGACGGTCTCGACGCACTGTGCGACGATTTCTGGTCTCCTTCGGCGAATTGCTTCACGCAAACGTCTCATAACGCCCAAATAATACTCTTTGTTTACTGTCTGGCCTTCTGGCAAAAATTCATGATGCACTACACCGTTGTAATCCATGAAAACCGTCAGCATTGCCTTCTTTTTTGACTGAACACGACGTGGTTTTTTTGGTCTCGGCTCATTTGGTGAACGCCATTCACTTGCCTGATGTCTGGATTGCGTGTCGTACTCATAAACCCACGTCTCGTCTCCAGTAATGATCCTTTTGATGAATGTGGGATCGGATTCAGCCTCGCAAATCATGTCTTTTGCGACGTCAACACGGTCTCTTTTTTGCATGGAATTGAGGTCTTTTGGCACCAACTTTGCTGCTACACGACGGAAACCCAAATCATTAACCACAATGTCTTGGGCGGATCCATAGGCAATGTTCAAGTCCTCCGCTATTTCTATGATGGTTAATTTGCGGTTATTGACCAACATTTCTTTTACTTTATCAATTTTTTCACCGACTTTCGATGTCGATGGTCTGCCACTGCGTTCATCATCTTCGATTGACTCACGACCACTTCTGAACCGCTCGTGCCACTGGTAAACGATCGTTTTTTTTAGAGAATCGTTGCCGAAACACTTTTCCAACATTTCCAACGTCCGTGCGCCACTAAATCCGTTTTTTACGCAAAATTTAATACAAGTTCGTTGTTGCAAATTTAAATCCATTTCTGCAATTGTAAAAAATCGCCAACACACTGAGATAGATGTACTCTTGGCTACGTAACTTTTGCAAATGTCAATTTATGACACTAAGATTTAAAGGGAATATCAACAACAGATGTACCAATTTAACAAAAAAAACAGAACTCAAATCGGAACGATGGGAGCGCCACACGGTGGTTATTCCGGGAACTTTTTGTTCAAGGTAGTATATCGATATGAGTGATAAATATGAGGGTTTTAAAGGGAAAATGGCTCGTATAAAAGGTTATCTTAAAGTTTTTCAGATGTCCGTACAGATGTCTTCGAGTGACTTATGCTCGCTCCGTCCCTCCCTTGAGCCCGTTTTTTAAATGTATTTTTGTGGCGGTTTCCAATGCATATACACTGCATCACATATAAGCATGATAGGATATTTGCATGAGGAACTATATGGCTTCTTTTTGAGACATGAGGAAATATCCGTACGGTGTAGTCACGCACTTTCTCACTTTTATTTTTTTTGGGAATGTTTAACCGTTTCCTCCCCGTCAACGCTCTCGTACTCTTGCGCCCTTATTTGATTCCGCAGAGCCCTGACAATCCGTCTGCTGGAAACGGTCGGGCCGTCCTTAGCATAGGCGCATACAATGTGACAGCCAATCAGGGTCCTCAGGCAAAAAGGAGAAAGTTTATCGAGGTGGAAGGTTATGAAAGTGGAGGAGTTTAGAGGGTCTCGAAGACCTCGCTTTTCGATGGAATGGAGAGCGTCATCATCGCGCAAATAAGCGGGAGGCGACCGGAGAGTCGTGAAGGAGCTGGAGATTTCCTTTCCCATTCACTAAACTATTTCTTGCTGACAATCATGTTATTTAACTTTTGAAAATATTATTTATAATTTTAGGAGGCAAATGGCATATTCGGGGAAAATTGGTTTGCTTTGAAAAGCTTACGAAAATAAAACATTTCATGAAATATAGAGAATTGGGAACCCCAGTAAACATTGACAAGTCTATCATTATTCCTGAAACACCAAATTTAAGATTCGTGGTTTAGCGTTTCAGTGTAGTGATATTCTTTAACTTTAGATACCAACTATGATGAATTAAAAAGAGACGTTTCAGGCGTGATATGTTGGAATATCATGATCAATTAAAATTGGCAATTTTCCACAATAAAATTTTTTATTAACACGACTGATTTCGCCAGAAGATGTAGTTACATCGAAACCGGTTGTATTAATAAAAAATTTTATTTTGTGAAAAATTACCAATTTAAAAATAATTATGATGAATTAGTTGAAACATGTGTATGCTACTAGTTGTATTGCTCATACTAAATTTTATCATCTGCATAAAAGACAATACTAAACCTTATTTATGTTATTTGAAAAATAAATGAATGTTGGATAGCCACCTTCCTTTTTTAAAAAAAATGAAACATTACTGATATAATTTTATATTTTTTTGTCGAATATTTGCCAACGAGCCCTAAGAACATATTCATTTGAAAAACGATAAACACGCTTGAGATAAATTGAAGTCGTAGATTTATCTAAGAGTATTTTTAATGATATGCCGGCAATAAAATGCATAATTTATTTCACTGTAAAAAATTCTGTTCAAAACGATACGTATCCCATCTGTTTCTAACTCTAAGAAGATCCATGGATTGTTAATTTAACTCATTATTTAATATGCAACTCGGCAGAAAAAAGTTCATTTCACCTCGAAAGCAGTGTTTGAGTAAATATTTTCATAAAAATGTAATTTCATGAAATGAAAATGAAACTTCTGCAATTGTTTGCAAAAAATAGAAAGCATGGTTTAAATCCCATTTAATTAATTGTTAAAAAAACGTTAAAATTATATTTGTCATCTATTTTGATGAATTGATATTTCTTATGGATTTCCACGTTAAGTAGCAAAATATTATCCCTTATTATACAATGTATCGAAAATTAAAACTTTCAATCCGTGAATTAAATCTTCACTTTGCAATGAATTTCATGGATTTTGCTTTCACTTGTAGGAATACAGGTTGTCTTAAAAGTCATACTGCTGAATACCATCTTAATTTAAAGAATACAGGTAATAGTTCTAAAAATAATTATTTACATGTCATGTTTAGAAATTCCTGTCCTCCATCCTGCCAAGCATCGCTTGCCTTCAGTTGTTCCATTGTCCTTATCTGCACCTCAAGACGCTGATAGTGTTGTGAAACGTATTTCACCTCCCCTTTTAGATCTTTTACGAAAAAGTACCGTTTTTACCTACGACCCTGCTTTCTCTGACTTCTTTAATTCGCCCCTTTCCTTATCTTCTCGTCGTCTGCCATTCCACGCACACCAATGAACGCTCCCAGCATAAAATAAGCACTGCTTCATATCTCACCGCGTATTTTTTTCTCCCTAGAAACCTTTTCGGCTTCCACATGCTCGTTCAACTGGCTTCTCGCTTCAGAAATACCAGGAGTCTTTGCCTCCTTGAGAGGAACTCCCCTTTTGCCTTTCCCTCAGCTATTTTCACGCCCTGCCATGAGTTTCTCGCCCTCCTTTCCTGCTCTTCCCTCACTCTTAACCCCCGCTTTGCTCACACTCTTATGTTTTCTTTTCTCAAGCTGTAAATGTAGCCTAGTTCTGCTTTTGTAGCGATTTTCACTATATTCTCCGAATTTCGTCTCCTTCGTATATCTTCGTGAAAGTTTCGCGTTTAAAAATTTATTTTTCAGATATTTTTAGTGTGCACATGAAGGATAGATGTACCTTTACACTTTGGAAAGGTTGTGGCAAATTGCCATACAGCGTGTGATTATGTCGAGCGATGAGAGCTCAGTTGCTAAATCACAAAATTAATGAACAACATTTCTGTCGGTACTGCGTCTCAATTGGAATATTTAATGACTAAAAATCCTTAAGCAGCATTTAAAATAGACATACATGCTTTGTGAGAAATTTTTATCTTACATAATTTCGTAAAGTTATTGCCATACATAACTTCTCCATTTTGTGTGTGTTTGGTATAGGTGGGACTATGAAGCGGGAATATGAGACAAGAATATTCTTCATTTTTACCTATCGAATTATTTATTTTCTGTATTCAATTGCCAATT
This sequence comes from Hetaerina titia, assembly GCA_037158775.1. Classification (NCBI taxonomy): domain Eukaryota; kingdom Metazoa; phylum Arthropoda; class Insecta; order Odonata; family Calopterygidae; genus Hetaerina; species Hetaerina titia. The sequence continues at coordinate 65,205,733 of CM073771.1, forward strand.
TTTCCCGTGAGTTCAATTGCCAAATTTTCACTAGAATGGCGCTGAAATTTTATGTCATTGCATTTTCTCTCAAATTAGGGATGATTTAATCACTCTGGATGTAATCACTCTTTTCATTCAACGTAATTGTTATTTACACTATATGATTGCGTTTAAAATATGTCGAAATAAATTTTGTATTTCCACTTGTAATATGTATGCATAATTACAAAGTTTTATTTTGGCATCCTTCATAATGGAACAGTTCCACAAATGTACGCCTGAAGCGATTAACTATATAAAATGCGTTGTTATTTTCTGATTCTCTGTAACTTGGATTATTCTAATTTATCTTAAAATTTATTGTATAATTAGTCTCAAAATTGATTAAGAGACACACGTCCAGAGTGACGTAAGTAATGAAAACTTGTCTGGAATTCGAGAGGCATAGTAAAAAGTTTCCTTCTTCTGGTGATCGTTAATGAAAGTAGTTTTATACATTTGTGGAGAGTTTGATTGTCGGTTTGACATTTCTCTGTCTGTGTTTCTAAATTGATATTTTTTTAAAAGATGAAAATTTAAATGTAATGCAACATTCTTCACCTTTCTTAAGCCATGTTTAAACATTGATATCTCACGTTGTCATCGCTTTAAGGCATTATACTAAGTTTACCGTACATCTATACTCTTAATATACTTCAACGTCCTCTTTATTGACCCTGCCATGTTTATTGTGCGAGAATTATCTGCCAAAGGAGAGTTTGTTACGAACAGCACATTTAGGTAATCTTCTTTCTTGTACGATCTTAAAAAAAGAGATGATTTCGGCATTACTTATTTCTTGTCAATCCATTATCTTTCTGGCCGGTGTTCAACGGTCCCACGTAACCGCTGTCACTATTCCTTTTGTGGACAAAATGCGACGACTACCAATCTGTCTTCTGGCATCATTTCCAACCTCAAGTCAAGACCCCGTCTGCTGCCTTCAAATTCGCCCCAACTTGTCCCCCATTCACTACGTTTTTGGTAGTCTCTCCACCGCTCCTTACCTCCACTCCGAATTACCCTGCTCGCTCCGTTCTTTTGCCTTCCCGCCTCCTTTATTCCGCCCAACCGGGATCCGCCACATTCTCGCATGATGTACGCAAGCCCCTTGCTCGCGAGCATCCACGCTTCCTCTTTTAAAGAGAGCGGAACATCGCTCCTCTCCCTCCCTCCCTCTCTCTCTCTCACATACCCGCACACAAACACACAAGGCCTTCGTGCGTTATCTCGCCGGTACACCGTTAAGTGCCGACGAGCAGGGTGGAAGAAGGCGTTATGTGATGACGTTAGGAAGCCGTTTAAGAAAACCACCTCCCCGCCATTTTCATCTCTCTTCCCCCATTCTCCCTTACCACCCGCTCCCGCTCTTCCTCTCTTCCGTTCTTGTTTCTCTTCCCCCCTTCTTGACTACATTCCGTTCCACCTCTTCCCGTTCTCCATACCCCCTCCCGTCTCCCATCCATATCCTCTCCATACCCTCTCTCTCCCACTCCCGTTTCTTCGTCCCTTTCTCTTTTTTTATTTATATATTTCGCTGCCTTTCGCCATATTATAGGTGAACGTCCACGGTATGATGCAAAATTAATTTCTTCGCCGACGCAAATTCAATGATTTCACTTTACGACTCGACTTTATTGCTGGGATTACGTTCGCTTTTATTGCTAAGGCTTACTGCTCCAATCTTTTACAACTGTTACCATAGCAGAACATATTTTATGACGGAAGTTACTCTATTTTCTATAAGTCTCTTTTTATATTTTTACGTCTATTTCCGTTCTAAACATGAATCAAAAATATCGTTATTATATATATTTGGTAATCGTATGTCTGCACTGATTAAATTCAATGAGACGGCTAAAAACTGGGAGAATTATGGATCTTACTTCCCATATAGTTTTGTAAGAGCATTAAGCATTTATGATAGTGTTTTTGTGTCCTTTAAAGTTTTAAATGCTTTAAATGAATAGGGTAGTGAAAGTAGACGACTATTTGTCACATGTAACAAAGCTGTCAAAGATTTGATTAACTTTACTACTGAAATCACATCCTTTCACAATAAATACCTAATTGTGTTAAACTTTATATTTCACTCGTCACTTTTTGATACTATATTTTATTCATGCATCGTGAATATTAATGGATTTTAATATTACATTTTATTTAATCCTCTTCGATTACCTTAAAATTTTATTTCCTAACGCAACATGATAACTCTTTGAAACTGTTTCATAAATAGCGATATGAAGAGAAATAGTCCGAATAATTAGTTTATTTAAAAAGTATGAATTCTTTGCTCGTGATTGGTCGCAATATTTTGAACGAACCTTATGCGAAAACAAAAATTGGGAATATGATCTAACTTTCTGGCAAAATACATCTAATCGAATTCTAATCCCGGAAAAAAAGCTTGAGCATTTTCGTGCATGTGCCAGGTATGACTTCAGTGTGTTCTATTTTAATGGGGTTACTTTGCGGTACCCTTCCTCGTCGCTTGGAATTTATATCTTGGGCGCAACCTAATTCTGACTCCTGAACGTCGCATATACATGACCATTATCCATGCGCTGTAAAAGATTTTGTGTTTATACATATTTATATATTTGAAAATAAGATTTGAAAAGATTACTTTGTTCCCGTCTGGAGATCAAAACTTTAGCCATACCGATTTTCCACTATATCAACTTATCGTTTTGAAATCAATCTATAAAATACGGGGTCATCAAACATATTGAGGGGCGATTTATTATTCTCATCCCAAATTGACAGGGAGCGATATATTTTTTACACCGGCTTTCCCATCCTCTTTTCTGGTGAATGTATGTCTCTCTCTCCCATGGTCCATCTTCTCTCTCTCTCGGAAACCTCTCTCTTCTCCTGAGTCTTCCCTACCCCCCTCAATTCATCCCGCTCCATCCTTCGCCTTCGTACCCCGCCCTCTACCCCCTCTCCCCCGCTCTTCTCATCATTCCTTTCCGGACCTCTCCTCACTTAGTTAAGTATTCCTCCGACCTCCTCCCACGCAAAACACCAACCCCCCCCACCACCCACCCATCCCACCTTCTCACACACCTTTCTCTTCTCCATCTTTTTGTGTGTAAAACTCCTTATCTCAAACCGCGTTATTTTTCCCGCCTAAACTGCCCGTTTTCTTCCTTTTTTTTAACTTCATTTTTTCACCTCGATTCCCTTATCTCGCCTTTCTTACTCTCTTCCTCCGGTCTTCTTCAAAACTCGTTCCCAGAGAGAAAAAAAAGTCGTTGTGGGGTCTTTTTTTATTCATTCTGTTCCTCGCGGGCGAAAATTTTTGGGTTTTGTCCGCGTCAGCCAGTGTTAAGTAATATTTCCGTCAAACATTATTTTTTTTGGGCTGCGATTAGCTTCAAGGGTGCCATATTTTTTCTATTCATATTTTATAATTCCCCGGGGTGTTTTTGTCGGTGGCATGTTTTTTTATCTCTCCTATTCCTGAAGTTTTCTAAAAGTTACTGCTAATTATGTGAAGATGATTTGGTAAAATTTTATCAAGGTTAGTTCCACCATACTACTTTATCTGGCCGCGATAACTATGCTTACCTTATCATAGTATAATGCCTAAACGTTTTTGTTTAGAAGCGTTGTTCACTTTTATCTTTCGTAGTTTTGATTACATGCTGGCCAGATGATCTTTTAAAAGATCAGTTGTGCAAATCCGTGCTGATCCTCAACATCCGTTTTAGCCTTCGTGAAATTTCCTTGGTATAATGAGATGGTAAAAGATTTCAACTCTACAAATAAAATATCTTGAGGTTGTTAAGCTACGATTTTAAATTTTCTGTGGTAAGAAACTGATGTGTAATTAAATCGGATAACTTATCTTTTCCGGCTGACAAAGATAATACGAAAGGTATTACCTTCTATCAGTACCAGATTAATTTCTAAAAAGTTAACTATGAACAAAAAGAGAACTACAAACTGACTGACAATAAATATTGTTGAATATCAATCGAATCACTTTTTTTTGTTAATTATTCCTAGGTTTCTGGAAGGTAATTGGTACTGTAGGTGGCGAAGAGAAGGTTTTTCACGAGTGAATTTTGAGACTAGACAATCATAGAACACATCTACCATACTGGTTCCTTACCGGTGTATTCTTTTCAAGTTCTTTCGAAATTCACTAATTCATCAGTCTTTCTCCAATTTTTATCAAAAAAACTCCAAAAATGTTCCATAGCAATCGCTTTTGTCCTAAATGGATGCTGATCCTGGCATAAACAAGTTTCACTTCCATAAAATAATGCGTGGAGGATACACATGTATAATAGTCCTTTTTGTGCAGCTTAGTTATTGCAAAAATTATTTTTTAACGTGCACCACATATGAAAAATAATCAGCTTTCAGAATTTCCACGTCTTCGAATGTCTTAATTTATTTTTCAGTCTTCGCAAACATATTGCCAATCCATGCAGATATAATATCGCCAATCCACGATTTCTTTAAATTTTTCGCTTTCGTGCACTCGTAAGTAACGTATAAAACACAAGTACTTTCGTATCGGATGCATTTATCCTCAATTTCATTCTCACTCAATGAAGCTATCCCGGAATCTTGGGCTTCCTTCCTGTACATCTTTCGGGATTTCACCCGATACTCACTGGAACGTCGGGAGGTAGAAGAACGGGGACATTTAGATCACCGAATAGCATTCTTATCTCATCTACGAATCAATCTCCCACTCACTTATCCGAAAAAGCATTGAGCAGCCACATTGACATTATGCATCCTTGTTTCACGCCATGGTTCATTGAAAACCAGTCACTCAAGGTCCCACTCGCTCTTGCGATTCTTTGACTAAATCGATTTCCTCAAAAAGGCGTTTAATCCACCCGCCTCCCAGCCTGGTCTTCTCTTCATGCACTTTAATGTTTCCTCGACCTGATTTTCATTCCATTCCGACGAGATGCCGAGCCTTTCAGCAGAACAAATGTGCGAATAAAAATAAGCGTCGGCGCTCCCCCGTAAAGCGGGAACTCTTACCTTCCAAATTCTTCCACAGCGTAATCTCGGATCCGCAAAGACGCACACCGCCCTTCCCCTCATCGCCACTTTCATTCCTTCGTGAATCCACTCAATCTTCCCCCACAACTAACCACGATCGCAGTAACACTGCTAGGCTCTCGCTCCCCTGCCACGGTCGCTAAGGACACGAGCTGGGTTGTTGCTCGTCTTTATCTTCCTTATTTGCGCTTATACTGTTATTTCTTCCGACTTCAACCTTTCCTTCCCTTCTCCTCCTACCCTCCCCCCGCATAGATACCCTCGAGAGTCACATTTTTCGCTCGAGGCCCATTCAAAAAAATATACGCGACCCATATTATCCCATACCGCGTCCCGGCGTACCCTCCCCCCCACAACCAGCTGCTTTATTCACCCCTCTCATTCAGGTTCCCTCTTCCCATTCCTCCACCCTCGTCACTTTTCAGCATTTTATTATTTTTATATATAATGTGTTTTTTATATGTACATATATGTAAATATATGAATATATAATATGTGTATATATATGCTGTACACATATAGGTGTATATATTCCGTCCCTTTTTGTGTGTGGAATCCATCCATTTTCTGACTCCTTCCCCTCTTTGGCCGTAACCCGCTCTGATTTCTGTCCCGCCCACCTTTTCCCTCATCCTTTTTTTTAGCACCCTTTTCTCACCTTCGCGTCGTTCCCTTTTTCACCCAAATGCGTGCAGGGAGACTCCTCCAGCCTCCCAGTCCCGTCCCCTGTCGTCCTGAAACCACGGTGACTTACTTCTCATTCTTCAAGAGCCCCGCGCGATAACTTCCAACGGCGATGCTCTCTCCACTCCATCCCTCCCCACCGCCCCTCGTAATCCCGTACCCCCTCCACGCCTCTTCTCTTTCCCTGGAACTTGCGCTCCCACCCCGGCCAGGCGCCTCTGCTGCCTGGCTCTTCCTTTGTTGCGGGGTCGTTCCGAGAGGTGGCGCCATTACTCCTCTCCTTCATTTATTTCCCTTCCTCCAATCGGCACCCTTTTCACCTCTCCTCTCCCTCCTCCCCGTTTTCACTCCCTCACCTCCTTCCCTTCACATTCTACTATACGAAGGGCCGCGACCACTCGATCAGCGGCATTTCGTCCTTGCCCCAGTGGTAGTTTCTTTCCAAAGGGGCTCTACAAATGATCTCCAGGATCGCTAAGACTGCGAGTGAAAGGAAATGCTTCGCAATTTAAAATGCATGCGTGTTCGTGGTGCGAGGGTATTTCTTGGATCCGTTGGATTCAGTACCGGTTGTATTGGGAGGTGGAACATGGGGAGAACATGATCATCTGATATAGATTGCATGGCACACTGGTTTCCTTCTTGCATTGATTACACGCAGAGTCATAAAAGATCGAAACTGTTTCAATATGATTATGAGTGTTCTCAATGGGATTCTGTTTTTTCTAGACTCTTGAATAGCTTTTTTTGAGAGTGGTCTGCTATCCGCATCGAATTTGAAGTATTTGCAATTAAATATATTTGAACTCTTCGTGCCTACATCTTCTTCTTCTTAGCACTATTGGGCCCTAGATATATTCCGAGTTATAAGTAATCATGCAAAATAATTATAAAAAATAATTGCCTCTACTGACAACTGTTAAGCATCGAAAAGTTCTTCTAATTCTGCTCGGCTAATAGACTAAATAGATTGATTTTAGCTTTAATTGAAATTGAATACCTAATGTCCCACAGATTTATTGTAAATATTGACGCTGAACAGTAAAATTAATGCGTAGTTTCTCTTCGAAGAATGCTCACAAGAAATAGTGTTTTAATCAATAATCTCTTCAGGACTAATCAGCTAGGGAGATGTGATTAGCGTGACAAATTGATATGTAGAAATTTTAAAACGAGAAAGCACTTTCCATAGCAGTGGGAAATAGTTCAATCATTGAAATAAGGAATTGCTCTTTGTTAATGATTTCCTATTAATTTCGCCATCGTGCTTTCAACGAGCAAATTTTTCTAAGAAGTTTACTGATGCAAGACAAATCAACGGGAAAGAGAACATTTGTAGAATTAGTGACGTCGCTACATTGTTTACAGAGGTTACTCAAAGTGTAAATAATCAGGTGAGGTTGCTTTCAAAGAATACAAAATGTTAACTGAACTTCAGTAAACGTCGATTAGAGGAACGTTAAATTTGGAACTGGCGATTTAAAAAGGTGAATGTGAATGAGAGATGCCATTACACACTCATTAATCTAATGAAACATTGGGCTTTAAATTTTTCTCATCTTTTAACTCATTAGAGTTTTTCACCCATTGTTGATGTACTAAATGATGGCCTGAAAATTTTTAATTCCCTTTATATTTCTTACCGGCAGTGGCTGACCTTGTTTCTGTTGGTGAAATTACTATTATTATCTTAAAATATACTAAAACTGAATTCACGAAGGCTGAGAAACTTTAATTGCCAAATTCGGAGAAACTACAATTATAAGTAGTCCAGGCGGAATTTCTATCTAAGTAAACCCTTTTGTTTTAAAATTCCGACATAAGGTATTTAACAGTCCTTATTAGTCATGGTAAAATTTATCTAATTACTACAAGCTTTTGGTAAATGATTAAGTTAAGTTCTATTAGTATTCTCTGCATTATTCTGCTTAATGTCGCTATTTTAAACTATTTTTTGTGAAGAAGGAGTTTAAATGAAAGTAAAAAGAAAGATGTTCTCTCAAATTGAAAAATCTCAAATGTTTCATGGGTCAATCAAGCTGCGTCAAAACATGCTGCATCTTCAGACTCTTTGTCAGTCACATCTCATTGCCAATTTTGGCCTATATCTCGCCACAGGATAACGCAGTTTTATCTCTGTCGTCCATAATTTAAGTCGAATTACCTAAGAATTAACCAATCTCATAAAGATAAATTAGTACCTTTAATGTTTATCTCAATGAGAGGATTTATCATTGGAATCTGACCTCTAAAATAAGGAGAGAAACCAATCAATATTAACGGAATTAATTCTCTTGCTGATTTATGACTAAGTCGGATAATAAATTACAGTAATAAAAGTATGTATTAAAGATTCCTCCGTCTCTGGGTTGCTGGCTATTTTTTTAGAAATGGATTTTAAACGTTTTCTTTATGAAGATAATTTTTTTAGTAATATTTTTATCAATGTATGCATAATATTGAACCACTCTGCTACTTACTTGAGTCAAATCACCAACTGAAAAAGTTTCTTAATTTTATAAACAGTAATTTTGATATCAATGAGATTATATCGCAAACCATTTGTATCATCATAAATATCATAGTTGATATGATTTCAAAATTCTCCAATTTAAGTGCACATAAATGAAAGTTAAACGGATTAAAAATCATCAAGAGCATCCAAAGAAATATGGTATTTTATTCAGGATGCACGTTTTTTCCTCGCTGTACCATCTGCAATAATTCCCTTTTGAAACCTTCATCCCACTAACTAGAGCCTCGATTATAGACCACACACACGACTCTTATTCTCATTTTGATATTAACTTTTTACATCCGTAAGTTCATTTTGTTTTACACGAAGGTGGTCTGAAAAGTTTCAACCTAAAAAGCGACATTTTTTCATCAAATTTATTTTTGTTTTTCGACTAAGTCATTTTTTAAGCCGATACGCTTTTTCCAGCAAACTTTTTTCAATCCCTCCATATTCCCTAGTGGATGTTTTTTGCTGAAAAATAGGCGCTAAGCAAAAGCTCCCCCCCCCCTCCGGTGAAATTCTGTCTTCCAAACAAAAATAAATGGTTAACGGGCAGGAAAAGGTCGCTGGAGGTCAAAGCTGGTGAATACGATCAGTGGTCAACAATTTTGAATTGCAATTCGTGAATGTTTGCAATGGTGGTCACCAAAATGTGAGCAGATGCATTGTCTTGATGGAACAGCACCTTCTTTCTTTTCAAATGCAGTATTTTTTTGCAGTTTTTGCCTTAAAATTTTCAAGTATTCACGCGTAATACTCTCCCGCTGCCGTTTTCGCTTTTTGAAGATAATTGATGAGCGCAGTGCTCTACCAAAAAAGGTATCCAAACAGTACAGTATCCCAAAAGAACAGTATCCAAACAATACAATATCCAAAAAAAAAACAGTATCCCAAACTCGTATACACTGTTTCTAATACTTGTTTTCCTATATCTACATAGCGTAAAATCCCTAGAATTTTTCTATGTCACCGCCTTTTAGTCCCAATTATATTTTGCGTAATTTGCATTAACTGTTTAATAGATTTAGTGCCTCCTTGCCTGAAGGATATTTTTTATTGGTAGTTAAATGGTTGAATTCCATGGTATATATTTAAAATATACTGATGAAAAATACCTAAAAATGGAAGTTTGAAAAATATTTTTGGCATATTTCTCATGAAATTATTGTCTATTACGATTAACTGTTGTTTTCTACTTCAAATAATTAGCTCAGCCTAAAATATAACCTTCACATTGTAATCGCCATCCACGTTCTGTATGCTCTTTTGCGTCTGATATACTTTATTAATATTATGTACACCCGTTGAAGTTGTATTCACTCCTAATCGGTTTTTGAAACTGTATCTAACACAGCGTGTCTCCGATTTTGAAATGATTTGCTATTGATGAATTTGGTAAGAATGCACCTTTGATGTAATTAAATTTGATTAAGTGCAGCGTAAGGGAGAAGAGACAAGCGGGTAATTCATAATGAAGTGCATGGAAATAACATGAGAATACGTACCACAAGACATCACATTCTCAATATGTAATTAATGATCAACTGAATTTTGGTTATAACATTAGTTGAATCTACTTTCCAATGAGTCTTCCCAATCGCTGCGCAGCAATGTCGACAGGTGATAGATTAAATTGCTTCCTTCATCAAGAGGACCGAACATTTGATCTCACGGTCCGCGAAACATCGTCTCGTGTGACTATTTGCTAAATGCAACACAAAGAGGAGGCGAGCACGTGGATATCCATCATTCCCTTGTAAAACCCAAATCTAATAGCCAGGTATCATGTACTACTCCACGGCTGGGTTTCACGAGTCGCGGCTCGCGTTTAATCTTAGTCGGGGCGCGGAAAAAGTGAGCGCAAACATCGGCTGGGCCGTGCTTGTTTACGTCAATCCCGCTTAGCCAAGCGCAATTGAACCGACCAGTTTTCGCTTCGATTACAAGTGCCAAAGTTACACCGCCACCTTCGCTCACAACGTCACACCTCGTCCACCCATTAACTCCGGAGTCCCTCCCGCCCACGCGTCCCCCGCCCCCCCCCCACAACACTCACAAAACCGCAGAAGCGACTTCTCCACCACCTCATCCTCCTCCTCTCTCACCCCTGGCTCCTCTCACATCTCCCTTTCCGACACTCCTCCCTGGTCTCCTCTATCAAGCCCCTCGGTGATGTCGGTCAAACACTTCAGGTCTCCTTCCACCACCTGGCTCCAATCACCGTCAACTCTCCCTCTCTCTCCCCCGCACTCCGAAACGACGGGACCCCAGAAACATTCGTCGAGGGCGCGTTGGAGTAATATCGAGAGGGGGTCGTGGGGAGAGCGAGATGGTGTGTGTGTGTACGGCTTCGTGCTCACCAGGAAAGTGACGGAGGTGCGGGGGCGAGCGGGGAGCGCCGTGGAGTGTACGAATGATGCCAGCTTGGATGGATAATGGAGTGGCACGGGGTTTTTGGGGAGGTGGGGTTTGGCGGGGACGGGAGGCTGGCACACAGTTGTTGGGAAGGTGGGATGGGGTTGATGTGTCGTCGGACGATGGAGGGGATGGGACTGAGAAGGGTTGAAGTGAGGGTGCGGGAGTGGGTGGGGGCGGTGGAATGGAGCTGCCAGCGTAGGCTTTTCCACGAAGCGTGCCGTCGGATACTCCCGTCGCCCTCCCTTCCCTCGCTCCCTCTCGTCGTCTCCGCCTACTCCGGCCTCACTTGCCCTCCTCCCTTAACTACCACCTCAATCATTCGGGCCATGGCCTCCCATAACAGTCCCTAACCAATCTGCATCATTCGCTTCCTCCATCAAAACCCTCTTTCAGAGACACCCGTCCTCTCTCGCCCTCTCCAACCCTCTCGTGTTCTCTCTCTCTCTCACTCTCGTTCTTCCTCCCTCTCTCTATCTATTTCTCGCTCACCCACTGCCCCATGCTCCCTTTCCACATTTACTCTCAGCCTCCAATCCCTTCGTCCCTAAATTCGCTAATGGAGATGCTAACCTCGCTGACTGTTTCCGCTTCTCCTCCTCCTGTCTCCTTTTAGGCCCCTTCGGCCGGTTTGCGTACCGGCGGCCATTAGATTTCAACCGCCCTGTATGCCCGTTTCTCCTCGTCAAATCCTCTTCTCGGCATGCATTGTAGTGACTAATTATATGGTTTTTGGTCACCAAATTAACCAAACGACTGAGATTACTGAATTCTTTGATCGAAGGAAGGAAGAAAGGCTAATGAGGACATAGAATCAAGATCTTACGCAAGAATTTATAGGTTTCCCATTCATTGAGGACAGTTTACACACCTGTGATGATGGTGGATTCTTTTATACAACCGGAGGACATTTTTTGCACAGGAGATATGATGTAGATGACTTAGCAATATTCTTAAATTCTTTCAGCACATAAAGTTTCCAACTTCTATGGTAATGGGCATAATTCACCTAAAAGCTCAGTTTAACTACTCCTCTATCATTTAGCAGTAAAATAATAGCTTTCGTCGTCGCTTATTGTGGAGATAATTCTGTAAAAATTCAGTTTTTTGTTTAAGATATTTTGGAAAGATGTTTGACAAGCGTATTTGTTTTATTTTGATTGAGTTACGTACTCAACGGCCTAAAACTTGATTCTTTCTAATCTTTAACCAGCAATATTAGTTTTAATGTGCGAAATACGAAAAGCCATATGCGGCTGGATGCGGCTTTGACGTCTGTCAACGCCACACAAGGTGAAGCATTCTTTGTAAACGATGAGTGAATTCTTCACCGGGTTTTTGTTTAATACGGTGCTTGAAGTATTATTTTTGTCAGTGTATAAAAAAGGAGCATTTAAACACTTGAAATTACGTAAAGAGATGAAATGCGCCGTGTAGTTTAAATAAAGTAAAATTGTGGGTATATTCTATTGTCTCAGGCTTCACATCGTGGAAGTATTTAATATCTATACTAAAAAGAAAGACAGAAATCTGTGGAAAAGTACAAGCCTTTCTTTTAAGTATGGGTAAAATTGTGGAGTGTATTTTTTTCCGATTTTTAAAAACGATTGAAGGATGGGTGAAACCGTTGTCCTCCAAGCTAGGTTATTTTCAAAGTTAGTGTTTAAAAAGTGGAAAATGCTGAATGCCATTTCTCTAAAGTTGGCCAATTTCAGATTTTCGCCATCAGATTATGGAAATAATGACAAATTAATCTTTCGATCAATCTGCCATAATTGTTCCAAAAACGCCTTTATTACACTATAATATAGACTGTACACCCTAGTGTACAGTCTAGGAAAATGAGATTTCACGCTCATGATGCATCAATAATAATTCTAATGATAGATAGATAGGAGAAGGTATTTTTCGCTATTTCTCCGAAATGATACATGATTGTCCTTAAATAATTTTTTTAATGATAATAGCAATGGAAAATTGAAATATGTGGCATATTGTTTTCGAGCTCTCCCTCACAGAAAGTATTCCTGACTTTGGAAGAAAAGTTACTTTACATTTTCATATAAAATATTTTTTCCGTCAAATTCATTTGAGTAGCCTGATATGTTAAGCAATTTTAAGTCAATATTACCATTTATTTTGTTATAATGCGTTGCTGAAAAACCGTAAAATCCTAAGCAAGAGCAAAAAGGAAGAAAATATGCCTACATATGGAGAAAAAGGTCTTAAATTCAATTTTTTTAGTTAGTGTTCGTATAAAAAATCAGTACTATATTGTTAATTCAGCGAGCACTGTATACGTACAGAATTATATTGCTTCTAAATTTTATCCTACATATTAGTTAAAAAATCATTGTAATGGCATTAATTATCAAGTCAAATTTTTATTTTTCATTCTTTCGTCTAATAAGATGTCCATGTTGTATTATCGAAAGTTAATTGGTAAAAGAAGAGTTGCGTAACATTATTATTTATTTATTTTCTTACACAGATCCATCATACTTAGCCTAACGCTTATGTATATTTAAAACTTTGTAATGAAAGGACTCATTGTTCAATTACACTTTATTTTTTGAGTAAGGCGCTTCATCCTCCGTGGAAATTCCGAAAGCATGGAATTTTGTGTTCACGTTCTTTGCAATGGCGAAATGTTCAGCCTTCGTATTTAAATTCCTCCTTAACTTTCTCATTTCTGTAAAATCGAGTTGTGTACATTCATTCAGGCTCCCCATTGTGTCGTAGCGATAAAGTCCCTGATTTAAGATTTGAAATTTCAACTGGAGAAAATTTATGACCGCACCTTCATCCGTTTCCAAAGTCCTTCGGTTTACGGATGTCCGTGAGTGCACAGGTATGCTCGCATGTGCAAGCAATGTATCAATCCTGCCAATTTTCCAGGGATATCCCTTTCCTACTAATTATCCTTTATATTTTTTTTCTACCGTCTCTTTTTTTTCACCTGATTCTCGCCCCCGGTCGTGACTGGCACTCTTTCATCCCCCCCTTCTTCTGAGGTCGTAGGGGAGGGGATGGAGATGGAGGTTGTGAAACGGCCTTCAGAGCGGCAGGTCAGGGTTTTCTTCCCCTCTCGTGAATCACGTTGAGGGGTGACTCTCAAGAGTTTTCGAGTGACGGCTCTTTACATGGCGGACGCCACAAGGGCCGGTTTACGCGCTAGACTTCCATTTGGTGGGTGGGTCCAGGTTAAATTCTCCACGGGGACGAATTTTACGAGAGAAGGCCGGTCGTTGTGTGTGCCGTGACAGCACTCCATCATGTGGGGGGAGACTCCGAACGGCGAAGTGATGCGCCTGGAGTAATATTAACGGTGATGGAGTGCAAAATCTTTTACCGGCCCGAGCCTACGTCAGTAGAGTGGAGATCAGAGTGACGGAATGTAAAAATGGGATAGTATATGACAAAAAGGCGTTATCACTGCTTCCGTATAGCTTTTGCAGTCTTGTTATATTTCGAACCATAACTTTTTTGGGCTTGCTTTAACCTTGAAATGGAAATTTAGTAATTTTATGTTGGCAACTTAAGGAGCCTGGAGGGAGTGAATTGATATAATTTCATCAAATCTGGGTTTCTTAATTCAATATTATATTGCTCTGAATTTTTCTGGTAGGCTAAGTTATGAAAGATAATTCATGGCGTTTCTAAAGCTGTGTCTATGATAATCCAATGAATGTTATTTAATGTGGTTCACTTGACTATCACATCTTCCATTTCCGGGATTAATAATTTTAATAAAATTCCCCGGGTCATTTGTCACGCTTATTATGGATTGGGCCCGTCCTTTATTCATGTTTTGTCTTGTCTCTTGCTTGCTAGTAGTAGTTGTAGGTATTTAGGTGGCAACCAAAAGATGAGGTCATTTGCGACACTAGAGATGGATGGGAATGGAGGAAGGGTGGAGAGAAACTGGGTGTCGCTATTAGTCTACTCTTAGCAATAGGCTCCAAGAGGTCCACAGGTTAACGTCCCATCCAACGGGCGACGTACCTACTTAAAGTTCTCTCCATAAAGCATATGCTTTAGGAGTTGCAATACCACTGAAAAAGATCTAACGCCTTCAGTATTCGAACGAGGTTCCTCTGGGTGAGAAGTCGGTACCTTAGCTACCGCGACACCCCCTCCCCTCTTTCTTTACCTCCTCTCAATTGCTTTATCGACGAGTTGGTCACACTGACGATTGAGAATGATATTTTCATCATCGTATTAATCTCTGTTGAACTAGTTCTAGCCTTCGGTATGTATGACAAAAGTAGTTTTAGGTGAATGAATTCTGAAGATGCTCCGGCGACTTTGATCATGTCCCCGTCAAGCAGGAGCAAAAGAGAGCGCAATATCTGTACCCAAGGTGAAATTGGAACTTCGCGACCTCAAATCAGCCGGCATGTGCGACTTACCACTCAGTTAATATTCTCGTAGCTTCGTAATAAACAGTATTCTATGGAATTTTTAAACTTTGATCCAGTGAATCGTTTAATATTTATCAACTGTGACATTATACAGGCTCACGGAACTAAAAGAGGTAATTTTCAACAGAGATTATTTGTTTATTGATCTTAAAATATTTTCTTCAATACTTTGTAACAAAGCACTTAAGTTAACATAATAATTTATTTTAGCAGAGTAAGCAACTATTAAATGGTGATAATACAAGTATTAAGTTGATGCATATTTGTCATTCTAAATGTCCACTCCTCTCTTTCGTCAGGTTGTATTCACACCATCACACGCTTTTAAACTGATAGTATTGCTACTGGCACTGCTACCCGTGGCTCCTCCTTTCATTTTTCTCGTTGTATAATATTTCGCACCTCTTTTACTTCTGTGCTACTTACTTACCTACCTCGATAACCCATTCCTCGTGGGGAGGATTTTGCTTCTACTCCCTACAGTTCCGTGACTTTCATAACTGCCGTCGACGGCGCTATTGGATACTGGGGACGATATAGTCATCTCCCTATCCATCTCCCTCATGTCATTTGTCTTACTAGTTATGCCCCGCGTGTAGGTACACCTTATCGGCGACCAAGTGGATGATGATATCTTATTGATCAGTAATCGAGCCTCAGCATCGAGGTTGTTGATGGGAGTCTCCGCTTAGGTGGTACACTCAAGCCACCATTCTCTTCAAGATAATTTGAATGTTTAACTATAAGAAGGTTTTAATGTCAGTGAATGTCCTTTATATTGTCAAATGGAATATGATTTAACCTTCCAAGTATTTTAAGTAGCCTTTGAAGCGTATAGTAGCTGTACTGTTAAGCCAATACAGCTATAGTTACATTAAACCACCCCTTTAACCGTTTTAACTATCAGTTAATTTCAGGCAAAGTCTTTTATTAATTTTTTGTTAAATGAACTTTAAAAGATGCAATAGATAGAATCCTCTGTTTCATAACATATTCAAAGTACACATAGAGTTTACAAATTTGGTAATAGGATATATCTGTTCAACATAAAAGACAAATCTTGCGAAACTGATTGCCGAACAAATGTATTCCGTTTACTTATCGGGCATGGTGTATGGCTTAGAGATTTTTGGGAGTAACTCTAAAATTTTGCGAGTCTCCAAGTCCACTGAGTTGACTAATTATCATCACATGGCCATCAATAGTACGGTTTCATTCTCTTAGGAAGTTCTTTTCGCTCAATCTAATGCGTGCGGGAATGGCTTTTTTTCCAAATTTATTGAATCACATGAGTGTTTTGAAAAAAAAGAGCATTCGAATGGGCACTTAATAACGTACTTCTTAATAACCATCGATTTACGCTGTGGGTGAGCGAGTTAATTCACTAAGTGGCAGGGTGAAGCGTCTCACATTTTTGATAATCAAGGGGCACACCATCTACTTGTTCTGAGCGTTTCCAATAATCCTCGATTTTCATGTTCAGGTGTTTAAGGGATGAAACGCTGCCATCTTTAACTTCGGAGAGAATTTCCTTTAGGCATTAATAATTTCACGGCAGCTATGCGAATCGGAGCGCCAATCAATCTTTATAACTTTTTAATTTGATATATTTGTCAGGTATAATAAATTTTCAGTATGAGTACATGTTAAATTGCGATATCGCCTCCAATACTCGCAGAAGAATGAATTATCCGCAGCTGTTCGTTTCTTTGGTGGATATATATCCCGGCTCCTTCGATTTCAAAGGCATAATTCGTCCTCGCCCTCGCAAGCATTACGTTACCAAGTTGTCAGAGTCGAATTCATAATAAGTCGGGGAGTCGTGCACGAGGAGGTTCTCCCGGTGGCCAGACCAGTCCCACCCACCTCTCGTTAATTCTCATTTATTTGTGGACATAAATATTTTTCCTTTCTCTCTCTCTCTCCCTCTCTCACCGTAACGGCGGAATAAAAAAAAATTATTTTATTTACCATCGCTGCCGATCTCTCACGCAATCGCTTGTTAAATGATTCATGTCCCGCGGAGAAGAATTCGTTTTTAATTATTCATTCGCATGCAAAATGAGAGAGTGGGGAATAGAGGTGGGGATGGATAGTTGTTTGCGGAAGGGTTCGCGCTTTGTGGGGGGGGAGCAGGGAGAGGGTTTGGGGAAGAACGGAGAGAAGAGGGGTGAGTGGGAATGGGGATGAAGGAACAGGGTGAGGGAAAGGGTTAGGAGAGAATTCTCGAGTCGTTTTGCGACTAATCCGCTTTTATGCATTCTCTTCGATCCACCCAGAGAAGACTTTCCTTCTCGTTCTTCGTTTATTTTTCGCGTTCCGCCGTAAAATTGTCGTTTTTACGACGAAATGAAGAGGGGTAGCGAAAGTAATATCTTCCCCGCCTTCACGTTCCCTTCCCACCCGCGGCTGCGTGTTCCCTCTACTATTTTCCCTCCTCCCATTGTCATTACCTTGCTTCCGGGGTCACGGCCAAAGACATGTGACTCGTGAGCAGTATTACAATGATGGGGGGAGGATCAGCGCTAGCCAGCTCAGAGAATGCTAACAGCTGACTGGTGCTAAGTAGACTATATACTTTCTTTGTTATGAACGGCATAGTTTTCCTCAACCGAGTAACGCAATATCCTAAATAAGAAAACACATTTCACAGCCGGTTTCTCAGCGAAAGAAATTAAATTTCAATCCTCATGTATTAGGTTTACATTTAAATGCCGTAATTTATTGAAATCCACGTTCGAATTCATCGCAAAAGGTCATTTATTCAAGAGTTTTGAAACCAAAACACATCGTAATTGCTCTCTGTATTCGCGCCGTAAGGACTCACAAATCAATGGCGATATTCTTACGCGAGAGGTAAGACAGCCACAAAAGAAACTCACAGTCCAATAGCAAAGTACTTGGCTAATACTCTTGTTTTAGTTACTTTTGGTAATGGAAAAGTGCTCTGGCAAGTCATTTTAATAATTGGTCTGTCGGTAGTGAGAGGAGGAGCGCGAGGTGAAAATCACGATTTTGTATTCGTGTGTATTGTAAAGCACAACTTTCTATTAGGCAAATATCAAAGTAAAAATTCAGAGGCTAACACGCCAAACGTATTCCACAAAAGTTGGGTCGCATGAAAGAGTATACATTTAAATCGTGACAAGCTCTTGATTTTTTTGGAATAAATAATTTACACTTTAGACACAAAAAGCAATGATGATAGTGGATTATGCCAGCGATTTCATTTTTAACAAGTTTATAGATTTTCATGGACAAAACGCCAAAGTCATTGCACCGCCGTGTTAGCGCTGTAATTTATGCCGCGGATTTTATTTAACCAAGCGTTTTTCCTTCCCCAGCCTTGCATTGAAAGAAATTTCATGGAAGATATTAAAACTTTTAGATGATACGTTGAATAAGATTAATGTACTGGATGATGGACTGGGCTTGAATGCTGATGGATATCGCTTAAGTGAAATTTGACTGAGTTATATCACATATTTATGTCTATTTAAAATACCTAATGTGAAAGAGTTTCCTCATTTTAGGACACGATTTTCATATGCAAGGAAATACGTCGTAAAGGAAAGAATTATTGTAATGCGTGCTGTACAATTCTTAGGTAGCTTGTATTAAGAAGTTCGCTTGTATAAATGTGTAAGGTATCCCTATACAGCCTTACGTATGGCCAATTCCGACTGATATTAGGGGTATTTGTGATTTTTTATTTCATTTGTTTTATTTATTGAACAACACCTCATGGATGACAGATGCCAGTTTTGCCCATGGTACGTATCCTTACATTTTTTGCTGTCCGATCTAAAATTAAGTAAAACTTAATTGCAATTTTATCCAATATCTCACCAAGGAATTCATTTTGAAAGTTAAGAGAAATATTTCGGAATTTAGAAATTACAGAAAGTAAACTGTGGTAGAAAATTAAATGTAAAAGGTCACGAGAACTCCATAGTAGTGAACTTTTTAGATCACCTTGAGAATATGCTTAAAGTGTTTGGGATCCTGACGCGGGAGATTTGTTTTCCTATTATGATTGTAAAAAACAATGAAGGGGAGCTAAATTTATTGTAAACAATGTTACAGTGAACTTAGCATTGTTCTAAAGTGTTCAAATAATCCCTTATGGTTCGTAGGTTAATATATAAGCTAAGCTTCGTACGAAAATTTGAAACAGACCTCATTGAATAATCATAATGAAAGTCGTTGAGTAGCATTAAATGTGAAATTATCTCTTGTGATCGTGCAGTGTACTTTTATGTACTTGTAATGCGTTCCGTAGAGATGAAGGATATAACGTTTAAACTTCAATGGATGCTTATACCTACGGCTCTTCAAAAGTCAGGGCTATTTTGAGTGTTTTAAAAGAGACCTAGAGAGATTTTCAGATACATATGTATGGGAACTAATACAAAGAATAGAGCGAGAAAAGAGGGGACTGCCTTGGAGGGAACGGAAGGTATCGTGTTCAGATCTTTTGTCTTGGAGAGAGTCGTCATTTTCTCAGAAAACTTTGCTATCGCCTAAAAGAATAGAGGAAACGCAAAAGAATAAAAAAATGAATACCCGAAGGAATCTATTTTTTTGCCACTAACCGCGCTAAACAAGAACTTCCATCCGCAGAGGAATTCCCTTTTCAACCAGCGTCATATTCCCATCCCCATCATTCTGTCCTCGCCTTCCTTTTCCTTCACAGTGGGGGGTGGCTATGCTACACCGTCCCCCCACCTCCCTCCCAGACTCACCCAAAACGTCCCCCCTTCCTCACCTTCTCCCCTTACCCACGGCACTGCCAAGATAACTCCTCCCTTCCGCCCTTTCGAATCCTCCAAAAAAACCCCCCTTTCTATTCCCCGACGCCCTTTCCCTTTCTTCAAGCAGTGAGACCTCCTTCTTGCCTTTAAGAATTCAACGCGGCCGCGCACTTAATATTCGGAGCCCAAAAAACCCTTCAGTTCCCAATGGGTAACACATTCCCCGGGAAATTTTTGAAGGAAAGAAGTGATGCCCGTTAAAATTTTCTTCCAGAGCCACGTATGGAATTCCCAACGAATTGTTGGAGGGTTAGAAGGGTGGGGGACTGGAATGGAGGCCTACGTAGGGAAGGCGAATTGGAAGTAGGGTGGATGGGGTGAAGGTAGCCAAGGGTAGTGTGGCGGGGGTAGGGAGGAGGAGAATGAGGAGGGGGGAGGAGGAGAGGAGGAGGCTATAAACCAACATCGCATCCATTAATAACCTCTATCTTGCGATTATGGTTACTACGGGGGCGGATAGGGTGAGGGGGGAACTTCTTTCCATCATTTTTTTTCTCCTCAAGAAAGATAAGTTTTTATTCCCAGGGAGATTTTCTCTCCTTTGGTCTTCCTGAGGACCGCGGTAAAACCAAAATGGTAGAGAACTTATTTATGCCGAGATGCAGGTCTTAAGTATTATTCATGCCACTGATTTCCTACTGTTTTTTTCCGGTCAGCGTTAAGAACGTTTTCCAGATTTAAAAATTTGTGTTCTGTAGCACACATTGTTGTCAGCTATTCTTTCAGTGTCAAGAACAGATAGCGCTAATTCTTATTTTGTTAATCGTAATTGGCATATTTTTTTCTGGATTTTAATATCAAATGTGAGATTATTTGTAATTTTGGATGTTTTTTGTTCGTTTTTATATTCCATGCATGGCATCTTCTTTTTACATTATGCATTGATGTTAAAACGACCCATTTTTGATGTTCAGGCAACGAATTAATGCGCCGAGCGATAAAAAAGTTGCGGAAATGGAAATTTTATCTACCTTTCTTTACCAAAATCTTCGAGGGCGTTAATCCAATGGCTGATATATTTTTAACGATCTTGCAGTCAGTAAAAGTCCTTAAAACCAGCGGCATGGGGAAAATGGATGAAGTTTCAGGTGTCCATGTATGATGTGTTCTCGTCGTAATTCCAATAAAGCGTCAGTGGAAACACGTTTGAAAAAAAACCCGCAAGTTCAACGATTTAAAAATCTAAGAGGCCCTTAAACTTGGTATAGTCCCATAAAATCTATGTATATATCTACCGTACCCCTAAGCGAAAAACGAAGTATTTTCCAGTTTTCCATTCCCTTACACTTACTGATTTGGAGATGGCATACAATTTTTACTACTGATTTTTAGTTATTTCAGTTGACCCAGAATTTAACATATTATATAACAAATTACGTTTTCCCTGAGGAAAATATGGAATGTTAATTTTGAAATATATTTGATATTTGCCTCGGTAGATGTGTTTAGCTTTGGAATGGATTTTCCGTCGCTTGATGTAATAGCTAGGAAATGGAGAGAGGAAATTAAAAAAGTAGTCGCTTATTTCCATATGTCTACACTTTCGTCGAAGAGATTGAGGTCACGAGCTTAAAAGTAAAATATACTTATATCTTTGCTCAAGTCGGGAGGGCACTCTTACGTAATATCCGTGGAAGAAACTGCAACCATAGGCATTGTACCATGCTCGCATTCAATGTGTTCCATGTTTGCGTAAAAGTGTATTGATGATGATTTATTCTTCTTATGTTAGGTCTTGAGCAAATACTGAACTTTCAAGCTGGATAGAATCCATGGGAATGGGCCAATGACAATGGTACCCAACAGTTCTCTCAAAACCAGAATACAAGTGAAATTTTAAACTAAGGGTACGTTTAACATTCACATTTTCATAGAATAAATCCTTGAAATCATCTGCTTGGGAGACTATATATCTAATTTGTTAACTTTTGTCTGATCATGCGGTTCATAAGTTTTACTGGAGTTGGTGTTTTCTGAGGCGGATCCCGAATGCTTTGGACATAACACACGGATTTTTGCTAATCACTGAAGCATTATAGAAATGAAAACTTGCGTAGAAAAAGTCGAAGTAAACTCTCGAGAGAATTTATTTCGACATTTCTCTTGGAGCCACGGAATGAATGCCTTTATATTGGCCGAAATGCAGCCATACAATGAAAAAAATGGCTTAAATGTAAACAAACGGATACTGTAGAAGTGTTCAACTACATCTGAACTGATCAACAAGAACACTAAAATCTGTGGAAAAGTACAAGTCTTTCTTTTTTGTATGGTTTTCAACTACAGATTGATATTTACAACTGATTGTAGAAGAAATATTTTGAAGCTAAGAATATCTATTACCACAAAGAATTCATTTAATTTCGATTGTTTTTTACAACTGTTTAACTGAAAGAATCGAAAAAGTTTGAAGGATTACTTGGTATCCAAATGTATCCATCAGTTCAATCTCCACAAAAAAATGTTTGTTTCTGGATTATATCTTCGAAATCAAGCTCTTTTATTTCCAGATCGAATGGTATTACTAAACCGTCAAAAGCATCTTATTAAAATATTTATAATAATTAGTTGGTGAGTTTTCATTTACAAGTTTGCGACTAATGTACAATACATCACGATATTCGAATCCTTTAAAAATAAAATTCGAATTTACGCATGGGGACCCTAGATATAGTACATACGTGCATATAATTTCAACATTTCTTTTATTCAGAATAACTTATGGCAACTCCGTTCACTTACTGCGCTATACGTTACCACTTGTCACTAATTTTAAATAAGATCTTAAAAATATGCTAAAATGATCAGTTATTATAACTCGGTACCACTGTTGTATATTGCTCGAAAGTCATTTATGTGTTTTTCTATGACATTCAAAATTGTAGAATGCATTCGGGGCACGGTAAAAGGGGTAATTTTTATGACTGCAATTTCATAGGCACCTGGACACGTGCAATTTCTCAAGACTTAGAAGTTCATGATGCCTAGTTCACAATAAAACTTAAATGAGATGAAATCTTTGGGCAATTATCCTGCAACCAGTTTTTTTTAGTCGAATTGAAGCGGATTGGATGGAGACGAAATTTTATGGTGGGAAAAACTGGCATGTCTTCGTCCGATTCCGAATCCTCATTCCCCACTCCCCGACCGTGTTTCGTCAGCTCTCCCGCCTTCCTCGCAGAAATTCCCGATCCAGCCTAAACTTTCTCCAAAAGATACACAATTTGAAGCGATTCCGCGTCAATGTCCATGCCTCTCTTTTTGACTAAACCCTTTCTCTGCTCCAAACGGGTCAAGTGGAAGAACATCTTCGGCGGACCGTGAAGCTATTCAGTCGGCTCTTTCCAACGTTACAGCGTTTTGATTGGCTTACTCCTACCACCCGTTTTGGTATTTTTCATCCTTTCCCCTCCTCCACTCACCATTTTGGACCTCTGTATAACGCAGTGACAATTTCGAACCCCCTCCCTTCATCCCCCATACCCCGGCCCTCTTTCTTGCGCGATGAATTTGTTGATATCTCGCAATGAGAAAACCAATCGAAGTTCGGCGTTCGACTTTTATTTTTCCTACGCTCGATAACCCTCCTTCTCTTCCTATTTTGCTGACATTCTTGCTCACTCCTCTGTGGGAGAATAGCTTTTCTTTTTTCAATCTGTCGGAAAACGCACCTCATTTGTCGCAATGGGATAGAAATATCCTTTAAGAGAGTGCTATTATCCTTGTTTGCAGAGTAAACTAAAACAGGAAATCATAACTTTCTGAAGAGAACGTTAAATGACCCGACTGACGGCGGTAATCATCAAGCCTAAAAGTCTACCTCGATTGTAATGAACTACGAAAGATGCGACAGGAATTTTTAACGGAGTCATCCGCTAATATGAATTAAAATTTCAAATTGTAAAACTCATTCACATTGACCAGGATGACAGGGAACTCTCTTGAAAGTCTCTATAACAACCTAAAAATAGATATATATATATATATATATATATATATATATATATATATATATATATATATATATATATATATATATATTGTGGCGAAATATAGGGAAAGGTTTTAACGTAGCATTAACGGCTTTAATTTCCGTAGAAAAGTTTTCATTGGAAAATCATTAGATCTTTCTTCGACTCCTCCCGTATTAATGATAGATGTGTTGAAAGAACCTCACCTGCTTACTTAGGGATTAGAATTCACATTTAAACTCATTCTTCGTTATTCCATGTTGAAATACATTGCCAATAGGCAATTATTGTTTGCTTAAATATTAATATTCTCCGGAATATCAGAGGGAGTTACCCTTGTACATAAATTTTACCCGGGTTGAAGCAATTATTCCCTGAGAATGGCTAACGTCAGTAGTATCATTAATCTATAAGCAACTACATAAAAGAAACTTTTATGCGTATTGCAGAATATTTTTCAATTTTAACTAATGTTTCACAAACATTTCATCATATTGCATTTTAGATATTAATTATAAGATTTTTCACGTAGGCTTAAAAATATACCTGCTTTGTACCTATATGTATTTCCGAAGTTACCGCAATCAAAATCGTTGCTCGTCTTGAGCATTCGCTGGCACATCAAAAGTCAGACCGCATTTGACCTCATTTGCATGCGTTTCTCGCCTTTGGTTTCAATATTCATTCGATCCTAGCAGGGAAAGTTTCCTTGCCTCCCGGCAAATATAAGGCTTACGTGCTCACAAAGAATTTCTCAGTGGGATTATATTGATCCGTTGGTCTCTCACCCCTTTTCTGCGTTGTTAAGAGGGAAATGAGAGTGTATTTTTACAGATTGAGAAGAAAGACGAAATTGGTAGCATTAAGACTCGCTCTTTCGTATTTGTTTCTCTCGAATCTCATATTCGGATCGGCAACATGGCTGAGGAAGTACTAAGGAGTTATTGTGTTACTTCCATTTTTATCTTTCCATTTCTTGTTTCTTCCGTATTATTATAACTTTTCATATTCCATGCTAGTTTTTTTTTCAAATTGGACCGAGTAAAACTTTGGATGAGAATTTCGTAGAAATATATTTATTTCCGGGAATGTGAATGTTGAAATAGGAGTCAAATGCTGAGCGGATGGCAAATCCCCTTGGAATGTTATCGGTACCAGGAAAGGCAAGCGCTACTACTAATACTACCACCACAGTAGTTGACCCGATTGCATCGTACTACAGTAATAAACGCGAAGTCTGATCTTGATAGGTAAAGGCACAGCTTACTATGAACTGATTTCTGCTGCGTATGAAGTTCAAACATTCAGGGTCTTGAAGCATCCCTGTGCCACCATTGGTATCCCTGAAATCTTTGGTAATCAGAAATTGATTGTGTGTATGTGTTTGTGTGCATGTACGTATGTGCTTGTATGCATGGATTATCCGAAGATATCTCTCAGTTTAACAGAGGAACGCTCAGGTCACCACGCAAATGTTCTACCTTCTGGCTTACCATTCCCCCTGCCAAGATTATACCCATTGAAATAGATTAATAGTAGTGAAATAGATAGACTAGTACCCCGAAGTAATATTATTAGTACTATTATTATTTATTAAAATATGTGTATGCAGACATTGCCTGGTGGCACACAAGTCCCTAGATTCGTGGTTGATTTTACAGAGGGCAATGACAAAAACGATCATTAAAAATATCAATTATTCAAAGATTCATTACAGAAATTCAAACTAAACCGCTGCATGGGTAATCAAGGCAAATACGGGTAATTCCAGACATGACCCAGCTCATAGTAATAGCACACGTGACCTGGAAATACATAATGTCCAAAATCACGCACTGTCCAAAATAACTCACCGTCAAACATCACTCACTTTCACTGACCAACTCCTAACGCCTTTCACATCACAGAGCAATATCGCACATACTTGCTGACAGTGCAAAGTTTATCGCCCAGTCCTTTGCCCAATGGCTACCTTGCATCTATTCGTAAAACTTCTAGCATCAGCTGGAAAGGGCCTAAACAACTCTCCATGTAGCTGGTTTCATTCCACAATACTTTTATTTAATGAAAACTTTTTCATAGTTGCTTTTTTTGTGTTTTATTTTTAATTTTAAAACTGGTCGTTTTTCCTTTTAAAGGTTAGTTTTTTAATTTCCTTCCTCAAATCTTTCCACATTTTGTCATATTTATCTCTTCTTTAAATTTCATGTGAATAAAGGTGAATAAATTCCCACTTTGACAGGGGTCAGACTATTCTCAACACATTCATTCAATGTTAGCAAAACTCATGATGCATCTCCCTTACGCAAATAACTCGAATTTTCATATTTTGGACCGGACCGAATTTAACTTGCACTCTATATCATTTATATATCCTTCATAACGCATTCATAATGGCGTGGCTGGGAAATTATGAAGATTCTAAGCGGGTGATGCTAATATTATATTTTGCAAACGAGAATTTCCATATGTTTTTCTCGTTTTTTGCCCTTTTAATGGTGAATATTTTATTAAATTAGTCCTCGGATTTTTCTCTTTATTGCTCTTTCTAATATTCTTATTGGGCATTGTAAGCAGTATTCGGAGTGTTAAATATTCAAATAATTGATAAAATTACAGAGATGTTGCATGTGCGCGCACTAAGATGTTACACGATGCGTTTATTTTTTACTCAATCATTTGCATTTTTACACTTTTTCTCAACCACATTTAAAATTTGTGTATTCTAAAATCCATCCGACTCCGGAACTGCAATAATGCAACAAAGTTTGCTTCAAGAAACTGCGGGAGATACCGCAACAGTAACTGTTAACGGAGTCATCCATGCCTGTGACATTGTATGTACGGTATTTCGTCACAACATCTTGTTCCTTTAAAGCCCCCAAAATTTCTGAGTGTAAGAGGACGTCTCGGTAGCTTAAATGGTTAAAGCACTCGGCCGGATATCGAGGGATCCGGGTTCGAATCCCGGTCAAGGCGAATGATTTTTACTCTCTGAAATTGTTGCATAACTAAGTTTGCATTTTTTTATTCGACAATATTCAAATGTGCCACCAGTTGTAGAGAAACTCTGTAAATTTTATGAAGTTATATAGATAGCGTTAATGAAAGCTCAAGGTGTGATTGACCAGGGCCGAGTTGGTCTTGCAACACTCCTTGCCCTCTCCGAAAATCAATCACTTTCCCCAACATGGGGAATTCACA
The DNA here is from genome assembly GCA_037158775.1 of Hetaerina titia. Lineage (NCBI taxonomy): Eukaryota > Metazoa > Arthropoda > Insecta > Odonata > Calopterygidae > Hetaerina > Hetaerina titia. The sequence continues at coordinate 65,232,821 of CM073771.1, forward strand.
TGAAAATGTGAACTATGGAAATAACGCTATTTTCCACCTGAAAATACAACCATCTCTCAGACCAATTACTATTAATGATTCCAGAAAGAATAAATAAAAAAGGGCGATGCACAATTGATTTTAATGAGTAACATGACAACTAAACCTTGTTATTGTTTTGGTTCTTCGGATTTTTTAGCGTCATAATTAATTTTTTAAATGAAGACGTAAAAACCATTTTTTTCCGATTGTTATCTCTCCCAATTTCTTAGGGACGAGTAAGTAGGGGTTTCCATTTACCACTGAGGAATTAACGATAATATACGAAACGGAAAAGTACGGTAGTAATGGCCATCCCTCATTACGATAGTGTGATCATACTGTTGGTCCATTTGAATATTCATTGGGAGGAAGGAGTTAGTTTTTGGTGGATGAATTTTCATGGTTTGGTACATATCGTCATTATAATAGTGCAAAACAATTATAAAATATTTTAGCAGCGAGTTAGGTTGTCCTTTTTCCCGTGCTTCTCTGTTTATTAATTTGTAGTTATTTGTGTTGAACTATCCCAACACTAGTTACTCCTTATTAGGCTAATTATAGTTCATCCCTTACATGGTACATTTCATTAGGGTAATAAATAAATATTCTTCCACAGATATCGGCTTCTTCTGGCCGTTGCCTTCCCGAACTCCACTTTTCTCTGCTCACATTAAATGACACATGAGTAGAGAAAGTAAATATTCTGTATCACCTTGAGAGGCCTTTTTCATAAGAACTTAGTGCATATATTTTATTTTAATCATCCTTCATCGCTCCGCATCTATATATTTAGATGCTTTCGACGAAGTACCAGGGAAGGGTTGAATAAAAAAACTTGGACACCACCAAACAATATAATAACATATAAAAATAACACTCAAACATTATTTCTTAATAATTTCAACGGAAGCTCCGTCTTCCTCAGAAGAAAAGGTGGGGAAGGCGAATTTGAGCAGATCACAAATGTAAAAATAATTCCTTATAAATATATGTATATATATATATATATATATATATATATATATATATATATATATATATATACATTTTTTTTCATCACCACCTTTACCGGGGGGTGATATATTGCCAAATATGCTCTACTTATTGATGCAAAAGATGTGTAAATAAGCCCTTCCTCACGATCTTACACTTAAATCTAGTCAAAATCCCGGCCCGCATTTAATCAGCGTTACTTTGAAGACATGTTGATTGAGGTTATCGTGGGAAATGGGTCGGTTTTGGTAGGCGAAAAGGTTAACCCCGAGAAAAGGAACTTGTGTGTTCATTTTTCCTTCTTCATTGTAGGTTGGGGGGATGGTATGGGAGAGGAATTTTGGAATCGAGTTGGGTGGTGGTGGAAGCGGCAGGAAGGCGAAGCACGATGACGGGTGGAGGTGCTGTCTCGCGACAGGCACGCCTCCTTCGGCCTCCTCAGCTCACCTCCCCCGCGCCACTCCTCCCACGCACACACAAACCCTAATTTCCTCCAAACGTCCATCATCCTACTCCTTTCTTCACTGGCGTTCGATCGGCGTGCGGGCGCTTGAAGTGAGAAGACGAGGATGCATATCATCGGGGAATCCGGGGTCTTTAGGGCCTCAGAACTGTCTCGATTAGATACCGTGGCCGTTCCTAACCCTCTTTCCTTCCCTCCCCCGAAGTTCCATTTGATTTCCATTGCCTTCCTTGTAATGATCTCTTCGCCTTGCATCTCTCAGGATACCCTTCGTTTCTTATCTCCTATTTTAGTGCTGTTTCAAGATTCACAGTGTTCAATTAATTTCCATGAATTTATGTGAATCCTTTATATTTCCGTTTTAATTTTTTTATTGGAATCTCAGGGATTATTACAAATTATGGGGAATATTGCGCGTTGAAGTAGGGAGAATGAATATACTTGATTTAGTTGCAATGAGGAAATTAGGTTCTTGAAAATATATGGTCTGTTGTTTTCACTAATGTAATAAACAGTTTATTTATTTAAAAAAAATTTCCAAACATAATATTCGTGTCAATTTCGGAAGAAAATTATTGGTAAAATTCTCCTTGAAATGAATTTCATTGAACTAGCCTCTTTTAAGCCAATATTCCTTCCCTTTTAATTGTGTTTCTGACAATGTGTGTGCCATAGTATTTTAAAATTAATTTTTTAATGGTTGATATAAGATAGCTGGTTTTTATTTTTTGTAAAGTGAATTCGATTGACGTCGAAACTTGTAGTCAGTCGATAATAGTATTCGTGCCCTAATGTCGAAAAAAATAGTCCACAAAATGCATAAGGGATATATAGTCAGTTAAATGTAAAATGGAAATAGTTTTATTCATGTGTGATTTCGCTAAACCCGAGGATATCTAGATTAAAATGGTAATACGTGTCAGTGTTAGTTCTTGTTAAATGATTTTTGTGGTCGTCGAGTGATTTGTGGAGAGATATCGACATGCCGGAAGGTGATTAATGAAACTCGTGCTGTATATGTCTCGACACCTTCAGGAGTTACCCCCAACCGAGGTTGCCTCTCCCACCTCTCTCCCTCTACCGCCATCTTGCCTCCCCAGCTTTTCCTTCTCTCATCCACCCGACTCCAATCCCTTCCCCTCCACACTCCTCCTCCCGTCTCCCTGCGCCTTACTAATTCCCCTATCCCCTCCTTACCTTTATACCAAAGCCGTCTCCAATCATTCTCCTCATTTCCTCGCCGCCATCCTATTATTCCCACTGGAAACAACAAATAATGGGAAAGAAAATCAGCGTCGGCAAGGTCACGCATTTCCCACCCTTACACCTATCCCCACACAAGGAGCAGCGCAAATGACGGAGATAATGGCATTAGTTTTCTTGATTTATTTGGAGCAGCGATAAGGGATTGGATTTTCTAGGAATTTATTCGTATTTCTATCCTTCTCGGCGTTTGTTGGGGTTCGTTTTCCTAGGGCGATTTTCGTCTTTTTCGTTGCCTCTTTTTCAACTGATGATTAATTCATGAACTTCTTTGTGTTCATCTATTTTCTCTTTATTTGTTTTTATTTTTGATGAAGGTAATAGAAGAAAACATCTGGAAAATATTGTCACCAAAGTGTTCATCGGAAACTAAATTTTTACATCCTCATTTTGAATTTGCCCTTGTAATATCGTTAGAACTTCAACATAACATCTTAGCAATCCGTAATTGGCGAAAGAATAAGTGAAGTATTGAATTTTAAATGAACGAAAGGCAGTAGATTTCGTGAAATGGCTTAAGATAAAGATGTTTTGACTTGATTCCCCGCGAAGCGTAACGGCACGAATATTATGTTTGTCGCTATTTAAATCAGTAAACTATTAAAATTCAGTATTTCATTCTCATAAAATGTTATAAATTCTTGTTACTCAGATAAAATAACCGATTATGGGATCGGGCCAGACTGATTGTAGAAAATTCCTCCCTAGAGTTGGCCCATTCCTCGTTCCTGCACTGCTTTTTACTGAATTTTAGAATTAGTATTTAGAATTCGTGCACGTGTGAACGCGATGATAAATGTGGATGCTTGTGATTTTACTCGCATTTGATCAATAGGTCGTGATTTCTCCAAGTTTTCCTAATCTATCTCAAAAACAAATTCGAGCATTATGGCTGGAATAATCGTAAAAACTGGACAAAAAAAATCTACCCCTCGGTATATTATTAATTCAGACAGCGTCGAAAAATCCCTTCGATTTTCACTCTTATTGAATAATCACTCATCCACGTCAGGCTGGAAATAATCGCTCTCAACACACTTTTCCCCTCGTCCTTTTCCTCCTTTCCCCTCCGTCGCGGCACCCCTCGCGTGCTTCCTCTCGATTATGATCCTCTATTATGATACCGCCAGATATTTCCTCATTCCGCCCAATTTTCCGCGGGATTTTATTCAAAAAGATTAATTCTGTTACTACCATACATCATGTAAACTCCGAAAATTTTCATCGGCTCATTTTTTTTTCAAGAAAGTTATGATCGAAGGTAATCATACGCCCTTAATACCGGTTACGTCAGATTTTGTGGTCCCTTAGCTTTCAACTTTTTTTTCACAAAGCGAAATGTACACAGGCGTATCTTATACAATAAAGAACACATTTCCAATTAAGCAGCAGTTTTGACTTATTGGTATCCCGTTATTCTAGAAAAAAATGACCTCGTTTGTTTTCCTCTTTATAAGGGTGTTAAATTTATAAGTTAAATATTTGTGAAAGCGGAACAAAAAAAGGTTTATTTATATCTCTCCGATTAGATAAATGTGGAAGTTATTGGTTCAAATGTCTTGAAGCTGTTACTTTCGCTTTATTATTTATGAAATACCTTAATAATAAATTTTCTCAGCCTGAGCTGGATTTGGTTACTCTGGGTATTTAGGTCTGAAGAAATCTTGAAATTTTTCAAGTATAAGGTATAAAAATCTCTTTCATTTTTTCTTTCAAGAATAACGGCCTCTTTTGACAGTAAATAGATCACCTCCGTTTCATAATGGATTTTGGAAATTCGCGAATGTCAAATGTGCGAATTTTCGTTATCATTATAAATGTGTTCCTATGTGTGCGCCTTGTAAATCATTTTTTTGGAACTCTCATCATATCAAAAAACGGGAAAACACCTCTCCGTTGTTCGAATATATCGTGTAACACTCTGAAGAACGAATTTAAGGAAACTATTATGGTGCTAATAGTCGGTACCCGTCCTTATTCACCATTGATTTTATTTTCTTTATACATTTACACACACACACACAAATATGTATATATATATATATATATATATATATATGTATGTGTGTATATATATATAGATGAAGGGAGGAAAGAAGTACACAGAGATGAAGAGGGACCTGATATAGATTAGTTTGCTAGGTGGGGAGTCACAAAATGTTTATTTCATAGTTGTGTTCATCGAAAAACCTACCTTAACCGGTAGATTACCTAAAAAAAATATATATATATACATACATATATGTATGTATATATATATATGTCCATGTATATATATATATATATATATATATATATATATATATATATACATATATATATATATATATATATACATGGACAGTAACAAAAATATAAGAACACTCACACGTTTTTTCTTAATAATTCCGTTGAAATTATTAAGAAATAACGTAGATCATTTTCTGTTCCTAACTCCTCTTGAGAAAGGTGGTAGCACCACCGAAAATTCGAGACCCAGTGAGTCCCTCTTTTATGTGTTTCTGTGTTTGTGTCGACTAGTCCATTTACATTATTGTGCACGTCCGTGGGATTTTCACAAAAGTATTATATATATACATATATAAATATTTTACATTTGTCTTACGTTTGTTTTGTCTTATCTTTGTTTTACATTTGTTTTAAAATCCCGGATAAGGAAATATTTTTACATTGGTGATCTGCTCAAATCCGCCTTCCCCACCATTCCTGTGTTGATCTTTTATGTGTTTTCCTATCCCCTTTCCTTATATATTTATTTATATGTGTGAATATATATAATATATATATATATATATATATATATATATATATATATATATATATATATATATATATATATATATATATATATATATATATATATATATATATATATATATATATATATATATATATATATATATATATATACACACGAGGGTCATCCGGAAAGTAGTACCCGTTCGTGAAATAAAGACACAAAAGTAAATATTAACAAACATAAAAAATTTTATTTGAAAGAGGATACTTTAAACTACTTCTCAACATAATCTCCAAGCAAATTAAGGCATTTGTCATAACGTGTGACAAGTTTCTGTATTCCTGCTGCGTAGTCCTTCGCCGCCAGCTCATTGAGATTCCTCACTCCTTCACTCCTTCTTTAAGTTCTTCATTGCTGTCAAATCTTTTTCCTGCCAAAAAGTCTTTAAGCTTTGTAAAGAGATGAAAATCTGAAGGGGCCAAGTCCGGGCTATACGGTGGATGGTCGAAAGTTTCCCATTTGAATTGCTGCAAAAGTTTTTGTGTTATCCCAGCTGCATGAGGCCTGGCATTGTTATGAACGAGAATGACACCAGTAGACAATAGACCTCGCCGCCGATTTTGTATTGCCCGCCGTAATTTCTTTAATGTTTCACAATACGCATTGGCATTAATAGTGTCTCCACGGGCCATAAAATCAATAAGCAATACACCTCATCGATCCCAGAAAATGGTTGCCATGAGTTTCCTGGTGGACAGAACTGTCTTGAATTTTTTTGGTTTGTTTGGCGAATGAGCATGATGCTACTCCATTGACTGTCGTTTACTCTCAGGTGATGCATAGCAAACCCATGTTTCGTCACCAGTAATTATGCGAGTCAAGAAAGAGTCTCCTTCATCAGAATAACGTCCCAAAAACGTCAGTGCTGCAGCCATATGCTTGGTTTTGTGCTCATCTGTAAGCATGCGAGGGACCCATCTTGCACAAATTTTTGCATAATGCAGATGGTGTTTAACAATTTCATGAACAATTGTTCGAGAAACATTGGGAAAATGCTCACAGATGTCATCAATTGTGACGCGCCGATCGTTCCTCACGAATTCGTCAACTGAGCTCACCAGTTGGTCTGTAATGACAGACGGTCTCCCAGAACGCTCATCGTCGTGTGTGTTCCCCCTCCCCATGTTGAAGTTGCGACACCACCGCCGAACAGACGACGCATCCATTACATTGTCTCCATACACCTCCTTTAATTGGCGATGAATATCACATGGGCGAACGTTTCTTGCATTGAGGAATTTAATCACTGCCCTCACTTCACAACTGGCGGCGTTCTCAATTTTTTTAAACATTGTAAACAATCACAGAAACAACACAGGCAATGCTAGCGTCACGCAACTTGGCTCAGAGAAGGCAGACAAGCCACTGAAGCTATCTGACCTCGTCCAGCGGCTACTCGCGTCGTCAGCACTTCATGCGGCACGAACGGGTGCTACTTTCCGGAAGACCCTCGTGTATATATATATATATATAAAATTCACTTTTCGGTGGGGCAACCACCTTTCTCAAGAGGAATTAGGAACAGAACTGAGGCAGAGGAGAGCCCGAAAGCAGTGGTAGGAAGGAGAAGGGGTAAAATGGGCGAAAAAAGGGGGGAAAAGGGGGGGGGAAAGGCATTCGAGGTGAGGGGTTTGGAGGGGTAGTGTATGGCGCGGGAATTTTAAAAATAGGTGGGGATGATATGGAAGTTGTTGGGGGCGGAGGGGGATGAAATTATATGCATAAAGGGGGCAATTAATGTCTAATATTAATACCTGGGCGATTCCAGGAATCCAAGAGCCAGGTGAAGGCTAGCTCTATGTGTGTGTGTGTGTGTGTATTCATTTAAAAGATTTGAATTATCGATTCTGTCCATTCTGGAGCTAAATTTAATGTATCGAATCGAGGGTAGGTTAATTAAATACTTATTCTGCTACCACTAACGGTTTTGAGTAGATAATTTGGTAGATACTGGTATATATTGCTGAAAATGATAATTATATGTCCTTACCTGACTTTTTAGGGTTTTTTAATAAGTTTTTCCTTTTTAAGTGATAATACACGATTAAAATTAAAACTTCCCAAGGAAGATATTTCTTTTTTCAATACTTTCAATTAAGTTGTATGCTTCGCCAAAGAAAACATGTAAATCTTATACATGTATTCATTGCTCAAGGCTAAAACATGATGAGTCATTGTATAACGTTACGAAGTGCAACAGGATCAAAAGGGCATGAATAAATATGATGGCAGCAATCTTAAGTGGGGGTCAACTCAAATAGCTAGAGAGCCAGAATTAAAAAAAAAACATATTTGTAACTGTACGATAGGATAAAAAAAACAGTTATTTTAGATGGTATAAGAAAGCAAAATGTATCCTTAATTCGATGCTCTTTAAATTAAATAAATTTCAATGAATTCGTACGTGCTCTGATGAGCTCTGTAAAATTTAGTTTATCCAAGATCAAGCAAAAAGCTTTATAAGGTGCATATCGGATAAAAAGTTATGAATAAATGATTACAAATTATTAAATGTCATGCTTTACTTATTCAAATAATAGTGATGATTCAAATCCAATACCGGTAAACTACCTTCCTTTGAAGTTTGATTTGATTTCAATTAGATTTGGCAGTGTTAGAACGTATGATATGCACAAAATTATGCTTTGGTAGAGGACATTTTAGCCGAATGAGCTGACAAGTTCTCTTTAATACCACATGCACAGGAGCGCAATACTATGTAAAGGAGGTCATTATGTAGGTATACAGGTTTGAATATGTAGACATACATGTACAGGTAGGATTCACGTTTGGAAGTGGAATTTGGCTTCAATGCACGAATTGTGATATATTAAAAAAAAGGTAGGTTAAAATAATAATGCGTCAAAAAGGATTTATAAGGCAACAATGTCTGGTGATGCATTTGTTTTTATGTTCACAAGTGCGATTGATCGAATGACCGTCCAGTGACTCCCTACACGAGAGCATGCGGAATAAATGTGTTCTACACTTGCAGATATTTCCTTCTTGCTGTTTTATTCTTGCATATATTTCCTATATTTGTACTTACCTCTTCCACGGTTTAATTATTTTATTCATATTTTTTTTAGGGTTTGTTTCCAATTTTTAACCATCATAGAAGGAATGAAAAGTGTCGGAAAAGTCTTTTTTTAACGACAGCATCCTTTTGACTGTGTCACCGATGGCAAAGATTACTGGCAAACTATAGACGTCATACTAAGTCATGGTTCGAAATAGTTCGGCAAAATCTCGATATCCAACTCTCTGATGAAGAAAACATTCATTTACTTTGCCGATGCACAATTGTTTATGGCCTCAAGCATGAATTTCGGATTTCTCGGCGCCTAACTTAATTCTAACCGTGCGCTTGTCAAAAGGTAAAATCTCTCAAGCATTCTCGACCCTCCACCCCGAGAACGATCGCAAAAGAATATTTAAGAAAACACTCCCTTGTGCCTCTCCTCGGTTCCTTCTCACTTGCGGGCACCCTGATTTATTCCTCCCCACTTGGCAGCTCTCCTCCTCGAGGGTTCTTACTCTCAAACCTCCCCACCCCCACCAACCACCCGACCTCGTCTCCCATTCTTGCCCCACGGTCCCATCACCTCGCCGGGAGGGGATGCGCCGCCCGCCGGAGGTGTGGGGGATTTGAACGGGAGGGGAGAGCTGGATCGCCCGCGGGGATTTTCGGGGTGAAGGGGGCGGGCACGTGAAAAGGGGGAGTGAGGGAAGAGTAAGGATGGGTCGAGTGGATGGCTGGATGCAAGGGGAGGTGGCTATAGGAAACTTCGCCGAACGCCATAATGGCGTGACGTAGATGATTAAGAGGCGACCTACTTGGTCGGCCGGATTTCTTTTTTTTTTATTTACTGCCTCCTCCTCTCCCTACCCCCCCCCTCACCCCGCTCTTCGTTTCTCGTTCTCTTCATTTCCTCCCTCGCGAACCGATCCCCTCTCCCTCGCTGCTGCCCTCTCGCGTCTCCCCACCACGGTTTAAGACGTGAAAAATTCCCTCGGTCACATTTTGCCTGCAAGGGGAGTTGCCGCGCGCGGGTGGAGACGACACCGCGCTGGCGAATCGTTGAGAGACCACGTGCGAGGCTGACATCTCCGCTGACGGGTGGGACTCACTCCCATTCCGCGAGGCCGCCGGGAGTTTTCTTTTTCAACCCGGTCTTCCGACCCGCGCATATCGAGTCTTGCCATTCCAAAAGTGACTAATTGGTGATTTATGTGAACGTAGTGAGGCATAGGAGAGTCACCGTGCTTGAATTTCAATTCGCATATCGAAAAGGTTCAAATGTGTGTCTCATCGTGGTATTGCGAAATCATATGAGCATCGCACATTGTAGTAGCGTAGAGTCGTGCTTAAAAAATGCGTAATATATGCTCTAAATTGTTTCAAAACCATTTCTGCTCTTATGAGGATGTTTAATCCGATTACTCTGCGTACTTCTGTTTCATACTTTACTGTTTTTATCCCTTTTCAATCAGAATTTATGCAGTTCATAATATCAAAATAAGCTACGTACCTTCCTACATAATTTTAGTATTTGGTGAATATGTCACTATGATACAACATCATCGGTCAAAGAGAATGTGAGGGCTGCTGTAAGGAATATGATGGATAATACCATGTCACGGTAAAACGCTTTGTACTAAATAATCCAATTCTGTGTAAACTTTCCCTCCGATACTTTTATTATATAGGGCTTTCAAGCACAAAACCATTAATTTTAGGCGTATATATTATTAATTCTGAATTATAATGTTTTCAAGGTGCATTGAATCACAAAAAGAAAGTAGAGTATTCAGTTGCATAAATAACGTTGCCTTCTGTGTGGGTAATGTATAACTTTCACTCCAGTTCCTAATTTTTTGTATTCGTATTATTTATTTAGTTATAATTATCTCAAATAATTTAAGAATCCTCGTTAATCACTCTTCTCAACAAATGCTAATTTTGTCCAGAAACTTGGAAGTCAAAATGATTTATTTTTCCATTCAAATATTTCGTACTCTGGGTATAGAGCGTGTAATCACGAAGATAAACATATTTCCCCCCTTGCCTTATATCCACCTATGTTGAACAAATACACGGAGATATTTGAATCACTCTAAAAATAATGTTCGCTAAGATAATATGCTTTTGCGGTGATGATGTAATAATTCTCAGTGAATAAACTATTTTGTTAAAGGTGACATGGAAACAAATTAACTTTCATAAATTTTGTAATAGAAATTGAACAAGCGTGTAATTTTCTGTTTTTTTTTTTTTTTTAAGGTAAAGTGAAGAATATGGCGTCCTGTTAGGTCTCTTTTTCTTGGTTTACAATTATGGTTGCATTGGTCTATAGTATTTTGCAGACTATGATGGCATCAATTCCCATTCTACGACGCTGCCATCATTGTAATGAGTAGATAATCACGTATTCGTTTTATATTTTTGCTCACGAAGCAATGCTTATATTTTACATTTGATACCCATATTTACTCGTCGATTATTATTATTGGCTCGTCAATATTGCCATATTGGTGGTGTTTCATACTTTATCATAATACGATACCTGCTCTTAGATATTTAATTTTACAAAATATTTTCCAAGATATTAAGAAACAATATTTATCATAACATTTATTTACTATATTTATCCGTCCGAAATCCTTCAGTCCTTCCGAGCGTTCTAATTCTTTCAGAACATATATGATTAACTCCATGTATAGTATTTAACTCCATGTCTGATTTGATGATATTGTTTCTGTAATAATTTCAAGTTCCTTCTTTTTTTATTCGTTTTGGGTGCAGGATTAGGGGTTGGTATTTGTCCAATTTCTTTGGTTTTCACCTCCTTTTGATTTCCCTCGTCATACTCTGGCATAATGTGACGTGTGATTCAAGTAACTCTGGTATGAAATGAAACATTTCATGTTACTGAACAGCGTTCTTTCGGATCGATCATTCCTTACGTCAGGTTTTAATTAAGTAAACAACATCTAGCAACGTATTAGGTTAATCTCAGAAGGGGTTGGTTAGGGAAGACCCATGATAAACCAAACCCCGGAGGGAAGATGAATCTGGCGAGAAATCCTCATGTTTTTTTTCCGCCTCGGATTATTTTTTTCCCATGGGCCGTTCATCATCATGTTTTTATGAAGGTAACCTTTCTCCGCCTTGAGGGAGTAGGTCCCAGACTGTTGGGTAATGGTCGGGACGGTGTTTGCTCAAGACGTAAAAATGGATGGTGGCTGAGGCTAAGTTAGGCCGGTTGGGGTATGGACGGTGGAGTTAAAATTCCGTCGATAATAAGTTTCCGTCGATTTCGTCGTCCCCGCTCGTTCTGGGGGAAATGCCCCCTCACTTCCACCATCACCGCGGCCGGAGCCATTCCATCCCTCTCTCCCCATCCCAGCAATCCCAAAACTAACCAATACCTCCCTCTCTTCAAGCTCCCTCTATCTCTCCCCCTATCTCCCTCCCTACCGTCCTCTTCATCCAGGGCTTTGTCTTCCGAATAGAATGACTTTTTCAAACTTCACCCGCCCCCGCGTTTCCCCTCCGCTCTCCCCTCTTGCCCATCGCCGACGACGTCGCAAGTTCTTTTTTTTCGTTTCTTCCTTTTCTCTTCCCTCTTTATGTTTGTGGACCTTCTTTCCTCACTTCGTGTATCGAAGTCTCGCAAGTTTTTAATTTTCTGCCCCTTATTTATTTCGTCGATTCCCCGGGAAAAATGTGAGCGCGTTTCTCTTCCCTCCCCCGCTCTCTTACCTCATTCCGTTTCATCACGGCGCCGAGGTTTCTCTTTATTAATCGACCTTACTCCCGCTGCTTGCCACTGTTTTCTCTGTGTTTTTTTTTAAATCCTCATCTACCTTCGGATGTCGGGTGCCCGGGTGGTAGATAAGTTTTCCTCGTACTTAAATAGAAGACTCAACAGTTACTTACCGCGATAAATCTGGTAAAGAGGTTTTTTTATTTTATCTAGTATGCATTTGAATTGTAGTAATAGTTAGTTTAACGCAATACGTAGCATTGCTCATGACAGTTTATGAAAAAATAGTTCGCCAGCCCAGAAACTCCTCAGTTCACTTCTTCGACAATATTATTCTGAGGAGGAATAATAAGTATCCTTACGTATTGTGATTGCCGTTGAGAGTAAGATATAGGTTTTTAAATCAGTTTGGATGCCTATTTTTTAATCTTTTTTCTGCAAAGAAGTCAAAAGAACTTTTCAGAGACATGACTAGGTTTTTTCAAGGGAAACGTTTTCTCTGGAGAAACGGCATCGCGATATTTCTTAGGAGATATATTTGAGTAACTGAATAATTGGGCATTAAATTCATGACTTCCTATTGAGTTCTAAATAATTTTTTTATGGCGACCAAACCTTTAAACTTAATGATTATTTCATCTTGAGCAATCGGCACAGTTAATAAAATCCTTATAAAAAAGGTCGATTTTAATATTCCGTAAAGATATTTGTATAAAAATTTTGTTCCATATTTTATGCGACATTCTTGCACATTTTTTCCCAATAATGTTCTGTACTATTGGATATCCTTAGATAAATCTGTATATTTTTACCAATTGCCTACAGAATCCTAATTTAAAATCAAATTCGTTGGCATATTTGATTATAAAAATGATGCTAGTGCAGTATAATTATGAAACGAGAGTATTTTCTCCAATAATGAGTTCAAAACTTTCTGTCCCATCTAATCAACGGCATGGACTGATCAATTCCGGAAACCTTTATGAGGGAAATATATTTGGGGAGAGTGATTGGTTTTAACAAAATAGCATGATGATTAGTTTAACTAGCGAGTTAGACTTCAGCCAAGAATACGGGGTAATTTTCCAAATCAGTGACCGTAAAAACTTGACCAAGTCAGATAGAGTATATATTTGCGATGAATATATTTGCAATTTGGACCTGATATGTTCGAGCAATTCATGATGAAACTAAAATATTTTAAAATTGTGGGGGATCATCTTCACCAGTGTTCATTATTCGATTGATTATCATAAATCATTGGATTTTTAAGATACACAACGTAACTCGGTTAACGCAATCACTCTTGTATTTCTGTCTCCAAATTCTTTTACATTCACTTGTGTCATTATTTAAAAAATAATCAGTGTTTTAATCTCAGGTTTAATTTAACCCCGTCGTCAATTCTGCACCGGTCCGATATTTCCATCAATTTCCATTTAGTGTGTTCTTTACTCTAAACTCTGTCTCCCTCCGTTCTCTTTCATAGATATTCTTAGCTTAGAACTTAAATCATCTCGGTCCAAGTTCATCTGATCCCCATGATTGTCTTTTAAAATAACATTTTCATCTTTCCCAATACTTACCCTTCTGGTTCAACGTTTATTTCCATGTTCCAGGATCCATTGTACTAATCCATTGAAAGTTAAATTGAGAGGAATTGTTTTTATTATTCCAAGGCTCTACATGTGGGTATTTTTCTTCTTGCTGGCCTCCTACGCGTGCTTTCTCAAGTAATCTTCTTACTTTTTATAAAACGTGTACATTTGAAAGTTAACGTCTTTATGAGTGATTATTTCTTTATCCTTGCATCCTTGTTAATAATTCAAATGCAGAAACATGTCATACAGGTTTTGACTTTATTTTGCCTCTATGGCTTTGTAGCGCTCGCTGTTCTAAACAAAATAAAACTTAGGGAAATAAACATTGAAATAATAACCCTAGATATGATATTTAGACGTGACGCTAATTAATCGAGTAAATTTTTCATATCACATCAGTGTGTGGCATATGCACTGCAACATATTTCTGTATCTGAAATTTTATTAATGTACTGTTGTGATAGTTTATCTAATTAGAGGACATGATATTATCAAATTGCCTCTCTTGCAGTTAGAACATTGAAATTGGTACAATTTACCGGAATGGACCGATTTGACTTGTACTTGGAAAAATTAATAAAATCCTCAAATGCATCAACTATACCATCAATGGCAAAAAGTCATTTTGGAAATCTGCTAATTTCAACTATTCATTTTGTACTTCCAGGTGTCGGCTCCAACCAGCAGAGAGCGGGCGCGGACAACTCACGGGTGGAGTCTGCAGACTCGAACAATAACAGCAACAGCCGTGGCGGGGGCGGAGGGACCATCCGAACCGCGGAAGGCGGGACCATTGTCTCGCTGGCGGGTGATGGCGTCACGGTGACGGGGGCCCGCGCCATCACGGGTCCCTCCACCTCCCGCGCCTCCGCAACGAGCGTGGAGGACGCAGCGAAGGCCGCGGAGAATGGGAAGGCGGCCGGGGGTGCAGGGCAGCAGTCGTCAGGGGTCGGCGTCGGGACGTCCGCCGGAGGCGCCAAAACACAGCCAGCCGCCCAAGCCAAGGGGAAGGCCGGAGATGAGGAGAAAGCTAATGGTGAGTGCCAAACCTGTGTTACTCTAATGTTAACACGAAAACATGCTTCTTATTTGCACGGTATGCTATGGGGATAGCAGCGATATCCCTTATCTTCGCCTCTTTAAAAAACGGAGAAATGATCGATGTCGACTTGTACTCAGAAATACGGTACGTTTTATGATTTTCCCGGTATTTTTTTCACTTGTTCAAAGTGGTGCTTGTCGAAACAATTATCATAATAGCCGTAGAACTTTCGGCATATACTTATCTGAAATACATTTTAAGTAGGAGATTCATCAATGGCCATCACAAGTATCCTAATTATATCCTTCATCGAAATCGAAAGAAACTGTTACAAAATAATTTTTAAAATAAGCATAATGAACAGAGAATGATAGAACCAATACACCAAGTGGTGTCTGCAGAATGTCTCTTATTGTAAGGTATATTTTATGTTTCCGCATGGTTAGAACGTATTGAAGTGATTTCTTAATTCGCTGAGATAGCACTCACAGCTGCGGTTATGATATCATTGCAGTGATCTAACGAATTATAAAATATAGTATATCCGTTAAGGCTTGTGGACGCTTTGACTCCCAGAAAAATCATTTTTTTCCTAGGTTGTAAGGTTTTCATTGCCCTATGTATTGCACTTTCACTTCTATTTCCAAGTTCGATCAAAACGGGAAATGGACAATTGGCTCTCCGTGACTGTATGCAAAGCAAAAAAAACTGCCACTCTTTTGACACGGATCTAAAATTAAGTGATTTCTACCCATTTGATATTTATCAAATAAAGTTGTGGAAAAATCACTCAATATGAAATGAAACATTCACGATATGTGCTCTTGTCTCGTTTCTCTCTTGTAATTTTAAACTAACACTGCTCTTCCACAGAAACGATCAACTATCACGAGCGTATAGGTGTCTTGCGTTCCAACTTGATTTGACCAAAGGTGTGGTTACTCTCATTCCATGAATTTTGACGTTTATTGAATTTAAAAGCTCATTTCATGGTATAAATGAAGTCGTCCCCAGATTGATCCTCAGGGTTATCAAAGACTTGAAGCGGCGTCATTCGAAGAAATAAACATAAACCGTATAATAAGGAGGGGATATTATAATAATCCAAGGTGGAGCAGTCGAAAATGTAAAAATTGAAAAAATAATCCACTCACCTTTAGAATATATGTAAATTACATTAGTTTTGTCTGAAATATTTTTGAGATATCTTGTGATTTTTAGAAATTGAGACGTAATACCTTTTTTATTTGAATCTTCTGAGAAAAATTAGATTTATATAGTATAGGGAAGTTCAGGATTTATTTATCCTATCACCTAATCCTATTTTTATGTACCGAAAGGCATAAGATACCCTTGGGAACAGTTATAACGAAGAAAAAAAGCACATTATAATAATACCTCTCATCCTTTTGATTGAATTTTTTTTGTAAAAAGGTAAACCGTATCAAGTCATTTCCTGATGAACCTACTCTTAAATATCTTTTCATTCACCACCGAGGCAGAAAAAATAGCAGAGTCGTGAAAAATGATATCAACCTTCTATTGAAAGTGCATTATTTTTCTTTGATATCATTTATTTTTTTTAATATAAGTTGATGGTGATCGTTTCAACTTCCCCAGAAGATTGATGTAGTATTTTTCATCTTAAATTCAACTAATTTTCTTGCTTAACTTAGTGTCCTGCATTGGCTTCCACGTGAAACGTTTCATGCACTCGTAATAGGTTTTCTTTCATTCTTTTCGGTTACGTCTTGATGAAAAGAAAGAGTATATATTCTTTAGAATTCAAACATACTTACCTAATTTCGATGTTGTAAAAGTTTGCGCCTTTGATTCTTCATATGGAATATATCACTTCAGTTTAATTGGCTACTGCGGACCCGTAAATGTAAGCCTGTTTTTTTAATAAATGAGTATGAACGAATAAGGTTGCTTTATGTACAAAATAATATTGTTATGACGTTATCTCCTAATTAAATTGGAAGGGTCGTGTCATTAGATGTCAGAAATTGTTGCGAATGCTAATTAAATTGACTAACGGATCAAGCCGTGCTCTTTTCTCCTATCCCCTGCCACTAATGGATCGGCCTCCCTTAATATGTTCTGTTTTCGGAATGTATTAAGCCGGGGCTGTTCAAAATGAAATTAGCAATTGGAAAAGGTTGCGGCGTAGCTTTGCTCCATGTGAATGTGCATGCGGTGAAATTTACTCTGGGGTCTTGCGGCGCTGTCATCACTTCGTGTTCTATTTTGGTAATAACCTTTGGAGGTTTATGTGCCCCTTTTTTGTGTGTTAGATAAATCCCCTATTTATTCTTTTCTCGCTTGGCCTGCCATTTTCCCATTTTGCAAGTTCGCGGGACTGGCTGTTCGTGCTTGGGTGTTTTAAGACCTTTAATAAATGCGATGCGCAAAAGTTTGGTATTAATGACCGCTTGAGATAGAGGTTTAAAGGAAGAACTCACGTGGCGCAGGGAATTGGCTGGGGAAAATTAAGGTAGGAGGGCGAGGGATGGTGGTGGAGACAATGAAGGAAGGGAGTTCATGCGGTGGGCATGGTGAAAGTGTGAGAAAATACCTTAGTGTTTGTGTATGGGTGCAGGGAAATGGACATTTTGGCGTCAGTGATGATACAGATTATTTAGTGGGCATGTAGAGGTTATTATGCTAATTAGCGTTGAATTTTGTTCCATGTGTGTAATCCATTACTGAAACTGTAGTTGGTAAAATTTGATAACGTGTATTTTATTTAGTGTGTTAATCCCTAGTTAGTTTTTTTCTGACGATTGGGTTCCGAAATTTGTACGAAGTCCATAGTTTGCGGCCATAACCTCAAATACGATCGTTATAATTACTGCTTTAAGTAATATCCTAGACGAAAGTGATATTTGTTTCGGGTATGGTTATCTGAATAGAAGTCAGAATAGTTGTGCTCTTTAAGTTTCCCTCACCCAAACCTAAATTCACGATTTTTCCTGCCCCGCCCACTCGCTCAACTGCTAATTTGTAGCTGGACGCATTTACTATGCATTACAGTTCTATTATTATAGTTCTGTTTCACAGTATAGTAAACTTCTAACATTTTAGTTCTCTTATTTTTTTATTAATTTTATATTTTATATACATGTTTTAAATCAGATTGCGAACTTTATCAGATAGATTGTACAAATTTACACACTATGATTATCGAAATTGTCTTGATATTATTAAAGTTCATATAAAGTGAATAAACAAATAATTGAAAAACATTTATCTATTTGAACCTATGAAAAATGCTCATTATATATAGAGACAAGGAAAATTTAATAAAATCTCCGGACATTATTATATAAAATTAAAAGTACATTGCCAAATGGAGAAGGTATGAAACCGTCTAAAAGTTTTACTTGGATGAAAAATATTTTAAACCTGCCCCCTCAGATAGCTGCGTATAATTGTGAAAAGTTAACATTTAGCTAAGTGTTTACACGGATAAAAAATGTATTGGAGTGATGAGAAAGAGCTATCGAGATTCACTTAAAATGCTTTTCCAAAACTTAAGACTGAATAATTCGTAGAATACCTCTAAGTCTATGTCGTTCGCTCTTTGCAACAGTTCTCACTTCAACGGGCACGCTTTGAGATTTTATTTCACGTCTCAGCCAAACGCTTAAAGATTTGGTGAGTAAGGAAATCTCCCTTTTGCATTCGCATTTCGTTTTGCTGTTGTTTTTATCTCACTTTCCTCGAAGGAATGAGTAATTTCCCTTGCAATTAACCTGATTGTTTCCTTCTCCTGCCTCTCGGGACCGCCGCTTGGCTTGGCTGCCTACTCCAGCGAACTTAGCCGGTTAAACTAATGCGACAGCTCCTTGAACTGAGTAACGACAAGAGGAGAGCAGATTTTTCGGTATTCCGAGGATATAATACATCGCTGCCAAGAAGCTTTTTCCTTCGGCAGAAGAGTTTCTGCACTTCCCCTTCTCTCCTCCAAGATAATTTAAGCTCCGTGGACAATTTTAAGTACTGTGTTTTTTGTTTCTTTTTATTGAGTTTTCCCGCATCCTTGCCTTATTTCAAGGGTCTCCCCAGAACTCTGGAAGAAACATTAACATTTT
Source organism: Hetaerina titia (assembly GCA_037158775.1). NCBI lineage: Eukaryota > Metazoa > Arthropoda > Insecta > Odonata > Calopterygidae > Hetaerina > Hetaerina titia. Next base: position 65,251,871 of record CM073771.1, read on the forward strand.
TTGTTCCTAATAAAAATCCTGTAATGCCAGCGGGAAGTGCGTGCGCTCATAAATTCATGACTAGTTTTCAGGAAGGTATTTACGAATGAATCCAGAATCTTTGAGTATCTGCCAAGCAGATGATGGCTGGGAAAATAAACTTAAATATGTTTAATTAAGCGTAGTGATAGTCTTGGGAGAAGAATGGAGATAAAAGACTTTTAAAGTAACATGTTTTTCTGTGTCATCAATATTTATTAATTGAATTAAAAATATTGATTTAAGAAATATTTTGCCATTTCAGCGGCCCTAACTTTACAATCAGCTCATATAGTTTAGGGCAAGAGAATAATTTACCTGAGTTAAATTTATTTTTTTTAATTATTGATGTAGCTGTAATTTTAATACAAGGAATCTGTATTTGTTTCTATTTTTTTCTATCTATTCTTCTTAGAAGTAGGTCTACTGATACTGATCTTTTAAATAGATAGGCACTGAGGTCTTATATGTATATGTAGCGTTCACGTCGATTTCAGGTCATCCGTTTCCATTGCATGTAGAATAAGTGATTTAGTAAAAAAATAATAATTGAGTTACTTTTTATTTGGATTGCTTAAAGTTTCACTTCCATTAAAGTATATATTAATGAAAATATATATCTCTATAGTATGCATTGTTTTTTAAATATGAACTCTCAGCAAAAGATATAGGTCATGTCATGTTTTCGTAATAAGAGCACCTTTTAGTCGTTTTGAAAAGGTTTCAATTGTTACGTTATCGTCAATGTATCGTTGAAGTAAGTGTAATAAGTATTAAGTTTCACATAGTATATCTCTGTTCAGTGTATTTCATGTAGCTAGGTTTCAGTATTGGTTGCTACTATTTTCCTGCATATTAAAATAATTTAGAAATTCATCTTAATTAAAATAAACATAATCGCTCATGCTCTTTCGATTCAGTTTTATTCTTATTTTTGGCCAGATGTATGTTCACTTCGATTATGAGAATCTACGTAAATATTTCTTAGTGCATAAGATATAAAAAGTATAATTATGGCAACCTCAAATTAATTAGTTATATTTCTATAACCGATTGATGGATTGTATTTAATGATAACTCTGGCTCTAACTGACCAATAATTAGGGGATTTTGTATCAAAATAAACATATTATATGTCATATGTTTAAGACGGATGTTTTTCTCGAAATCGATGCGTTATATAATAGTAACAGAAACAAATTACATTCTTCGAATTACTAATCTGAAGATTTTAGAATTTTCCTCATTCTCATTATTATTACTTATTTCCATTCCTTTTCTTTCCATTAAATTTAATCAATGAATTTGGCAATGCCTTTTTTTTTTTAGGTAATCTACCGGTTAAGGTAGGTTTTTGGATGGACCCAACTATCAAATAAACATTTTGTGACTCCCCACCTAGCAAACTAATCTATATCAGGTCCCTCTTCATCTCGGTGTACTTCTTTCCTCCCTTCATCTCGTCTAACATCCCTATCCTGTTCCTACCCTTACCTCGCTTGCCCAACATTCTTCCCTCTATTACCCTCTTCAACATTCCACTACCGCTCAATACGCCCTTCATCCATTTTTCCTGCCTCCATAGGATTTCTCTCAACAAACCCCTCTCCTCCCCCACCATTTCTAGTACTTCCTCATTTGTTTTCCTTTCGGTCCATTTCACCTTTTCCATTCTTCTCCACACCCACATTTCAAAAGCCTCCAATCTACGTCTATCCTCCTGCTTCAGCGACCATGTTTCCGCGCCGTACATAGCTACGCTCCATATCAGAGTTTTTACGAGTCTTGTCTTAACATCCCTACTCAACGTCCCCGTCATCAACTCCCTCCTCCTTGCGAAAGCCTCCTTGCCTAGCGCAATTCTTCTCCTTACGTCCCTACCACTTTGACCGTGTTGGTCCAAAACACTTCCGAGATATGTAAACTGTTCTACCTGCTCTATTTTTTCCCCTCCTATTTTAATATTTAGCTTAGCCTTTTTCTTTCTGGAAAATCGCATAACCTTTGTTTTATTAATATTTATTCTCATCCCATATTTATCGCACTGAACCTCCAATTCACTCAACAATGCTTGCAACCCCTTGGCTGACTGAGCAACTAATGCTTGGTCATCAGCAAACCTAACCGATTTTAGGAATTCCCCTCCGACTTTCATTCCTACCTCCAGTTCTTCCCATGCCTCTTTAATCATTTCCTCTACATATACGTTGAACAGTACCGGTGACAATGGGCAACCCTGCCTTACACCTCTTCCTAACACTGCCCATCCGGACTCTCCGTTCCCCACTCGCACCTGAGCAGTCTGAGACATGTACAGGTTGCGGATCAGTCTCCTGTCCCTCCAATCCATTCCTATTTTCTGCAATACACGCATTAATTTTTCCCAATTCACTCTATCAAACGCTTTTTCGAAATCTACAAAACAGGCAAAAACGTCCTGATTGTATTCTATATTCCTCTCGACTAGTGATCTCATTACTGCAATGGCATCACGCGTACCTCTTCCTTTCCTGAACCCAAACTGATCATCCCCTAAGTAATCATTTGCCTTACTCTCTATCCTTTTGTTGATGATCCTGAGAATAACTTTAGCTGCGTGGGATATCAAACTTATTGTTCTGTAATCCTCACATGACGAAGCCTTTGCCTTTTTTGGAATAGGAACTAACACCGATCTCACAAAATCTTCCGGCCAGATTCCTTCCTCATAGATACTACGAATCAGTCCATATATGGCCTTTTTCCCACCTTTCCCTAACCATTTCAACATTTCTACAGGAATATTATCCACCCCCACAGCCTTATTTGCTTTCATCTCCTTTAATGCCCTTTCTATTTCATCGTCGAGTATGCCTGGACCTAAGCTATCTTCTTCTACGTCATGTTCCTTTTCTATGTCTAACCTTGTCGGCCTAAGTTCTTTACCATACAGTGTTTCTATATATTCCTTCCATCTCTCTTGGATTTTTCCTGGTTCAACTATTATCTTACCCCATTTATCTTTAACTGTTAGCACACATCTTGCCTTCTTACTTCCCGATAATAACTTAACCTTGCTGTATAGAGCACCAATTTCACCCTTCTTCTGTAAACTTTCCATATCCTCGCATTGCGTTTTCCACCATTCTTCTTTTGCTTTATTTGTGGCCCTTCTCAATTTATTGTTTAACTCTTTGTACTTCATTTTGCCTAACTCTGTGTTTACATTTTTCCATCTTCTTCTCTCATCCATCTTTGCAATCATCTCCTCCGTTACCCATGGTTTCCTTATCCTTTTCCCATTAACGGTTCCTATAGTGTCTTTAGCGGCTTCCAATATCCCTTTCTTGATACATTCCCATTTTTCTTCGATAGTACTCAGTTCTTTACCGTCATCCATCATTTTCTCTACAGCCTGCTGATACTCCTTCCTCGTTAATTCATTTACTGCTTCTAAATTCCATTTTTTAGCCCGCCGCCCTTGCCTTATCTTCTTGAAACGAACATTACATTTCATAACAACTAAATTGTGGTCAGAGTCCGCATCCGCTCCTGGGAAACTGTGCGAATTTATCACACTGTTCCTAAACCTGTGCCTAACCATAATATAATCTAACTGATACCTTTCTGAGTCACCTGGCATTTTCCATGTATACCTACGCCTTTTGTGGTGTCTAAACCATGTGTTAGTGATGACTAACCCGTCTCCTGCAGAATTCAATTGCTTTCTCCCCGCGTTCATTCCTCGTGCCTAACCCATAGTCCCCCACCTCACCACCATCTCTTCCTTCGCCTACCGTCGCATTCCAATCCCCCATCACTATCAAATGTTTCCCTGCAGGAACACTCGCGATGATATCCTCTAACTCATCATACATCCTATCGACTTCTTCCTCCTTGTGGTTGCTCGGTGCAATGCCTTTATTCCATATTAATTCTAAATTATTATTTTGCCTATTGTTTTCGCGTTTATATTTCCTTTTTGAATACTTTTTAATTTCATTTCATAACCTTGTGCCTATTGTTAAAATGCAATACTTATATATTAACAAACTCCGTGCTCTCTTTTAAATGTTATTGCATTTAATAAATTGTGTGTGTAGTCCCCTCCCTATGGACTGCATCCTTAACAAGGTGGATCTGGCTTGTTCCTGTGATTCATATGTCTTTACTTGCGGGAGCAATGACGTTCGCTCATAGTAAGGTCTCCGATTCCAGATAGCTGAAAGGTCATGTTATGCCTCCGTTTAGGGTCTGCTTCTCATTATGGCCGCTAATGTATCTGACCTCAATGGGAATGCCATTTTAGTTCTGGTGTGATGTTGAAATTATTTTTCGGGAATGCAACAGAAAAACACCTTGATTATCACTTTCGTAATAAAAATGGAAGGACATCGAGAAAGGAAAATAAACTTAGGGGCTCGGCCAACTGATTCGGTGTCGTAGTCGGTAGTTGAGGAGGTAAGGCCTCCGCTTACGTCGCCGCGCGAAATCCTTGTACAACTGGGCTGGAAAGCTTGAAGTAAAAGACCTAGAAGTACAAAGTTTAGAAAGTACTGGTTAGAATAGGTAGTTAAAGTTTTTGATCCATGCTATGGATAGAAAACATCAAGAGAGAAATGGAAAATGAGGAATAAATATTTTACATTTGTATGAGATGAGTTCTAGAGCCAGCAGAAACTATTGGAGGGAATGTAGCAGAATACCTGATATGGCGGGGGGTCTGGAGATACATGTACAACTTGAAGTCACTACAGGGAGGGATGAGAGAAAGGTATGATACCGGTGTTTAGAAATGGTGGCCGAGAGATATCATTTGTTTTATACAGCAGAAACTTTTTAATGATAACTAAAACCAGTCTCTAATATTTTCTCAGGTAAAATTCCGAGAGAAACAGATGGGCATAAGTTAGTGTATGTAGTGGTTTGGTATACATTTTGAAACACCGTAATCAACTTAACAAATGTTCCCAGGGCTTATTGCATATCCCCATTATAATTAAGTTGTTCTGAAATTTAAATTTTAAGTATTAGGAGGGATAGGAAAGTACCACAGTGGAATTTCGAAGCTTTAACGGGAACGAAATGGAAGAATTACTAAGAACAACAAATAAAAATAACTAAAGAAGTGAATATCTAAATGAGAATAGAAATATTCAAATGGTTGGGAGAAGTGAGTGCATCTTAAAAAGAGGATAGAAAAGACAGAAGCATGAAGAAATAAGAAACCGTCAATCACAACTGGGTGGATGGTAAACGCATGGAATAAATTTCAAATTTAAATAAGCAGAAGAATGTATATAGAACTAAGTAAAAATGTAATTAAAAAAAATGGGGCCATGGAAATATTGTGGAAAGGTGAGTGTGAGTGGATGAAGGATATTGAGATTAAGAAGAGCAAGCAGCAGAAATCGATAATATTTCCGAAGAATTTCTAATGCGTTTAGGAAAAAATGGTTGGAAGGGATTTTTGAGCCTTATCTGCAATGTTAGAGAGGAAGGAATTTGGCCGGGAGATTTTCATAGTGAACTTTTCATCTTCATCCGGGAAAAGTACGTAGCAGGTGTGTGTGAGAACTGCAGGACGGTGATTTTAGCTTTGTGATGGAACAAATGCAATTCTAGGAATCATCAAAAAAGGTTACAAAATAGTGCAAACATTTACGTACGGGAAAACCAGCTTTTGTGTAAAAAGGGAAAAGGAACGAATAGTACGTGATGCAATTGCAGTATTGAAAACATCAATTGAAAGTGATAATGAATATAATCTGGATGTGTTTGTGTGATTGTGAAAGATTGTGAAACCGCCTTGTGAAGGCGCTCTAACGGTTAGAGTTGGAAAAGTTAATGACAATATAGGGTATTATTGAAGTAGACTGGATAAAAAGCCGATTTGTTCGAAACTCGTGGGTGGGTTCGACTACATAAGTAAGCGTAGAAGAGATAGGAATCGGAATGGATGGCAACAGAAAGGGAAGTGAGACAGATTTGCCCCTTTTTTGCCACTACTTTTCAACATATAAACTGTTCAATGTATACTTGTATATGATGAGTTGATGTTAAGTGTAGCGTAAAACACGTAAATTGGACTCGACATGTAAATAAAAGTTGCAGTTATCGTTCAGTGTATTGCTAGATATGATGTGAGAGGTACATCATTGACATTATAGCCCTTACGTATTATACATTATATCGTGATAGAAGAAATAATAGTTGGTAAGCGGGGTTTAGGAGGGAAGATAGATTAAGGGCTTAGTAGGCAGCATGGTGGACGCTCCAATTTTTTGAGAAATTTATTAAGAAAAGAAAAAATAACATATTACACATAAACATATATATTTTACCATAGCGATGCCAGACCAATAGTTTTTTGTAGACCACGTACTATATGTATCTCGTATGATCGTTTGTAGCAAATGGAAAATCCTTGCCCCGTAAAATATATATCATGCTGTATGACATCAGAGCTTACTTGAGGCTAAATCTCACTCCATATTGGTAAATATATTATTAAGATTTATTTGTAATATTATATTAACTCGTGTAAAGAAGTATACATTCGTACTTCTATTTCTTTTTTGCAACATCTATAATTTTAATAGGCTGCAAGACGATAAGTTTAGCTTTCTTATGTAGCAAATGTAGTTCTAGGATTCGTCAAGCAAGGTTACGAAATAGTGAAAACAGCTACCCAGCGGAAACTAGCTTAGGTGTGAAAATGGGAATTATATTTATGATTATATCTATTATTACTCATCCTCAACCGGCTTTCCCGGAATTTTAATTAAAATCTCAACCCAGTGAATGAAGAAGCCATTTTGGTTTGGTGTATAGTTGGAAGATTTTTACTTGTTTCAAGTTATAATCTGAATGGAGTGGCATTGTCCATAGGGATACTGTCGTGACTGTTTATTTTGTTCGTAATCAACTACAATATTGGCAATATATGCATTGATTCTCCTTTAATGTCAGTGGTTTTTAATTTGTTCCTATGAGATACGATTAAGAGAACTGAAATTTCAAGAGGCACCTACAATGTTCGTATATTAGTTATCGTTGACGTGAAGATACAACATAATGAAATAGTTTAAATTTTATTTGCGTTTTCATTGTTTATCCCAGATGGAGCTGTAATTGGCCCTTAGTCGAATAATAAAAGATGTATCCAAGTAAGACCAAAAACGTGAGGGATTTTTAGTGATACTGACGATTGATTGAACCGAGTCGATCGATTTTGTTTTGGTCCGGTTGCATACTATAAAAATAATCGATTTTTTTTTAAATGGCTCGTTAAGTAGACGAATCGTGGAGTTCGATCTGCGCTCATGGGAATCTGTAAATGAATGATGCAAAAACTGCACTCGGTCAAAAGTGTACAAAATTTCACATTTTCCCCGTGTACATCATTCTAACGATTTTAATGATTGGATGTTTCCCGAAATTGGCATTCACCATCCTCAGCGGCAATTACAACACGGTCGCTCTGCTCAATCTTCTGTTGCACTCAAGGGGCGTGCGGGCATTTGTGATAAGTGACTGCCCCGCGTGTGTTGGTCGACCCCATGAATCGCCGCTCGATTTGCGAGCTCGGAAATGACGAACGACGCCCCACCAGTCCCCCTCTTCGATCCTCTCGCTTTCTCACCCACATCCTCCTCCACTCGATCCCCTTTGAACGGATCGGACGTGTCCTTTCGCTTAGCCCTGTAGTCCGTTTCAGGATCACGGTGCTTTCCCGCGGCGTTCTTGGAGGAATTTTTTCTTCCCTCGGTGGAAAAAGCGAGTTGGTTCCGAGTTGGGGACAACGTTACCTCTCTCCACTGCGGATGAGTGTCCCGGCAAACCCGATTAGGTTATAGGAGCGAGGGTTGCATTAATGTGTGGATGTTCCGGGTAGAGGGGTCGTTTCTTATGGTTCATGGACGAAGAAGAGTGGAAAGTGCGATATACTATATAACACATGATGTCCTTTTTTTGCTTTGGGAGAGGTCCGGCAGAGATCTCCGCGGTCTTCCACCTCAAAAACGGCTAACGGGGGTGAAACGTCCCATTGTTCCATCTACCTCACATTTTTATCATGTCCTTCGCCACGGCGGTGCTCTTTTCGTGGTAAGGATACCTTTGCATGTCCTATCCTTGGCTATTTACTCCCTGCGGTGGCAGAAGGGGAAGCGATGTCATGGGGAACAGGAGGAGGAAGGGGCAACTGCATCGGGTGGAATGGGAATAATCTCTCATGCCCCGTTGATAAGCGTAACTTTCCGGGTAATTTGTAGCTTCAAGATGAATTATTTCGTTTAAGTGCCATGGGTTAACTCTATTTATATTTCACCCAATCATCACACTGTCATGTTATACCCTTGTAAAAAATTTGAGCGTTTTAACTCGTTTATTTCGGAGATTACTCTGGTTAGATCCGTAAATTCTACTCATCAGCATTATTACTTCATCTCATCTCTGCCATGTGTGGAAAGAAAGTTGGTTTGCTCTTAAAGCCTGCATATTTCAGTGATCCGGTACTTGAAATACTCTGCTGCTCGTGTTTTGCATAGTCATATTTTCTCATTACATAGATTATGTTATCAGTTGCCATATACTACCTTTAAAAAAAATATTTAATCTCCACCGTTGATATATTTTTTCTTAATTTCACCTGTCTAGTGTGGTCCTTGAGTTATACGTAAGCGTGTGTGTTTATTTATATTTATGTTTTTGTGTTTATATGAATATGTGAGTTATATATATATATATATATTATTATTAGGTAATCTACCGGTTAAGGTAGGTTTTTGGATGGACACAACTATCAAATAAACATTTTGTGACTCCCCACCTAGCAAACTAATCTATATCAGGTCCCTCTTCATCTCGGTGTACTTCTTTCCTCCCTTCATCCCGTCCAACATCCCTATCCTGTTCCTACCCTTACCTCGCTTGCCCAACATTCTCCCCTCTATTACCCTCTTCAACATTCCACTACCGCTCAATACGCCCTTCATCCATTTTTCCTGCCTCCATAGGATTTCTCTCAACAAACCCCTCTCCTCCCCCACCATTTCTAGTACTTCCTCATTTGTTTTCCTTTCGGTCCATTTCACCTTTTCCATTCTTCTCCACATCCACATTTCAAAAGTCTCCAATCTACGTCTATCCTCCTGCTTCAGCGACCACGTTTCCGCGCCGTACATAGCTACGCTCCATATCAGAGTTTTTACGAGTCTTGTCTTAACATCCCTACTCAACGTCCCCGTCATCAACTCCCTCCTTCTTGAGAAAGCCTCCTTGCCTAGCGCAATTCTTCTCCTTACGTCCCTACCACTTTGACCGTGTTGGTCCAAAACACTTCCGAGATATGTAAACTGTTCTACCTGCTCTATTTTTTCCCCGCCTATTTTAATATTTAGCTTAGCCTTTTTCTTTCTGAAAAATCGCATAACCTTTGTTTTATTAATATTTATTCTCATCCCATATTTATCGCACTGAACCTCCAATTCACTCAACAATGCTTGCAACCCCATGGCTGACTGAGCAACTAATGCTTGGTCATCAGCAAACCTAACCGATTTTACGAATTCCCCTCCGACTTTCATTCCTACCTCCAGTTCTTCCCATGCCTCTTTAATCATTTCCTCTACATATACGTTGAACAGTACCGGTGACAATGGGCAACCCTGCCTTACACCTCTTCCTAACACTGCCCATCCGGACTCTCCGTTCCCCACTCGCACCTGAGCAGTCTGAGACATGTACAGGTTGCGGATCAGTCTCCTGTCCCTCCAATCCATTCCTATTTTCTGCAATACACGCATTAATTTTTCCCAATTCACTCTATCAAACGCTTTTTCGAAATCTACAAAACAGGTAAAAACGTCCTGATTGTATTCTATATTCCTCTCGACTAGTGATCTCATTACTGCAATGGCATCACGCGTACCTCTTCCTTTCCTGAACCCAAACTGATCATCCCCTAAGTAATCATTTGCCTTACTCTCTATCCTTTTGTTGATGATCCTGAGAATAACTTTAGCTGCGTGGGATATCAAACTTATTGTTCTGTAATCCTCACATGACGAAGCCTTTGCCTTTTTTTGGAATAGGAACTAACACCGATCTCACAAAATCTTCCGGCCAGATTCCTTCCTCATAGATACTACGAATCAGTCCATATATGGCCTTCTTCCCACCTTTCCCTGACCATTTCAGCATTTCTACAGGAATATTGTCCACCCCCACTGCCTTATTTGCTTTCATCTCCTTTAATGCCCTTTCTATTTCATCGTCGAGTATGCCTGGACCTAAGCTATCTTCTTCTACGTCATGTTCCTTTTCTATGTCTAACCTTGTCGGTCTAAGTTCTTTACCATACAGTGTTTCTATATATTCCTTCCATCTCTCTTGGATTTTTCCTGGTTCAACTATTATCTTACCCCATTTATCTTTAACTGTTAGCACAGATCTTGCCTTCTTACTTCCCGATAATAACTTAACCTTGCTGTATAGAGCACCAATTTCACCCTTCTTCTGTAAACTTTCCATATCCTCGCATTGCGTTTTCCACCATTCTTCTTTTGCTTTATTTGTGGCCCTTCTCACTTTATTGTTTAACTCTTTGTACTTCATATATATATATATATATATATATATATATATATATATATATATATATATATATATAAAGGAAAACTTTTTAAAATTCTAAATGAAAATATATTTATGTATATAAAGGTTTTTCCGAAATTTGGGTTGATCCTTTCAATGTGACACTGAAGATGAGATGGTACATGTAGACAGATGAAATAAGGAAAATCCATAAAAGGAAAAAGAGTTTCATGATGTTTCTAATCCCAGGGGTGGTTCCTCTGTATACAGTCATTGGTGAAAGGTACAAGGTTTTAGAAATGGTAGATTATTAATTCTAAAAGTAGAAATGGTGCATTATTTAATCTAATACTGGCATAACGCAAAAACATGTATCGAAATTAATGACATAAATACTATTAGTATATATGTGTCCACGTTTCTTACCGATGTAAATCCTTTCCGGTACGTCTAAAAAATTCCAATGTACATTTAAGCTTTGGAAGAAGGTTAATTGGTTTAATTAACATAAATCATGAAACATGTTGGCTAAAAATTTTCATTCTGAATCCTTAAAAATTTCATCCCTGGGAAAAACAACTATTAAAATAGAGGCAAATGCATTTCCATTTCATATTTAATACTAGATTGATTTATGACGTGGACTGGTTGAGGTAATTTCCAAACTGTGTGCAATGGGCCCTGGCTCTAAATCATCAGAACTTTGACGGGCTATTACATGTGTTTATATTTCAATTTAAAATTGAGACAGTCACCCCATGCAGTGGCTAAAGCGCTCCCAGCTGAGCTCACTCCATCATCATGTACTAATAAATATAATCTCTTCATTCGGTGTCGCGTCCTTGACAAAAACACTTCGTTCCGACTGTTTGATGTTTATGCGTCGCGCATGGAATCCCATACACTTGGCCTACTATACGGTAAAACGGGCCGCCCCCAGAGTAAAATTATGACAGGATGTTTGTGAGGGAAAACGCAGTTGTACAGTAGCAGTCAGCTCCTGAGGGGATTACCAAACTTTAAGGTCAGTTTATGGGCAGGCGTAGTGCTGGTATTGTATCGTACTCTTACGGTATATGATTTAATGATCTGCTAACAACTCTAACTATCCACATGCTCAGTATTCCAAGAGAAACTATTCAATGAAGGTTTTTGCAAAATTTATGAAGCGGTTTGAAGCAAGTCATTATTCATATGGCTTTCTGGTCGACAGAAGAGTCTTAAGTGATATTTATGTTTCAGAAAATGAGGCATGACGTCCATTTTTCCGCTTTAATTCTCGCCGTGGAACACAATTATTTGTAAAAATTATTAGTGTTTAACTGACAAATTGTATTACAAGCATACGTTTCGCTAAACTTGTTAACCAGGGATAATCGCATCGATATGTTTTCACGGAATAATTTTCATATCTCCATTATTAGATTCTTCTGCGTGTTAAAAATAAAGCACGCATGCGCAATAAATTTTGAAATAGTCATAAAAGGTCGACTGGAAATTATTTCATTGAACTCTTTTTATCGAACTCTTTGGTTGTGTGTACGAACTCCATTACAGTGGCGTTGTGCAGTGATTGTAAATTTTCCCAAGGGAAATCCCGTTAATCCCGTTCAATCGCGATAGAATTTTCTCATGAATTTTCATATCCATTTGATTTATGCCCGAAATATAAGTTGCTTCGCACAAAACATTTTATCTTATTTTACTTGTATCTGTGTTTACCATTCATTTAAACTAGAAATTTGAGAGCAATTTTTAAGGACTTTTGAAATACGGCGCTGACCTTTCTTTATAATTATTGCCGTCTTATCTGAGGTACTATACATTAGAGTTTGTATTCTCTGCTTTGTTCTCTTAAAAATACAATTTGATGTTGGCTTCTGCTGGAGAAGGTATCCTGGATATTTTTGTATTCGTTTTGACTACTTGATTCATTTCTGTCCCAGAAATCAACTGCGTTTGGAGGCCGATTTCCGGTTGATACGCCGTATATTTTCCCACCGGCATGACGTTGGGCGTGAATTTTGTTTTAAAAATCTGATTTCAAGCATTTTCGGAAATAAGTTATACAATCCAGAAACACTTGATTCGTGTTTAACTTAATGGTGCAACGATCGCTCAAAAATTATATACCCCATTAAAATTTTCCATATCAAAATCTTACGGGCAATAACTTGTTTTTTAAGCAATATGGACTGTTCTTCGGAACGGATAAATTTTGATATTTATATTTCAAAATATGTCATGTTTTGTGATTCGCAATTCGTTTAAAAAAAAGGCAGAACATCATGCGAAGAAGGACCTATATTTACGTAAAATTAAATTTCATCACGCCTTCAAAATCCTTGGCAATGATTGGAGGGATTATTGAAACGGAAATAAATCGGTCTTCCATTCCTCTAAAATATGTCTTCTCCAGAATACTGACACACTGGTCACTTAAATAAAATTTAACATATTTTCAGACATAATATATTGGCGGTAAAAAAATATTTTACGATTATAATAACTTTGTCTCTATACATAAGGAATATCTTACCTCCAGTCGATGTGTAAATGACTTGAAAAGGGTACCGGCGGACGGACACTTTAAATTACACTCCAGGCACGTTGAAATAGAGCATCTGTAGTGAGTCAAATATTGTAGTCAGTTTTTAATTCTCTACAGAGAAATGGACTGTCGAACAGGAGACCAACTAAAAGTCAACCCTTTCCGATCAACGAATAAGAATAACGGTCGATACCATGGCTCACATGGAATCGTAACAAAGTGGGAGTTAATTTTCCATTGATCCCTCATAACCATAGACATTCATTCCCTTTACATTCTGCATCTGGACCGAAAACCATAAAAAAGTAATCATGAAAAAAAACCATAAACACAGTAATCAACCCGAAGGTCGGTTTAGTAGGTGATGGTAGAGCTCACCCATGTACCAAGCCCTATACGGCGTATGAATATTCACACATCAGGGTAGGGGGGCCAGTTCGTTTCCCTGTGCCGGTTATGGTTTCCCAGGAAGATCTGGTACCCGAAAAATCAACTAGCTTGGGTGGAGCTGCAGGTGCCCAAAGTGCCTTGCTCAGGAATCGAACCCGGGACCCTCCGGTCAGTAGTCCAACGCTGTACCCACTAGACCACCGCGTCCCGCATATATATATATATATATATATATATATATATATACACACACATATATATATGTATAGAGAGAGAGAGAGAGAGATGATTTGTTCGAAGTAACATGGAAATGTTGAAAAAAAACTTAGACAGTAACACACAGCACGAGGACACATAAAAAGAACACTCACAATAATATGTTGATAATTTCGACGGACTCGAGCTCCGTCTTCTTCGGAAGATAAGATATGACTGAGGAAAACGGTACGTGGTGCAGAGAGAGTAGGGGACGAGGGAGAGGGGAAAAACAGGTAGTGGGGGAGGGGTTAAGGAGGGGTATATGGAGGGGTAGAAAGCGGAGCGGAGAGCATGTGGTGGAAGAGGGGTGAAGGAGGAGGTTATGGAGGGGGAAAAGGAGGCCAGAGGGGAGTGGAGATGCCGCAGTCATATCTTATCTTCCGAAGAAGACGGAGCTGGAGTCCGTCGAAATTATCAAGATATTATTGTGAGTGTTCTTTTTATGTGTTCTCGTGCTGTGTGTTACTGACTATATATAGACATAGTCACTTTCTTGGAAAACCCACGAACGTGCACAATAATGTAAATTCACTAAATAGTCATAACAAACACAGAAACTAAAACATATAAAAGAGGGACTCACTGGTTCTCGAATTTTTGGTGGTGCAACCACCTTTCTCAAGAGGAATTAGGAACAGAACTTTGTTTTTGTCTTTAGAACAGAGTTCTGTTCCTAATTACTCTTGAGAAAGGTGGTTGCATCACCAAAAATTCGAGAACCAGTGAGTCCCTCTTTTATATGTTTTAGTTTCTGTGTTTGTTATGACTATTTAGTGAATTTACATATATATATATATGTATATGTATATGTATATGTATATGTATATATATATATATATATATATATATATATATATATATATATATATATATATTAATTATTAACACAGTAATCAACCCGAAGGTCGGTTTAGTAGGTGATGGTAGAGCTCACCCATTTACTAAGCCCAACGGCGTGTGAATATTTACACATCAGGGTAGGGGGGGCAGTTCCTTTCCCTGTACCAGTTATGGTTTCCCAGGAAGATCTGGTACCCGAAAAATCAACTAGCTTGGGTGGAGCTGCAGGTGCCCAAAGTGCCTATATATATATATATATATATATATATATATATATATATATATATATATATATATAAATTCACTGATAGTCATAACAAACACAGAAACCAAAACACACAAAAGAGGGACTCACTGGTTCTCGAATTTTCGGTGGTCCAACCACCTTTCTCAAGAGGAATTAGGAACAGAACTCGATATATATATATATATATATATATATATATATATATATATATATATATATATATATATATATATATATATATATATATATATATATATATATCGAGTGTCATGACAGCACTGGATCACGTCCAGTCTAGAGGAGCTTGATTTGTGAAACGTTGTTATCATAAACTTAGTAACGTATCCAAAAATTAGAGTACCTAGGCTGGGAATCACTTACCGAGTGAAGGTTAAATTTCACATTAAAGCTATTGCGTAAATTTGAAGGACTTCTCTGTAGTAGTGATATTGAAAGTGTATTATTACCCCAATCGTACTACGGTAGGAAAAACCATGTCAATATAATTAGAGAGATTAAGTGTTGAATAGATAGATTTATGGTGCCATTTTTTCCACGAATGACAGGGGATCAGAATAGCAATGTCCGACCGCGGTAGAGTCATATTCCGATCAAAATTTGTCTGGTGTGTTTTCACCCGCTGCCGTTCACCCTAGACGTAGGGTACTTAGATAAAAAATAATGTTTTTCATTCTCTTTTCGTGCTTTAAAAATGGATCCCCACAAATTATTCAACCATCACTCAAGAAAATTATCTTGATCATTTACTAAATATTAACTCGCTAAATTTCATGAATTAATTTGGCGGTATTCAGGCTGACCCATTTCTGAAGATAAGCAACAATTATTTTGGTGTATACTTATGCTATTACGAAGGGATATTCATTTAATGATTGGCCAGGGTAAAATGGAACGGCAATGAAGAATTTCCCGCGCAGTCGTAACCACGTCCTTTTTCCACAATTTTTCGTTCGCATCCCCATTTCGATACAGTTTAGTCCTTATCTCTTTCACCTCCTTCCCTCCCCCAGCCGCAAATCCACCCTTCCCCACTCCCTTTCGTCTCTTTGTCCCGTTCCGAGCGGAAGTCGGGAGGAGCCCGTGCGTCACCCCTTAGGGCACGTCCTCTCCTCCCCTCTCCCAACCGCGTGAGAGTGTGTTTGTAAAGCCGTCCTACTTTCGATGAATTCTCGCTATCCCTGGTGTGTGTTTTTGTGGGCGGTGGCGAGTGCTCCTTCCTCCGTAGCCACACCATACCTGCTACACTGTCTGAACTCTCGTTCTCTCTCTCTCTCTCTCTCGCAAAAAGATGGGAGGCGGAGTCGAAGGCAGAAACTTCCCCAGAGGAAATGCGAGGACGTGCAATATGTCCGGATTCGGAAGAGTTGGTGTCTGGAATGGGGGGGGAGGGGAGGTTAAAGGGTTCGAAGGGAGGGGAAAACATTGACGTTGTTATGGCCAACGAAAGGGGAGGCATTTGGAGGGGCGCCGAGGTAATGTGTGTTGTGGGGGACGGAATTGAAGCAAAGAAAATTCAGTCTGTTTTCTTAGAGTTTTGGGCTATTTTTATTTTTTGTTCGTCTGTCGAATTTTAAAATATGATATTTCAACGTTTGACCCGGTTTAAAATGACTGGAAAGGAGGAACGGACAATTAGTGTTTAGGAAGTAGATTTGTGTTGACGCGTTTTGTCACCACTCATACTGTCTGCAACTGCGTTTCACTCCATACTGGATACAGCATCTAATAAATATGTTGCCGCCACTTGAGTTATCATTGAAATAAGGTTTACATTTGTTTTTTGAAAGTCCTTAGTACCTTTTTTCAAGAATAAATTTAATATTATTATCAATTTTTATTTTATGGGAAAATATGTATTTTTTATTTGATTACATTAATTCCTATTGTAAAAAATTAGTTAAATGCCTTTAAAACGGGCGATAGAAAGTCATTTACTGTAAGTTTTTGGAGAGTCATTTACATAAATATGAATAGATGGTTCTTTTTTTAATTTATAAAAACCGAGTTAAAATTTTACTTCGAATGCGTTGAAAGAAATTCGCGGAACTCTGATTTGAAATCTTTTCCTGGATTGTGTAATCCGCATTCTACTTGAAGTCGTTAGGTGCATTGAGTATGGGCAATTAAAATTCCGGTATAGATTGGCGTCCATTTGTGAGAAATCATCCGTGTACGATGTTAGCATTTATTAGCTTTCCTACAGCAGATATGATTGTACTTGTGTCATTCTTTAGCGTTGTTGAAATTGCCTTTCTAGTGCTCGGGAAGAATATCAGTATGAGCGTGAAAACCTTATCACGAAAGTTTGCACAATGCACCTCTTTAGGAATCACTTATTAAAAATAGCTAAAAGAGGAGTGTCTTTGTTCTTTCATAGAGTTTTCTTTAGTGATTCACGGAAATAGCAGCATCTTTAGATGCATCATCCCTTGGAATACCACGTTTTCTTTATCGCTTCCAGTTCTCCGTATTTATAACGGCGACAGCAATATCTTTTCCTTGGAGCTTTGTTTCCAAATTTGCATGCAAATAATTTTACTTAAGATTTAAGATTTGCGTCAAACATTTACGGGAGAAATGCAAAAAGAGTTTTCCGGATCGCTTCGCAGCGACTCTATCGAACTTCGCAAGGAGAATTTTGCAGTGCAACTACTCATCCTGAGTTATTGAATAAAAAGCACGTTGGCGGAAGGCAATGCTGCAATCGCTCCTTTCCTTCCCAGAAACAGCAGGTGCGAGATTATATATCCATTCTCGTCCAAATCTGTGCCTCACGTTTATTGCTCTGTATATCAATTTTGGCAACTCATACGTCAAAAGGACTTGAAAGTGAAAACTGCCGGTTTTTCAGATAAATAATGCGTATCGCAGTAATGCGATATTTGGATGTTTGCGTGTCCTTTAAAAGGTAAGAGAAATATTCGCGGTGATTACTTTGGTGAAAGTAAACCTTCGCCCTTGGATAATTTATCAGCTCTGGGTCTATAAAGCCTCTGAGGGGGAAGAATTTTCACTTATAAAAAAGTAATTAGTTAACATTTTTTTACCGAGAAAGGTCATAATCATGTTACATTTTAGAATAGGTAAACTTAACCAGAGACAGCAACGAAGCTTGCAGTAGATATTTTATGCTCGGGGGAGAGCAGGTATTCAATAGTGTCCGGGAGATAATTAATGATAGTTTGTAATTTTATTAACACCGTAAATTTTCCGTTAGGGGTGGTGTCCCCATTTTGAATTGATCCTTGTAGTCAACGTATAGCGATCTTACTTATCAAGTATATGCCAACGAGGAAATAAGGGAAAAGAAACTCTTTAGATTTCAGAGCTCTTCATTCCAGTACGACCGTTTACATCATGTATGTGACAAATTTGCTCTACATGAGTTCCTTTCTTCCTCTTTTCCACACCTCTTACCTATTCTTTTTTCCCCTTGTCCCATTCGTGAAACGAAAACCAGTCCCTCCTCACTCCTCCCGTCCTTATACCGTTTCCTCACGCTGCTTTCTGTGTATATACTATGACTCCTGTTCTGTATACGAGTCTATCTCGTATAATAATACTTGAGGTTGTCGCATTTGTGATAAATCCGGTTACACCACAATGAATTTGGGTAAAACCAGCAAAGTCATCTCTAATTCCCTCAAGATGCAATTTTGCAAGGTTGATCCTGATGGCATTGAATTATATGATGATGTCTGATGGTGAGGTTTTACAACTTTTGGTCGCTTGGTTAACCATATTGATTTTGTACCCAAATTACGTGTTCTAATACTTTTTTTAAATAATTACGAATTAATGTTCAAGCATGCACAACATTGGCAGTACTTCTATTTCTATAACGTGCCCCAAAAGTCTGTTCCTATTTAGTTATCCTTCGCTTTGCTCCATTATTAAGGGTGTCTTCATAATGAATTATACTAACGTACACCCTTTACCTTAGTTTTCGTTCATTTAGCCTTCTCGTGAGTGCGTTCCTTTCTTCCATCCTCCTCGGAAGCTTTCAGTTTTCATCCAGTAGTCTTATTTTTTGCAGAATAAACAAATATCCTTCTCACATGCATTTCTTATTCCACTCAAAGCTCAGTACCTTTGTTTTTCATTGAGAGCTCGTCCTCTGCACTCCCATCTACGAGTACTTGGAGAAGCGAGGCTCCAGTTTCCACCTTTCAACCTTTTGTTTTGCCTTGACCCATCGAAAAATGAGCATACGG
The DNA here is from genome assembly GCA_037158775.1 of Hetaerina titia. Taxonomy (NCBI): domain Eukaryota; kingdom Metazoa; phylum Arthropoda; class Insecta; order Odonata; family Calopterygidae; genus Hetaerina; species Hetaerina titia. Next base: position 65,270,988 of record CM073771.1, read on the forward strand.
TGAACGCGTAGCCAATACTTCTTATCGTGTTTTACTCACATGGAACGAACACTTTTTTTCTTCGTTCGATTTCTTCCAAGTTCTAAAGGAGTAATTTCTTGGGTTTGCCGAAGAGTTGTCACAAAACATGGATGATCGGGAATCACGTCATATTATTATGCGTTATCGGTGGTTTTAAACCAGTATTGTTTTCATTAAATTCAACCATTTAATTGTTCACTAAAAATAAAAATTGAAAATAGGATTTATCAGTTTAAGTCCACATTACGACGTTTAAATTCTTTTCGAACAAAGGGTAAGTTATTCCAAATTTTTCCGACTAGCAAATAAATAGTTCAAGACTGAATTGCAAATAAATATTCTGACGAATAAAATAATACGAATCTATCTATTATATGATTGGTTGGCTCAATGAAACTATTATTTAATCATAACCTGCAATCTTACCCTGGTAAACTCTCTTATTTCTTCGTACTATGTGGATAACTTCATGCTGTCTAAAAAGAATATCATCAACATTTCCATATCACTATTACCTAATATTCTCCCTTCTCTCATTCGTCTTCCTATTTCTTTAAATTTACTCCTCCCATTTTTTCTGCCTTCGATTTCATTAAGCATCTTGCTCTTTTTCCGCCATGTTTGTAACTCCTTTCATAGTATCCATTTAGAGCAATTTACTTTCTTCTGTCTACCCCACGGCCACATCTAACATCTCCAATATACGCCAATTCTCTAGCTACAAATGTTAATAATTTTAATCGATGAAGATTTCTGTCCCATTTAAAGTCTTCACTAACCTTTGTCAAGTTTAAATGAGTGTACGTTTTACTAATGGTATTCTTTCAAATGTAAATAGTTGCGTCCTAATAGCCCTATTTCATTTGAAATATGCGTTAATTATGTTTCTTTATGTTTCAAATATTTTTACGGCTATTTTTATATTTATCCTTAAACTCTGTATATATGTGCATGATATGACAGTTGAGTATTTGAAGTTAGATAATGAGTTTAACAAATGAGGTAATACTGGAGATTGTGGGTGAGGAGAGGGGTTTGTTGAGAGAAATCCTATTGAGGTAGGAAAAATGGATGAAAGGTGTATTGAGCGGTAGTTGAATGTTGAAGAAGGTAATAGAGGAGAGAATGTTAGGCAAGCGAGGAAAGGGCAGGAACAGGATAGGGATGTTGAACGGGATGAAGGGAGGATAGAAGTACACAAAGATGAAGAGGGATCTGGTGTAGATTAGGTTGCTAGATTGGGTTTTGTTTGGAGTTACAAAATATTTATTTGATAGTTGTATCCATCCAAAAACCTACCTTAACCGGTAGAATACCTAAAAAATGAGTTAAAGAAATGTATAATATAATATTATTTCCTTGGATCGTACGCTTTAAGGTATTTATCACAGACTTGTTTCATTTTTTAAATCATAAGCCTTTCATACAACGTGTAAAAATCCTGTATCTCGTTTCTGTTTCTATTCTATATCACATATACATTATAACTGAATGTATGTTATGCCATCTAAAAAGTTATTTAAATATCAATTTATTTTGTGGAGAATACCATTTTGTCGTGGAATGATATTCGTTCTATTATAAATTTTATTGTGCCTTGAATATCAAACGAGTCACGACTTTGTACTGTAAAATATAAAATGTTATTTTATTTGTGTTCAACTAAAAGAAGTTTCCTAATTATTTAAAAAAGTGCTTCGAAAACATTCCTGTATTTATCATTTTTCTTAGGAGGAATGCAACATTCATACTCATCGGGAAGATTGTTGGAAAGAAGTTTTAGATATGCTATTAGTTTTTGGTCGCTCTAATGGCAGAAGGTTTGACTCCCTTTAATTTCTGTAGATTTTTACTTACGTGGTTTGACCCATTCCCGAATAGGGATTTGAAACCACGACGTTTCAATTAGTCGGTAATCCAGCCAAACACTAATTCAACCGTATGGGCTTGTAAGTGATTTTTCCTCATCTTGAGGCACACAAGAATGTAAATATTTATTTATTAATGGAAAGGGATACATTAAACCTCTTAAATTTCATTTTTAGGTTCCCTACAACATTCCACGCGTATGCTAGAATATATTTGAGTGGCTTGACGTTTAAGGGAGAGCACAAGCGGTGCAACTTCTCACCTAGATTAATGAATAGGGTATTGCTATCTGGAGTAAAACACTACCTACAAGCACTTAAGTAGAGCATAGGGATTTTCCCAATACGCATTGGAATACAGCTAGGCACGCCAGTTGTGAGGCTTTTCTTAATCAGAAAATAGTATTTCTGCCTTGAAGTCCTCCTCTAAGGTCATAAACACAATTGAATTAAGGAAGATGTCTTCTTGAATACGTGACTTATTCTGTGATGACGGCACGGTACTATTATCTTCACCTCGTAGAAAATAAGATTAAGCTTCTTATTCTGATGTAGGTTATATAGCAAAACATATAGTCGTGATCTATATTAGATTATTATACCATAGAACTGGACTATGTTCCTTAATTCGAGTCAGTGGTGAATCACACCAAATGAAAACATGACCCTCTCTCGTATTACACATGGCATTCAAGTATTTCACTTGAATTTTTGGTTTGATTGATTTTTTATAATGAAATATTTGTCTTAGTTTTCTTGTGAATAGAAAATTGTACTGAAAACCACTCTTTCAGCTTTGTGGTGTAACGAAGATTTTCTCTCAGTAAACGAAGTTGGCTCATTTATGACGTCGCTTAATTTCAGGGATATTTAAGGCTGTGGAATACGGGTGAGAAGGGGCTGGTTTACGTAACCTCACTTTGGGGCCGCGCATGAGCCAGATTCTCAGTTTTAGACCCTTTTATTTTGATCCTTCTCGTCCGACTTCATCTTATTTCGTGGACCGGCGAGCTTCCTTTAAGAAGTAGTCCGTAATTGCAAGATCCCACTCCGAAAAACATTGCACCGTAGGTGACGGCTCTTCTAAGAGGTTTCGTGGGGGGGGTCTTCCAGTGGCGGGGGTTAGTTGTAAAGGTGTGCGACTTAAAAATTGGGGTGAGGTTATGTACGAAGAGGGATGGTAGTCTTGAGGGTAGAGATTGTAGGTGCCGGGTACAAACCGGTGCACATCTCTATACAGCTTTGTCTAAATTCAAAGAGGTGCGAATTTCTGAAGTTTTGGGTAACCGAAGGTGACACACACCGATCTTTATATCTGAATATGCCGTAATGCTAAATACTCACGTTTTAATCTCGAACTGCCAGTTGATTACCGTGGGTCTTTCATGGAGGGATTTCTGCAATTCAGTGAAATTCTACTCATACTAGTATTACACGACCACTTCCAACTGCGTGGTATAGGACATTGCATGTTGAATAGGTTATATCAATGGACTTATTTTAAGGTACGAAAAAGTTTCATGTGCCATATCTGGGCTGAGACTGTATGGTTTCAAGTGCTGCACGTCGTGATTTTTCGCGTCGATTCATCTCCTGTCGGCGAGCGAAGTGATCCAGGGGCTAACGGTGTTCCATGACATTGCCTGCTCGTCGTTTCTCCTGCTGAAATATAAACGTGAATGTCATTTATCGGTTAGTCAAAGGCACAGGGCGTCTGGCGAAACTACGTCATACCCATCGAGAAGGAAGAGGCGGTGACTGTCTCCATTTATAAGCAAGCGAGAATAATGACGGGGCAAGGTTTTAATTAATTTCGCCTGGATGGCTGCCCCCTTGGTCGTCTCATTCTTCGGTTTCAATTAATGAATGGATAAATGACACAAATGACCGAGTCCCTTATAATTATGGCCGTAAAAGAGTCGTAGCTTGGCATTATATCCTTCATCGAAATACTCCGTATAATTTCTTGAAATTCCGGCCAGAAGAAAAAGTTTAATGCGTCTAAAAGGTTTGCAATAAAATTAGTCTCCCATGTTTGTAAAATCCAGCAAGTGTATACATTTATTTACCTTTATTCGGACGTTATGGCTTGGTAAAAATATAAAAATATCTGGGTTCTGCTACCGGACTTTCTTGCGTTATTTCCGTTATTATGATTACTTAAGAGCATATTAAAGGTGAATCATTTTTCTGCATGACAATTCCCCCGCTTCCGGTATTTTCCTCCCGCTTTGAAATAGCTTCATTGTAGTATCTGCCTAATGCATCGCAAATGCACTCGTGAAAATCTTAGTATACATTCTCTTCCCTCTTCTCTTAGATGCACGGAAGAATATTTTTCAAAGAACTTTATCCTCTCAGAAACTGAAGTGCACTGAGGGCTCCGGAAAATGGACGTTCTTAGTTTTGTCAGAGTGGCGATCTTAAAAACTCTCAGGAAGTGGAACGCGACGTAGACTGGTGTGGCGTTTTACTCCGTTCAAGGACACATTATTCTTTTCACGCCTTATCCGTTCCACCATGAAACTCGTTGACGCACGACATTCTCAATAATATTTCATGATGGCCACGCTAAAAGCTTCAAAACAGTTTTATTTCGGCGCAATATGGTTAAAAAAATTTTTTTCCCGAGCTAACCTTTCCTTTCAAATTTAACTTTGTATGTTAAGAGTTCCTGCTCTGAATTTACGGCTGAGAATTCAGCGCATTAGTTGATCCTCTTTGGTCTCTAGTAGTGCAATAGCTACTTCTCAGACTTCTTAATGGGGTGGATTTCTGTTTGTTTCCTAAAAGTTACACTTAATGCATTCAATTAAAAGTCAGCAGTTCATGAAGATGGTTTTTTTTGTCTGCTTGAATTTGGAAATTATTAAACTGACTAATGAACCATTTCATAACATCTCCATATCTTAGAAATTTAGCATGTTTTTTATTCTGAATATTTTAAATTTATATCGTGATAAATTAGAATACATAAATATAAATAGTACTAATTTATACAGGCTAATTTTCTCTTCATGTTTCGTTAATAAAATACATACAGAGGCGAATAATTTGAATGCAGTGATTAGATCCTTTGCCATCTGTTGTTTTAATTGCTTCTAAAAACTCTCTTGGTCCGAATAGAACATGGGATGCCAATTAGCTTTCATGGGACACAGGTATGTGTGATAATAATGTCAATAGTCATGATCGCCATAAAAAAAAGAATGCTTAGTTGCAAGATATTCATCCGCCCCGTAGATGTTCATTAATCGGAAAAGGGAATCAGCCCCTATTTCCTCAATAAATCGTCTCTTTTGTAATTCCCAGATTATTATTGTCATACGTAAGATTAAATGAACTCAGTGTAACTACTCCATCCTTGATATTTCTACTTATCTATCATCTTGAGATTCCGGATAACGCTTTCTTTTGGCGCTGTTCGTAACTTTCTCACCTTGAGTTCTATAAAAACGTCTGTATACTTAATTAATTCCAAATTTTCCAAGGCGTCAGTCAAAGGATCCAAAACCGTTTGCAACCGCGATGGTACTGTGGAGGCTTTATTTGCAGCCATATTTAAAATGAGTACAAAATTAGCTCCTTGATTCAGTAATTATTTGCCGTTCGAATTTCCGAATTACATGAACAATATTACACTCATATGATAGAGTAATGTTGATATAATGTAACTACACGTCCACGTTATATAATTTAAATAAATAAATACATATATATATGTATAACTTTTGGACGGCACAATATCTCGTGAGTACTTCCGCATCATCTATATATATATATATATATATATATATAAGTGGAGAATAAATTAGATATCACGTAAAAGGACACTCATATTGTAGATTGTTTATTGTTATCTATTTTATTCTGTGTTCTATTGTGCCATCCAAATGTTATATAAAAAACCATAACACACAGTAATCAACCCGAAGGTCGGTTTAGTAGGTGATGGCAGATCTCACCCATGTACTAAGCCCGACGGCGTGAGAATATTCATACATCAGGGTAGGGGGGCCAGTTCATTTCCTGTGCCGGTTATGGTTTCCCAGAAAGGTCTGGTACCCGAAAAATCAACTAGTTTGGGTGGAGCTGCAGGTGCCCAGAGTGCCTTGCCCGGAAATCGAACCCGGGACCCTCCAGTCAGTCCAACGGTCTACCACCTGGGCTAACGCAACCAACCAAATGTTGCATATATATATATATATATATATATATACATCTTTATTAATATATATTTTTATATTTATACATATATACATACACATACTGATATCATTGAAGAGGTAATGCTAAGTAGCGACGGTAAAAACGTGTAAAAAAATACTTCTTATTTGGAGATAAACACTAACCAATGCATAGAGCATCGCTGCAAAGAACGGAGTTGAATAGGTGCATTTGTAACTTTAATTTCATATATTTTATTTGCCCATTTACATTTTTTTGTAAGGAATACATTTTACGGACGTTAATACACATTACAAGTCCAATACTTTTCTCCCTTGCTGTGTAGCGCGTGTTTGGTTATAACGAATGGAAGACAGTTGTGAAAATCTTTAACACCTGGTCGTCGTGCTAATTATGTGAAATTCTTAATGTGAGGGACGCTCAGGGGTGAGTTATGTTGATTGCGTTTAACTTGAAGTTGGAGAGTGATGTCAAAAGTATGCACATCCATAAAATTGAATTCAGGAATAGATGAGCACTTGGCGATTTTGATATGTTGATAGTGGAAAAGAAAGGAGTAGTGATCCATACGAATTTATTAGGGGCCAACAAGTTTCGAAGTTTCGCGCAATTTTGAACTTAGGAGAACTTTCCTCTACACCTACGTACTCCCTTTATGGGGCGGTATCAAAATCCCTTCCTCAAGAGTCCGATGCGTGAAGAGGATAATGCTAAATGCAGCACTGTACGTTGGAGAGAGATCTAGGCACGCAAGGTGCACCTAGCGCTTCGCCCACATTCAGCCTTTCCTTTGCAGCCCTGGGTTAAATTTTCGTCGCCGCTTCCACGATGAAAGACTCACTTTGGGGCTTCAGAAATGGTGGTGGGGGAGAAAGTCTCTCCCCCTCCCACGTTTCGACGAATTATTTTTCTCTCCGGTAAGACCTTTTGTGCTCGCGCGACGGAAAGAATCCATGGGAGGGCGTTCGCGGGGGAAGAGAGTGGGATTTACCCCCCCTCGTGGGAAACGGAGAGGATTAGGGAGAGAGATGGAGGGAGGGTGAGTGGTGACGAACGCTCGGGAAGGAAATGCAAGTCCTCCTTCCCCTTTTTCTTCCTGCCCCTCCCGCTTTTCGACTCACCTGAACGGGAAGCGGTAGCGTTTCCCGGGGTATGAGTTGTAGTTTTCTACGGGGTTTAATTATTGCGGTGGAGAAAATGTATTTCCATGGCTCGATGGAGGAAGTAGAGCTTAGGTGGGAGGGTCTATGTGTACCATACCCCAGTGTTCCTCTCCCCCGGCTGCCATCCTGCTTCTTTCCGTCTTCACGTTTTCCCGTCCCTCAAGCCGCGCGAACCCAGCGTCACGCGGAGCAGTGGTTTGGTTTTATTTTCGGGCCATTTCCTTGCCCCTCGTCCTCCCCCCTCCCACTCGTCTCTCCTCGTCCTCGTTATCTCCCCACCGCATCACCGTCTCTCCTTCCTCTCCATCCCAATCCCTCCACCCCGCCATCATCCAAGGCCGTGGCGCCTCCGCACTTATTTTTCCCTCAAACATTATTTTGGTGTCTTCATAAGCCCCTTCGCCCGCTCGTGAGTGTGTTCTGGTGACCTCTTGTCTCGCGAAATTTATTAGTGACCCCGTTTTGTTTGGACAATCGATAAAAAGAGTCGCCACCACGGCTGAACGGCGCATAATTGCTCGAGTGAGCCAAAATATGTGCTTACACGAGACTAATCTCGCGGGTTTTGAAAAAAGAGTGCCGCGGCGTTAATTTGTGGGTCTCTCTTTTTTTGGGTGACGCCCGAGGAAGAGCAGTTTTGTCCCTGCTTCAGCTAGCTACGTGGGCTGCGGAAATGTCATGAAATTTCTGTGCATACAAAGGTTTTAAGTTTGACTCAGAGGGATTGTACTTCCTGTATCTTTGTGACCAAAACTAATTATCACCCCATATTACTAATATCACCAATTTTCTGTATTTTATTGTGCTGTGTCGTAAAAACATATATTCAGTGTAATTGGTTGAGCCTAAATAAATGATCAATAATTTCTCAGCATAATGAAACATCACATTTTTAAAAATTTGATGCTTAAAATTTTAATAATTTTGAATTTATTATGAACCATATATTGATTTATAGTATAATATTACGTTAGTATAGTATAATATTACGTTCACCAATTAGACGCAGAAAATATGGCCCAGGAGTTACATATATGTATATACATAGTGCACCTTTTGAAGAATATAAGTCTCTAATGCAAAAAAACCTTTCATTTGAAGCAGTTGTTCAATTCCGAAGGAGATTTTAACATGCATGGCCTTTTCTAGGAGCTCAATGCTAACTCCAAAGCATGAATACCAATCTCATTTGATGTTTGAGCTCCAATTTCTTTTACCTGAGGGGTAATTTTTATTCTCGTCATTTCCGTTTATCTTGTGCCGCCAGTACGCCCGGGGGTGTTAGCGGTTCACATTCTTCCGAAATGTATGTTCGTCATTGTCCCTGGTGAAATTCTGCTTCACCCTATTTTTAAACTAGAGCTTAAATTTCTATTTTTATAAATTCCAAAATTTGATAGCGCTGTGTTTGTATTTGTATACATAATGTAAACAAGAAAATATGAGGTCGTTAATGAATGACATTCTATTTATTTTGCCTAAGCTTTTCATATAAGATATGGTTTAGTTAATGTTATCCTATGCTGAACATCTAGATGCACTGAATATTTTTTTAATCAAGCGGATGCTCTGTGATCCGGTTGCAAGAAGTTAGTCAAGGGAAAGAGATTATCTTTTTCTCAATGTTAATGTAAACCTGTCTGACTATATTCCTTCTCCTTTCGGATTCTGCTTCCTATCACTGTCATATGCCTAAAGAAAACCCCAGACCTTGCTCACTTAAGGTCCTTGTACAATTGTGTTTTTTTTGTTTCTGTCTTTGACCTTTCTCCCCATTCAGCTAAAATTATCTCCTCGGTGCATATATTTCCTAAATCTGTTTCCTCTTCTGTTAAGAAGTTATCGTAATGTTTTGAAGTGGAAATAAAAAGTGAATAGATATTTTCATTGAGTTCACTAAGCCTTACAACGAAGACCGATTTGGTTTTCGGCCAGAGGTGACACTGATAATTAGATTACTTTTACAACTGAAACTCCACGAATGTTTAAAAAAAAAGATCAGGGAAACTAGTGTGTGCATCTAAAACTTATTATTCTTTTAATTTATTTCTTATTAAAAATTTATTATTATTGCATCACAAGTAAATACGACGTCCTGGCTACTCTTAATTTAAAATATTTTTTCTCAAAATTGCCACTATTTTTGTTATTTCCCCCTTATTATATATATATATATATATATATATATATATATATATATATATATATATGTGTAGATGATTTATTCGAAGTAACACGGAAGTGTTGAATAAAAAACTTAGACAGCAACACGCAGCACGAGAACACATAAAAAAACACTCACAATAATATATTGATAATTTCGACGGACTCGAACTCCATCTTCTTCGGAAGATAAGATATGACTGAGGAAAATGGGAAAGTGGTGCAGAGAGAGAAGGGGCGAGGGAGGGGGGAAAAGGTAGTAGGGGAGGGGTGAAGGAGGGGTATTTGGAGGGGGAGAAAGCGGAGGGGAGAACAGGTGGTGGGGGAGGGGGTGAAGGAGGGGGTTATGGACGGGGAAAGGGAGGCCAGAGAAGAGCGGAGATGGAATAGGGAGGATGCGGAAATAGTAACATGCGACACAGAAAACTAACAATTCATCCACAGATACCACAACAACCATGACCAAGACGTCAACCCACAAAGTCATCATAAGGGCTCGACAAGTCAAAACCCAGGACAAGGATGACAAAATGTATGCGGATGAATAAATTGTCCCACCATTTCGCAAGACACAAATCCACACCCATCCACCCCAGCTCCCCCCACCCATTTAGTGAACGACATTGAGACCCGGATGTTGATAGCTTTACAGCCATATAAATGCCATTTCCATTGTTTTTAATTTTATAGGGTTATCGGATGGGGGAAGGGATGCTAGAACGGAAACATTGTAACATTGGTTGAAGGGGGTGTTGTGGTGGGAGGCCTAGAGTGGGAGAATATATATATATATATATTTTCTCCAAACGTCGTAACAAAAGAAAATTTCAAACAAACGAGAATACGGAATATATTACGCCCACTCAAACTACGTGGTTTGAGTGGGCGTATCACGCCCACTACGTTACCGTGGTTACCCTAAAAATTGTATATGATATTGGTAAGAGAAAAACACAAGTAATATCGTATCGCTTGAGCAATTTTATTATTTTCCGGTCGTAGCGAAGATTAAAATTACGATCATTAGCAAAAAAAAGTGTTATGGTATAAAAACCACTGAAAAAAATTGTAAAGAAGATGATGTCAGAATCACATTAAATTCTTCATATTTATTGAATCTTAAATTTAGAAATTAACCTGAAGCAACAGTAAACCTCTGAGTGACGTCAATATATCATGGATCTGCATGGAAAATCCGTTGAATGTTATCTTCCCGAATAGTGTCTTTTTTCCCGGATCTGCTACCCCCATCAATCGAAATTTAGCAGGGTTCACATTGTCTAGTGTTTCTTTCATAGTGGTCTTATGGAAATAATTTGTCAGATAATTCTCTCAATGATTTTTTTCGTTCATGAAAGTTTCTTCTGTAAATAGCAATTACTCCTAACCCATTCTTTGAAGTGATATTTCATTTGTTTCTTGGCAGATTATTTTATCTTCTCCGTTGTTATTCTGCACATCATATTACCTAACTTCTCTGTGTTTTGAATATTATAAACACAGACGTAGAAAGATAAACTCTGTGAAATATTAGTTTTTTCTTACGCAGGGTTTATTGCTTTTTCCGTTATTAGATACATATTTAGATAGAGCTCCTTCTTTGCTTGCGTTTTTCCGCTTCTTTTCGACATAATTCTTATTCTACCCTGCTGCCTATATAACAAAATTCTTCCGCAAGCTCAAGCGTGCTCTTCCCTAGTTTTCGTATTTTTATGTTATCATCCGTGCCTTAGGATATGGTTTTCGGGACGTGGACTTCGTAGACCTAGTTCATGATTTAAAGGATTTCTCAGAATATTTTACCATGGTAATCCCACATATTAAAAAAATTATCCCATGACCTAAGTTTGTCGTGCAATATGTTCAAGTTAAGTTACAGAAATTGTTCACAGTTATATGTACTCAGTTGTTTTTGGAGGGCTAGGAAGTGGGAAGTTGAGGGTTAGGTGGTCGGTGGGTCGTAGGATGTGAAGGATCGAAAGGGTGGCTGGTGCAAGGGAGGTAAATTAAAGGTCCCCCCTCACCCTTCCTTCTTCTTTTTAATGTTTTATTTTTTAGTTAAATATGCATAAGAATAAGCACATTCAAAGAGAATGTTGGTCTTAAATAAGACTGAATCGGTATAATTCTGTGACTTGAATGGACCTTGGTTCGGTCGTCATGCAGGCTTCTATGCTGATTCCGTGTATATATTTGTGTGATATTGTAGGGCTAATTACTTTTGCAAGTTTTTAATGACGATAAGGTAGCTTGTGACTTTAAAAGCTATCCAAAAGTTTGGAGTATTCTTCGTACCGTATGATTGTGTCTCTGTCATATCTTAGATACAGACATCTTATCTTAGATACAGATATCATAGATACAGGATGTATCTTTCCACATGTAGGTGGCTCGTTAATACTTTTAAAAAATAATTACAAGTTAATACTTTTAAAAAATAATTACAAATAATATCTAATTCGTTTATATAGACGGTAAATTTGTTCGTCTCTTTAAGAATTACTTTCTTGCCGGTGGAATTATTATTCGGTGCTTGAATTTCCGCACTTTTCTTGATTTTTATCTTACTTATTAAAAAAATAGGAATAAAAGTTAGCGTTTGTTTCTTTATAAAGTCTTCTTAATGGTCTAAAATTCCGATGAGCTTGTCCTTTTTCTGCCTCTACGTCTGATGGGAATGTGTTAAGTTCTCAATCCCTTCTCATCTTCGGCTCTTCTCTTCAGATTTACATTTTCATTCCGTCATTGTGTGGATTGTCAGCCTCTTCCCTCCCAGTTTCTTTCATTTTCAAGTTTATCTCCTCATTTTGAAGAAACAGCTTTTCTTAATTACGTTCCTCAAATATCTCCAGAATATTTTTTTGGTTTCTTAATCCTTAATCCCATTTTTACTTTATGCTCGATCTTCTTCTCAAATATGAAACGCAATATGTGAAAAAATGAGAAATTCGGCGCAATGTACATTTTTTTTCTCGCGCGATCGTTGCTTTTACGAGATATAACCCGTCGAAATTTGGTTCATTTATCCATTCGGCCTTTTTGTATTTTTTTTCCTCCCTTGAACTCGTTCCCCGTTCGTTCTCATTTGGTCTCGCTTGCATTTTCAAGTACTTGGACGGAATAAAAAGGCTGCTTTCGTTACTCAAATATATTATCTCAATGTGTTTACTTCATTAAACATCTAAAAATATTATTGTCACCCTCATGTTTTGCTTTCTTTTTTTGTTTTTTTTTTAGTCTTCAGTTTTTTTGACCTTCAAGTGTTGAGTACTATTGCCTTTTGTTAAACTTAAAACTGTTTACTTAATATCGTATTTAAATTAGTTTTTGTACATTTTTGCAGTATTCCTTACTGCATTAGATTGGTGCAAATTTGTATATGCTATCAGGATAAATCAATCGCGAAGGAAATAAAATTACTTGTATATAGACTACGGAATGTAGAGGTGTAACAAAAGTGTAACAATCGGCAGATGATCCTTCTTTCTACGTAATTGCTGTCAATCTACTGCACTGTGATGCAGGGGACCGTCCTTCGTCTTGCCCTTTTCATCTTTACTTTCAAATAAATATTACTTTATAATCACATAGAAATATTATCCAGATCTAAATGGCTGTTTACTTGACACGTAATACTCATGATAGTTTATCACTATTAATTTTTCAAAATTGTTTACTATTTTTCCTAATTGTATGCATTGAAAATTTCGATTCAAACACTATTTCCGAGAAAAAATATGAGAACACGCTAGAATATTGTTGAATGTAGCGCAATCAAATCATCTATGTACGCTCTAATTGATGTTTTCATCTAAATTTACATAATACCTCGCAAATCGCCATGAGGGCGTTTGGCGGGGAATTTTAGGTTGCCAGGCATTCTTGAACAATAACTGTACCACTACACAGACATCAGTGCGATCATGCCCTCTAACAAAGTTTATTCACACGAAAACAGCCATTTAAATGAAACATTATTCAGTTTTGAGATTAATAAGAAGAGGCTAAAATTAAATCATACGGGAACAATGAAATGGGCCTATTTAAAATGCATGCTGGAAAATCGACAAAATATATACCCTACCAATACTAATTGTCCCCTTCGCGTCTGCGATCATTTTTATCTCTAATTGTACGAGGAAAAGAGTGATATTTTAAATCTATCTGTTATAAAATCTATCTCCCTGATTTTACGAAACTGATTTGATCTACCATAGTAAATCGGTACCTGTAATGTCTTTGACATCCTCGGAAAAGTGACCAGCCGCTAATTTACGCTGTGTATTTAACCAGAATTTCAACCTATGGTTAAATAGGGGCTCCCACACTAATTATTCTAATAGTGTCGTGACACTCACTTTGTTCATGACAACATTTCACAAACAGGCTGTTCTATGTTACTCTCGATCTATGTAGTTCCAAAACAAAGGCTACCTCATGTGGAACCCGTGCACCCGCATAGAATTCTAGGTGCGGCCCATCTAAGGTAAAATTTACAAGCTATTTCACGCTTGACGCTATTAAAAATGTATCATTATATTTCCCAAGTATCCTTTTTATGAATCCTAACGTTATATTTGTTATTCCGCAAATTTCACGGATGCGTTTTCCCGAGGATATGTTCATGGTAATCGAAACACCCAAATAATTTACCGATTCTACGTTTGTTATGTTTGTTTCCTCTATGGTGTGATTTCGAGTAACATACCCTTCCTCCGAAAAATTTAATGAAACATTTCTTCAAATTTAACGCCAACTCCCATACGTCCATTTACTTTTCGATTGCTTTTGGGCCATTAGATAATGATTTCCTATCTCCCTGACTGGTTATGTACCTGTAAACATCTGTGTCGTCAGTCAAGGAACTTTACCGAAAATCTAACGACTGATGTCTATAAAGTGTAAAGGAAACAAAGGCAGACCGAAAGCGCTCCCTGAGGGACACATCATGATATGCTTACTGTGTTGGATACACCTTCTATCATGACTCTTTCTTCGTGGAAAGTTAAAACTTAATGAAACCAGTCTGCAACATTTAATCTATCCCGTGGCTACCCACCATTTTGGAACAACGTCATGTGACGTACTATGTCCAACGCCTTTTTAAACTCTAGAAATAATGCACCAACTGGCACATTATCTGTGCTGTCACATAAGATATTTTAGGAATATTTTTGTTTATCCTATGAAATGTGAAAAGTTTTATCACAATGAGAATTCCACCTGAAGTCATTCAATGCCAATAACATTTTTTTACTGCGTCTGATGTAAGAAGGAACCTACCTGGTGCGTTTATAGTTTACTTTCCCCGTCATCCCAGTCCGACCCACTTTCACTGATCATGTTCCGTCCTTCGTTCACGACATAAGTGTGTTTGTTGGGGTTTCATTTATTCTCTTGATCCTCTTTCTCTCTCTCTCTCTCATTCCCTTGTCACACATTCGCCGCCGGCTTCCTAACGCTGATCCTGGGTGGGATCCAAACAAGTTTCATCCTTCCCGTCTTGCTAGCATCCCTCCCTCGTCGTGTCACTCTACTCAGGAGTAGCAGCGGAGTGGTGATTGTCAGACCCGCGTTTCCCGAATTCTCATCGATGCAGCATCCCTTTTCTATTTCTCGCTTTCTCCAGTCAAGCGCGTCACCATGCCCCTTTTCGCACCTTTGGCCATCAACTTAATCAGTCCCGGTGGTTGAGTTATTTTTTTTGTTTCATACGTGCCAGAGGTTTGTGCCGAGTTTCCCCTTTTGCGATTACGAGAGTATTTTTCTTTGTGGATTTTTGAGGTACTATATGTCACTGTCTTCGTCTGGTGTTCTCATAAAATAAAGTAGTTAAAAATAAACTATTTCTATTTTAGTTCATTTTTTGCTGAAGAAGATAATTTGTTTCAACCAAATTGTGATTTTCGTGAAGTATTACCAATTTATTTGAATTTTCTGATTTCCCGTTATATTTGTTTGCGTTTTTTAGATAATGACCAGTTTTAAGGTGAGTGAAAGTGAAACAGGGGAACAACATCTTAAGATTGATGCATCGACATCGGGCCGTTTTGGTATGGTAATGCATAATACGTTGTATATACATTTGCTTTGTACGTCCCATCAATTATTGTTTTTGTCACTTATCATTTTGGTCTTTTACTTTGTGTGCCACATTCAATCATCAAAAAAGGCACAGAGGAACCTTCCAGTTTTCACCGAATGACCGCATTTTATTTTATAAAATACGTTAATTGAACTTCATAGATATGGCTATCCCGTTTCAAATTAGATTTATCATTATACCGTAAGAATTAACAGTATACATCCAAAATATAATGGGACCGTTTATTCGAAACTTTGGAGTTGTTATCAGATCGTCCTTCGTACAGTGGGGACTTAGAATCCATCATCTTTAAGGCAGGCATCGGGCGGAAATATACTTTCCATAAATATGAAGGACAAGATTTTTGCAAGTTGGGGGTACCGTAGGCAACACCCTCTAATGATTGTAAAAATATGTAAATGAGCAACAAGCTTCAAATCGAATGATTCTCCTCATATTACTTACTTCATATCCCCCCGCCACATGCCCGTGCAGCGGCTTGCGGGGTATTAGACGTGCACGAATATTTTCCGATATATTTGTCGCAACACACCAGCTTTGAAACTAATTTACGGAATATTGGCCATTTTTTACCTTCATGTCAGCTTCATTTTGTGAGTTTTCCTGTCGTTTCCTGAAAATTTAGAAAATTATTATATTTACACTTACTGTAACATTTGACATTTCACACAAATTACGCAATTAAATTGCCTTCATCAGTAGGATGGGGTTTAAAGGAGTAAATACTAAGCCTAGATCCACTTGCGTATGTTGGTGTACTTTCTTTTTATCGCTTGACTTCTGTGATCCTTCTTTAAAAATTGGTCACCTTACCTCCCGTCACTCCAAGCGTGCCAAGCGCGAAAAGTTCATTCGTCACCCGCTTCTTTCAAATATTCTGAAAGAAGTCTTGTGTTATTTCTCACTCTCACTACTGTCTCGCAATTTTGACATACGGGACTTGAAAATCAATCTTCGACTACTCAAACCTTTCACTTTCAGCCAGTCGTTTTTCATTCTGAAATGCCATATCCATCGTTTTAATCTTAACATGAACCCCATGCCCTACATCACCATTTAAAACCGTCATTGCAGTTTACCATTTCATATTATATATGGTATCTTAAATTCTCTTTAATTTACCTTATGATTAAATGTTGGTATTTTTATTTTTTTAAACTTTATACCATCCCGTTGCTTGTAAATAACTCGGCCCGTGCATCGTATGAGTGTCAATCAATTCCATTTTATTTTTGTGTTTCTCCTGCATTGTCATGTGTGTAAATATGTTGAATATATTTTTAACTTCTAAAACTGTAATTTAATGTTATATCCTTTAAAAAATTCCCATTTTCTATAAGCAGTTTGACAAATTTTCTGTATATTAATTTTTTAAGAGTGCCAACTATGAATGTATTTCGTGAGATATTTCCTTCTACTGAGCACTCACTCTACACTATTGAAGTAATCAGCTAGAGTAGATATTACTGTGAAAATGTTTCAATTCATTTTGTATTTCTCCAAGGAAAATTGTACTCCTTCCCTATCTTAAAGGATAATTCCGTTTTATAGTGTTATCTTGTGTGCTTCAAGCTCATAGAAAGTATTTAATGGCTGTATAATCAATCGGTGTCGCGTAGTTGAAGGTTAAAACTGTCGGATCATCATTCATTGGTCTGTTACGTCAGAATTAGACGGAAGGACGACATGTGATTTAAAATGTTTGCATCACTCAATGCGATAGTTTTAAGAAGATGTCACAATCAATATTATCTTGACTGAAGTCCGTGCATATTGGTGGTTGTTAATTTAAGCATCTCTGATGTGATAAAGTATAAGTAAAGCAGTCAATTGCAAAAGCTTTCTCTCTTGACTCACTAATACCTCAGTCATTTTATCACTCTGTGCGTCGCCCGAAGAGTTTCATAGGCCTATTTCAAAGTGCTCTCCAATGACCTCGACTGCCTTAGAGCTCCGTAATTGGCCGTATTTCCAATTAAAAATACGGTTACCCGTATGTGTGTTTCGCTTCATACGTACTTCTCCCGCAGACAGATTCGATAGAAATGAAGACCTGAAATTCCGATTTAAGACGAATTGAATTACCTTTATCTTGACAATGCCTGAGTTAATTCGCAGCTTAGGGCTTGGAATGTTATTAATTTCGTATAATTTCGGCCCTTAAAAATTGCGAACCCCGAAATTCATTCTTTATGTTCCTGGCGCTCCTTTCTCGTCCCTCATTTCCATCATCGGTCGGGAAGGGCTCATTCTCCGCCACCCATCCGTATTCCTTCCGCACATTGTCTTCACCGTTCCTCTTTTGTTTTTCCAGAGTTCCCTCCTCCATAACTTCCCCTTCCAGCGTTCCTAATTCCCCCTTTCACCTGAACCTTGCTCTCCTCCCGACCCCAACCCCAATCTACTCCATGGGACCCCGCACCCGAAGGAATTATCTACCACGCAATCTTTGTCACACTTGACTTACTATTCATTAGGGGCGAAAGTTCTCAGCGTTGGAGAGGTAGGAGTGGTGGTTGTGGGAGGGGTTGGCGCAAAGTGGGCGGAGTCAAGGAGTAGGAATCTGGGCAGTTTTCTGGAAGGCGAGCAGGGGTGTTATTAGGAAGTAGGTGGTGCGTGGGACGGCTCCGGGGTCGGAGGCGGTAGGAGAATGGTTCACGGAAGAAAATTCGGGGGTATGGGATGGTGTGCAAAAGGAGGATGATGGGGTGGCGGAGGGACTCCTTGAAAAATTCAAATGGAGGTGATAACTCGTTGCCTTATTCCCTTGGCAAGCTCGCTTTCAGTTTTAGAGCGCACCGCTGGGAGACAGTTTGAAGGGGTTGAAGAATTTCAAAATGAAAGGGGCGGTGCTCCGGCCCCTTTCCTCGCAAGGACCTCGACTCCCTTTACCCTTCTTTTTCACTCTCCCCCCCGGCGATCACACCCTCCTCCCTCACTCGTTTCCGCCCTCGCCGTTCCTTGCCTAATCCCCGTCGCGAAGTCGTGAAAAAGAAGCAATTCAATGTGTCATGCCGCTACCATTCTCATTCCACTTTCAGCGATTCCTACCCTCTCCGCCTCCCAGTTCCTTCTTCCCTGTTTGTTGTTTAAGACCCTACGGTGATTTTTTTCTACAATCTTAGTTGGATTGGAGGCTATGGAGTCTGGGCTGTCGTTCACCATCAATATGTAGGATTTTAGTATTCACTTTGCTGTCAGGATTTCGTATATTTCTGCACTCTCCCCGTTTTGGGAAGTGAAGTATTTCTGCAGGATTTTTTTTAGTCACCGTAAAAACAAAGAGAATTTTAAATCCCCCTGTCCGGACTGTTCCACCTGTAGAACCTTTTACCTATCTGAATCGCTAAAGAAAGTGCCAATTATTTTTTCAGAAGTAGTTCTTTTTTTGCTTCAATTAGATTGAGACGTGCGGAAGAATTCAGAAATGCGGTTGATTAGTAAAACAGCCTGGTTTTTGCATAGTTTGGAAGACAGTCAGTAAATTTAACTGTATCGGTATGATTTTATGCTTTCGCCGGATCGCCTAAATACTGTCGAGAAAATTTAGTTTTCATGCGTTTAGTTCGATTTCTCCTTTCGTATATGTTTGCTCCCTTTGAGTTTCTTATCTACTTCCTATGCAAATATACTTATTATGTCTGAATCGCTTGGAAAAATATATTTTGAATATTTTAGTGTTGTTTCAATTGTACAGGAGGCAACAAACATTTTTCTGATGCCATATTGATGAAATCGTAGAAATCGTGGCTGAAATTGTAAAAAATAGATAATTTATGGGCAGATATAATTTTATGGACCAATATTATATTTAAGAATTCAATAAAAATTTCCTGGGTTGAAATCTTTCTTAATTCTTGAACATGTAGAAGTATTACTTTCTGCACAACATACTGGTGATTTTTATTACCATTATATTTTTTATTTAATTTCAGTAGTGCCTTTTTTTAGTGCATTGGAATGTTCTTTATTGCTTTTTGTCGATTTTAGTGTCAAAAATGAAAAAGAACTCTGGAAAACTGGTTATTTAAAAATGTGCAAATTCCTACCAAAAAAAATAAATTCAAGTTTTTCTTAGTTAGGCTCCTTCTTTCTTCAGTTTTTAACCCACTAATTGTATTAATAGTACCGTATACTAATGAATGGGAAACTTAAAATGTCCTTGAATTTAAAGTGAAGTATTTTGAAATTTCGATAAGCGCATTTTTTAATTTCAATATTTATTCATAAATTACTTTAAAAATAATTTATTAGATAATTTCCCTAGACATTTCACTTTGTAATATTAAAGTAGGTTTTATTATAAATCAAATGAAGATATTGGTATATAAATTTCCTATCAGCTGCCGTCCATTAAGGAATATATTTGAAGTTTGCATAATAGCTTGAGAAATGTTATTTACTCAGCATTTTTTCGCAACCCACTATAAATGTGAACTCTGGGGACCCTCATCTCGCTCTCCATCAACTTGGAATATTCTTTCTGTAGTGTCTCAATTTTCATCCAGATTTCATTTCCGTCCAACCCTGTGAAAGTATTATCTTTCCTACTGTGCTCTGCCATCAATTTAAAATAACATACGGTGTATTTCCTTCCGTCTCTTTTGTAAGTTTTTCCTTGGTTCTGATTTTAGCTCCAAAGTTTTAGTATGGAGCTGAAATATGCTGAAACCGTGATTGGCTTATCTCTTGTTAAGTTTCCTAATTTATATATCGAGTTTTAAATTACTTTTAGCCTCATTTCTAAATTTTAAAGCCGAAAAGAGATCTTTTAAGCATTTATAAATTTTTCCTGAACAACTCAGTCTTTCAGCATCGTTAGCGTATAAGAATCCAGTATATTTCATATGAAGACGAACTGTTTTTGAGTGATAACATCTTCATAGTACTTACAACTTACAAAGTTACTCTGATTTAATTTATGTTGATGACCAAATGTAATCCGAAGTACTTGAAAGTTCACAAGGTGAAGAATGACGAGTATCACTTAATTATTTAAAAACGTGGCTTTTTTTCTTGGAACTGGTCTGTATGATTTAAAAGTAAGCGTAACCGAGTTACTTTCCGCGTGTGCCCTCCAAATACTAATTCCAGCTGTTGCGTGAAATATGCTATTAGTAAAAATGTATTTCAAGAATTCAATTTTTTTACATACTTTTTAACCTCATTTTTAAACCGTTCTTTGCATTTTGGGGCAATGAAATGACAGTCAGTATTTAATTTCGTTTTATAGCGTCGTTTAGTTCTAGAGGTAGGTGCGTGCAGGCTGGTCCACAAGCCTTATTCTTCATTCCCCTCTCGGTCCATTCTTTTTCATTCTCAACCTCTTATACGATACTTGTGTTCCTAATCCTCATCATAGTTCCTTCGCAACTCCTCGGTTTCATCTCCTTCTATGGATTCCTTCGCGCTTATTTTATTCAATTCCGAAGGGCTTATAGTTTCTTATTCTCTTCACGGTAAGACTGTTTTATTACTGGACTCCTCTCCGTTTATTCCGTCCCGAAATTTGTTCCCTATTCCCATATTTTTTTGATGGTTAGTGACTGTGGTGTGTGTGTGTGTGATATACGAACTCAACTCGAGATAATTGAAAGGTTTTCAATATCTGGAAAGAAAGTTTTGTAGATCAATATCCTTTTAAGAATATCGTTGAGAAGTCTCATAAATGATGCGTGTAGTTTATGTGTCTGTCATAGTCTGAGGGAACTTTAAATGACCTAGATGGTAAAGTTTTAAGCGTTAAAAAAAACATGGCATTTTTGTGTTTTAAAGTGTTGAACTAAATTAATATCATTCGAACTTCTGTTACTAAATTTTTATTAAGTACTTGGTGTCCAGACAATGAGTTTGACGTCACTGGAAAAATCCGTCACCTTCTTTTATATTTATCATTTCTAAATTTTTTTCATATTTTATTTTTGCCTTCGTTTATAGTTCTGATTGCATCGTCCCGGGAAACTTTATCAACGTGACCGACACCATATAATAAATATAAGTAAGCTATTTATTTCCGTACGCGTATACAAACCCTCAGAAAAAATGGTTCCGTTTTTGCTGGCGTTGCCAAAACTAGATCAGGTTTCTCGCAGCCAATCGAGGCCATAGAGCTATTAATGTTTACTTAATGATATTCGTTTGTGCGGCATGACAATTTAGAAGTTTTCACGTAGAGTTCGGAGAGATTGAACAGCAATAAAACAATTTAATTCATTTTGAGCTTTTGAAATAAAAATGAGTTTTTCAGTCTCGATTTCAATTCCATGCGCAGCATCAAGGTTACGAAATAAAATTGGCCGAATTAGATGAAAGCTCCCCAACATGCCCCGCTTACTTTCTCCTTCTCACTTTCTTATCTCGTAAAAAGCGACGGCTCGGCCTTCTTCCACCACCTCTCACTCCAAAGTTCTTCTCCTCTTCCCCCCCTTCGCCCGCCACCTCACCCTTCCCCTCCATTGAACTCTGAACTCCTAATTTGTCCTCGGGCGTCCCCCTCTATTTCGCTATCGCTTTCCTTCCTCGCTCCCTACCCTCTCCCCAGGGCCAATATAATAACAGGAGAGACTTCCCTCGAAAACCCTTTTTTCACCCCTCTCCAAAGCACCCGTCCCCTTCCCACCCCTGCGACGTCCCTCTCTCCCCATATCCTCCCACCTGACCTCGGTGCCTCCCCCTCTCCTCTATCTTTCCTTCGTCCTCCTTCAACACATTTCCACACTCCCTCACCAACGTGGATGTAATAAGGGAGCCTTTCCTCATAATGTCTGCCCATATTACTATTTCTGCTGCGACCCTTTTACTCTCCGTGCCTCTCTATCTCACTCCCTTTCCCTCCGCCATCGTCATCCCTCTCCCAGAGGCCGTGCCGCCGCTTATTCTCACCCGCTCTTCGGGCTTCAGTGATCCCTCTCTCCACTCTCTGCCCGCCCCTTCCCCCCGCGTTCTTGCCTTCTCGATTCCCCGTTCTTATTTTCCTACGTCGCTGCTTATAAGGGACTCGAGCGCCCGGTGCTCTGTGCCTCACGGTTCCCATCTTGTACGTCGGGGGAATGGGGGACCAAGGGGAAAGCGGGTTTGGGTGGTTTGGTAGAAGTCACGCGGGCGTACGCGGAAGAAGGGACATTTCTCTCTCCCTCTTGTAATATCGAAGGGAGGGAATTCGTATCCCCGGTCCCCCATTTCTCGCCCCTCCCCGAGGATAAAAGTGGTGGATTCGGAAACGCTGAAGTGAATGCACTCGAATGTGTGCGGCGGTGAGGGAGGAGGGAGTAGATTGGGGGGTTGGGAGACTCGCTCTCTCTTTTTCTCTCTCCAACCATCTCTGCCCCTCCCTCCGGCCCCCGTCTCCTTCCTCCTCCCGGTCCCCATGTTCCCCCCTGCGCGGTCGGGTCTTTCTCATCGTCGCGAATCCTCGGAGATGAAGTTCAGCACCCTGCAACGACGTCATTCAACGCTCTCTCGTGGTAATAGTGTGGAATATGTGCAGTACACGATGGGCGACAAATGTCTACTGGTTGCTGAGCCTTATTATTTACCATAAGCTGCGTGATTTTTTAACGACGAGGAACTGCATGCCGTTCTCCTTGTGCCTCACACGTAGGTAGCTCTTTCCCGCGAACCAGTTAAATCGATTCGGATGAACTCGTGACTCTCGTCTTTTCATTCATTTGGAAATCATTTTCCGGAGTAGGGAATATGTTTTCATTTTCCGTCTTTTCGTTCATCTATTTCGTTTCAATGGAAGGTTTTGAAGTGTTCGAGCATCTATCATAATCGAATAAAATATTCGAAAAATGTATTAGTTTTTTCCGTCAATTTAGAACGAGTATATTTCGATTTCATTCATAAAATAATAAAGATTCAAAGGAGAAGTTAATACCTTGTATGCATTATTGTGAAGATAAAATTGTATTAGGTTCATGAATTTCAAAGTTCTTGAAACTTATGAACAAATATGAGGTTTCGTTAAGTCAAAAGTCTTGGGTTTTCATTGGTATATTACAGCTCAAAATTCAATTTCAAATACCGTCTATTAAATATTCCGAGATCTCTGCAAAATTCACCTTTTCTTGTCCTTAAAAATATTAAATACGGTATCGCTATATTTGTAATAATTTATTGCAATGAGTTAAATCCTTAATTACCGCAATAAAATCTTCTCCTCTCCAGATATGGGAGAGATACTTTTATTATGCTCATAAGCCAACGTGACTCCCTTCAAAAACTGCTTGTCTGGCGTTATAAATTTTCCTAACTTATGCAAGGTTACTTTGATATTTTCACTTTGCCCAGAAGTTTTGAATAAAAATTTAGTTAATTGAAGTATCAAGTCAACCATAAAGAAATAATTAAAACGGTAAGGTTTGCCCAATAAAACTGTTTGGATTTAGAGCGAGACCAGGGAAGAATTATAATTTGGAAGGGAAGATAGGCCGCCCTCAAACTTCATAAGGAACATTTCAATAGCCCTTCAACTGCTTAAACCGATTTATCCCTCTCATTTCAACCCCTCCAGCCTCTTTCCCTCCTCTTTCTCTCACGGCCTTCACCACCCCTTTCTCTCTGAGCCGTTTTGCTCCCACTGTCGCCCCCTCAAAACCCTCCTTTTAAAAAGGGCCCTCTACCTTTCCAAATTTCCCTTTTTGTCCATTCCTTCCTCTCTACCGTCTTTTTTAAGGGATATTTTTACCCCAGAACCCTTTATTAACGTTAATATTACCGCGTAGTGTCCATAAGCGTCGTACTACTCCTGCTATCCTCGTAAGTTTTGTTAGCCATATTACAAAGCCGTGCTTTTACATTGAGTTCTTAATTATGTCTGAGCTGAACCAATAATTTTGTAAGCATCTGTGAATGTGTGAGCATTATGTAAATAATCCTACTTGAAGGATTAAAAGGGCAATTTAATGGCTATAATTTATTTTACTTGAATTTTTTATTTATTTTATCTAGAGAGAAAAAGTACTCGTTCCTTTTTAATAAATTTTTGGCTGATCTTAAACTCAGGTTTGAAATAATATTAAGTACATTGACCGAATTGGCGTACCGTTGAAACATATGTCGTAAATATATTTTAATGCAAATGAACGTTTTAAGGATGAATTATATAAAAAAATTTGGGCGTAAATTTTATTTTTCATTCAGCACATGTTAAGGCTTCTTTATCTATTTCAAATTAATTCCAGCAATAAATTTAACAAAACTTAAATACTAATTTTCGAAATGCCCCAATATTTGCATACGTGCATGCACTGTTGTTATCAATTGATTAAGTACTAATCAGAATGATGATGGTATAATTTCAGTTTTTATTTAGTTATAAAATATTTCACTTATTTTTTTATCTTGAATTAGTTTGGCCTTTTACCGTAAGCCTTTTGAGTAAAAATATTATATTCGAAGAACAGAAATTTTTATGGTACATGTACCCAGTACATGGAGAACTGGTCCAAAATTGAATGCGAGTTGCCGTGCCATCGGTGAGCTGGGTAGTCTGCGAAACTTGATTTGAGCAGACTTGTTTCAACGGACTAACTGTTAAGTATTGGTATTGGTCATGCTTGGAGATTGCAATGTTGATTATATTCATGGTTTATAGTTATAGTTATTCCTCCTTGTTGAGCAATTTCCGATAATGCTTCCATCCATTTCTTACTCCTGCAAAATCGCCATTCCACATCCCGCCATTTCCTTCAATCACTTATCGTTTGAACACACCCCACCATTACGCCTCTCTTCGCCCAAGAATACCCACATTATCCACCCAACCGTCTCACATGCAACCTTTTTCTTCATTTTCACCTCTTCATTTTTCGTCATACCCTTTCGACTTCTCGAGATGTATTCACGTTTACGCCCCCAATAACATTTTCTTCGCGGTCTGTCACCTTTCGCCCTTCATTCTCTCGCTTATCCCACTCACGTCTTTCATCGCTCGCTTCAGTACTTGCGGAGGGCAGAAGAGAGAGAGAGAGAGACGGAAGAAGCTCTGGGAGGATATATAAATGAAAAAGAAAATGGCGTTGCCCCCACGGAATGTAGGTATGTGAAAAAGGTCGGATCAATGTAATGTGTCGGAGAGGGAGGATTGCATAACGATAGTTGGATCGGCTTCTGCTGCCTTGATCCTATGGCAGCGCAGTACGTCGTTTTCTTCTTCGTTCTGACGTTTTAAATGAAAAATATGAACACTATATTAAGATTGATTGGTCCCGGGGATGATTCGTTACTCAACCGTGCGTGCCCAAACAGTACCCTGGACTCGGCATTGGCATTACTTTTTACTCGAAATAATTGTTTTAAAATGCATATTAATTAGGAAATATTTATCAAGTAAATTACCTCTCTTCAACTCTCAAGTGAAATCTTCTAATGTTTCGCGGCAGTGGTTAAACACATATATGGAGGCTACAGAAAGGTATATGAAAAATTATGCTGTTCTCGATGGTCACATTTCTGCATTTTACGCGTTTTGATAAAATTAGATCTAGCTGCAGATGGAATCAATTTATACAGGAGTTCATACTGCAGATGGAATAAATTGAAGCTCTTTAAATATATGATGCTTGTCTAGGTATTCTGAAATAAATACTCTTTCTGAACGAGTCTTTTAGTTGCATTTCACGAGTAATGAAGCGGTTATATAAAAAAACCTCGTAGTGTTGTAACCTGTAAACTTTTCTATAACTGTAATTAACTTTAAAACTTGAATGTAAGCTCGATTCTATAAGATTCAGCTGAACTTAGAACAACCCATGTTTTGCTGAAAGTGGCGATTTTTATCCTGAGCATTAGTCCGATTTTCCATAGTTTAAAAAAGAAAAGTGTCTGAATTTCATCCCGTGCTCATCTAGTGCTAAATCTGCTGTCTCTTTTAAAGTTTGGAAAGGTGAATAATTATAACATTATAAGTAGCACTTTAGATAGAATTTTAAGCTTATCTGGAAATATTTGTGTCAGTAATTCATAATCATCGGAAGTTTGTTTATATTTTTCAATGCATCACTCTGCTCTACATTTCTACAAGCAAACTTCAACAGTGTTATACCAACAACAAAAATTGTTTACTCGCTAATATTTTTCGAGAATAAAATTGAATTCTCTGCAAATTTTAACTTTGACCTGTCTTTTACCTATTGCTCTAAATAGAAATTTTTCCGCTAAACAATCCCAAGAATTTTACTTCTTTTCAATGAACCCTGAATACTTTCTTTACTTTTCTATGCTACTATTTTTTATTTTTGTAGTAGAAGCAATTTCATAAGTTGAGGGTTAGCGTTACAAGAATCCAAATAAGAGTTGCCTAAAGAGTTTTCAATCCCCTTTAATGTTTGCTTCAATGTGTCTTTAAAATAAATTTCAAGAAAATGCTGGAGATGCCGCGACAGTAAATTTTAACGGAGTCATCCACTAAGTGTGCAAGACAACGCAAACATTTCAGAATGTAAAAATCATTCGCCTTGACAAGAAGACGAACCCGGATCCCTCGATGTTCGGCTAGTACCTTAGCCAGTTAGCTACCGAGGTATCTTCTTACATTCCAAATGATTTTTACACTCTGAAATTGCTGCATTGTAATGTGCAAATAGAGGGCTCAATGGTAGTTATTTAGGCTGAAACTTTAGAGTACATTCAGATTAATTCTAATTGGTACTAATTGTTAATTTTATATTATCAAATGAACTAAAAGCAAGCGTTTAATTTCCGGTTTAAACATAGTTTTGTTGTATTATAGACTCGAATGCATACAGAGTTCGTCTGGAAAATAAGTGTACTGAGCTCAGGGAAAAAAATTTATTACACTTTTACATATCTTAAGCTAATATTCCTCAAAATAGGACCCTTGTGAGTCGATGCACTTGTTCCAGCGGCGTTCCCATTCCTGGAACGCTCCCGCGAAGGCATCATCGGGAACCTCTCGAAGACACGTCGTCACGGCATCTTTGACAGCGTCCAAAGTCCCGTATCGCGTTCCTTTCAAACTCCTCTTTATCTTCGGGAACAGAAACGTTCACTAAAAAATGTGGATCATTTTTGCATTGATCCGCAAGTTGTGTTGCGATTTCCAAACGATTGAGTCTTTGATCATCACTGAGCACTTTCGGCACCAACTTTGCACAAATTTTTCGCAATTGTAATTGGTCCCTAATAATCTCGTGCACTATTGTTTTTGGCACATTACACTGCTCTGCTATCATCCGAACACTAAGACGACGATCAGAGTTCAGTATATCGCGAACTTTTCGCACATTTTCGTCGGTGAGTGTCGTTGATGGGCGTCCAGGCCGTGGTTCGTCGTCGACCTCTTCTCTGCCCTCCACGAACATCTTGTGTCACCGAAAGATCATGTTTCTGGACATGGCTGACTCCCCGTAAGCCTGGTTAATCATACCAACAGTTTCGGTAGACGATTTCCCAAGGTTTACCGCAAATTTGATGGAATAACGCTGCTCCAAAAACTTCGGCATCGCGTTCCGTGACGTGGGTCGAGCGTGGAGGTTCGCGTTAACAGAGCTCCTCACTACACCACAGCTCAGAGCCGACTGCCTTTTTCAGCGTCGCTTGCCAACATACCCCCCTTCAATCGCAGTCAGTCAGAGCGATGCTGGGCGCGCCTGGAGCTGCAGGAAAAAATCAGTACACTTATTTTCCGGACGAACCCTGTAAGTCACGTAAAATAATACATTGTGTCTTAAAAAACAGGTGAAATATAGGAATAAACTATAAATGAGAGTACATAATTAGCCACTAATTTTGAAAAATTGTAATAATAGATTCTAATTGTCGCTGATAACAGGCTCCATATTTTCTCTCTTATTTTGTCACAATTTAAATTTATTGAAAAATCGTAGTCTCAATTTCATATTGAGTACGAGTATAAAGGTGGCCTCATAATACTACAGAAAATTAGAACACGGTGCATTTTTAAGGCATCTTGAAATGAACGCATTCCAGTAGACTTAAGAGTATTCGTAACACCTTTGTAAGACATTTACGGCATGAATACATTTAAGGATCACAACTTGAATTATAGTGCATTCCAAATTTTTTAACGAATTTTTTTCACGTATCTGATTCCTTATTATTTTTATTGTTTGCTTTCCTCCCCAGAGATGTTTGCGATTGTGACAAGTTAAAGGAATATTTACAATTCTCATGGTGATATCGAATTTTTCTCAAAAATGGAAAAAGGGGGGCATCATGTACTCATATATTCGACTGTAAGATTGTATACACGGAATTTTCGAATTATATTTGCATTTCTTTAGTGGCATTAATTACCCTCCTTGGAAAGAAAATGTTGTTATGGTTCGGAAAAAAGCTAGTATAGGGATGACTCCTCGGAATTTAATATGGATTTCAGAACAAGAAGAGCTGAATAAACAAAGTCTTTGAATAAAGTTCCCAACGTTTAACAACTGAAATAATCTTTACTCACATTAGTGTGATGTGATTTAGTAATTCATTGGCATTGCTGTGATTAACCACGTTTAACATCTACGGTTTGCTTTTACATGAGATTATTGGAGGCTGCTGGTTTCTGTATTCATTCCGTTGCCTGATCTCTGATGCGAAATTACTTATATGAGGATTGCGAAACCATAACAACTGAACATTTTCGGATAAATCCCTTAATGTGGAAAGCTACGGTGACTACTATATATAGGTAACAAATATTTCGTGTGGTGTCGTTGGGAGATTTAGGAAATCTGGCATGTAATTTTGTAAGAGGAAATCTGTAAAAGGAAAGTTAGATATAACTTTGTGGATTTATATTGTTCAATTTTGTGGGCATGCTATAGGGTTGCATTTTCTTTTCTGCAAAAAGCCCTGTCCTAGGTTCTAGGACGCTTTCTAGAATGATATTATTTTAGTTCCTTAGGGATCTATATAAAGAGATGTCTATAGTCATCATCTATATAATTTTTATCCTAGGATTAATGACATGAACATATTCCCCTTCATTAACCACTTCTGTAATTCTGTCTATGGTATTTGTCTTCTATTGTAAATTTTAGTGAAATGTCATGCCTCAGCTATGACAAATTGAGTAATTCCTTCTTTCTTTGAGTGTTTTCTAAAGAATTTTTATGCATTATTTGCAGAAGTAGAATATGTGACATTTTTCATTAATCATACTTTCATTTTACGCCATATTCCTGCATAAAGTAAGATCTGGTGCTTTCCCGGCGTATGAGCTTGGTGAAGTTTTCTCGGGTCTTCAACCGGGTCATCATGGAACCCCTGACCCGGTTGAAGACCCGAGAAAACTTCACCAATATTCCTGCATGTTTGCCAAATTCTGTTAATCTATCAATTTTTGGTGGTTTTTATTTCAAGGTGAAATAACCTTTTATAGCAATTGGTCAACAGACATTTATAAACTCTGGTGTTTGAAGGACATATGGATGAGTATGCGCTCGTTTTCATGGTGCACGAGTTTTACCAAGCAGGAAAGGACAAATGCGGTTTATTATTTTTATATATTTACGTACGGCGTTAATTCGTTTGACTCAAATGTTTACACGTGTTGTGCACCTCAAAATCGTGATGCAAGCATAATTGTAGTTATCAAACTTTTTTCAAATGGAAGTGTCTCGTATACTTTTATGCCGGGCACACGAGGAAAATAACTAGTTTTGTTACATCTTAGAAGCAAGAGGCCCCTGTGGCTTTATGTCGCCTGTCAGGTGTGACGGGAGAATTGTTCTAGGGGAGAGGGGATCCAAGAAAAGGATAAGTTTAGGGTTGGCAGGATGATACCTTTGTATTTCCCTAGAGGCACGGAAAGGTGCACGACCCTTCTCACATTTTCCCTTCTCTTCCCCCAAAAATGCTATCATTTACATTCAGATTTAATCTTCGTAAAGGATTACAAGGAATATTAGGCTCTTTTTTTAACCTTAGTGAAAAGGCAATTCTGAGGTTTCGTCAATCCTAATCACACTACCTGGCACCTCAACCCTTTCACTTACTTTCCGCCCGACTTCTCCCTCTGAAGGATTGACCTACGTCCTTTCTTGTTCGTGTCGTTTTAATTCTTCTTCTTATTGTCCTTCCCGCCTCTATCTCTCTTAATTTCCCTACCTCTTCCAATCCCTTGCTTTGGGAAGAGGATCCTTCTCCCACTGCTGCAGTTACGTCTCCACTTGGTCCCTTTCCAAAGGGAGAAATCTTGGGGAAGTGAGGACAGAGGAAAAATGGAGAATTCTACATCCTTTTTTATAGGTGGGAAAACGGAGTGTGTGGTGGTATGTGAGAAGTTTTGAGAACGGCAGTGGAACATGTGAAGGTGAGCAAGACAGGGAGGGAGTGGAGGTTTGGTTGGGAATAGAGAAAGGGGAAGGGCTGAAATTTTTTCGGCGCTTGATATCCATGAACTTGGTTGGCCACTAGGCTAGCCTGGCTTGATTTAGTGAGGCGTCGGTTTTTATCCTTCCCTCCTTTCGGAGCGCGAGTAATATGCTTTCTCGCACGGCGGGTCGCTTAAAAATTAGGTGAATTAGGTTGCCCTTTTTTTATATCACCGAGGAAATTCGGACGTCGACTCTTAAGTCGTTATATAATTCCGAGACGAAAAAAAGCGAGGAGAGTGCTCGTTTAGGTGAGGCATTACTTTGTCCACGAAATGGATAGACGTCTTTAAAGCTCTGAAACATCGTTACGATGCATATCAAAAGGAGAAATAATAATCAGTTTACTAAATTTTAGTTACATTCACATTATTGCTTCATGTTATGTTGAGTCATATACCGTCGTCTATTAGGAATATATATTTATATATATGTCTATAGTGTTCAGTTGACAAAGACGAATGGACTTCGTGTGAAAATATTCCAACGACTGTGTAAGGGTTCCTCTCAGTGTGTCTACGATACCTGTAGCATATCTGTAATGCCTTCGAGTTTATATTTATATAATATATTATTGCCTCTCAGTCCAACTTTGTTAACTGATCTTGAACTTTCTTGAAGAGTAAATTGACTTCACTCTTTCTGAATAATCCCTAATATTATTTCTTTTAATTGCAAAACAATCCTTTACTTTTGAATTTCATTGATATTTAAGTATGTTACCCTCAAAATATCATATATTATGTAATAAACGTACACGTTTATGTGTGCGTATCAATATCAACAATTACGACGTTACTTTTGTTACAACTCCCTCTTCGATTCGAGGGGGTCATGCGTTGGGAGGACGGAAATTTTTTCAGCGCTTTCCGTTCTTCTGTGCGCGTCGGGCCAAACCGAAGGAAGAGGTTAAGCCGCTTCTTGTCTTTTTCTCTTCTAAAGTGTCTGGCCGGTGACGGAGCGGAGCGGATATGGTTTTGAGCAGGGCATGGGATAAAAGCGGGGTGGATTGATGAGGCCGAGTTTCGGGGATGTCCCGGGGAGGACACGGGACCCAAGAGGAGTTGGGAGACGTGAGAGATAGGGACGAAAGAGGTGGAGGACCGTTAGGGGCTGAGGGAACTGCGCGGGAAGGGTTTTTATAGGACGTGGAGGGGAGGAGGAGGAGTTGGGAGGTGTTGGAGCCAGGAGGAGTGTCCTCAAAGGAGAAATGGGGCGGCTGACTACCACGGGAAGGGTGGGGTGTAATGCTTTTGAACCTGCGGTCACCTTATCGTCTCGCACGATCGCGGCTATAAGGAGTTTGCAATGTGACTCTGCTCGTCTCCAATTTACCCTGGCAACTTAGGTCGTATACGTGGCCACTCACTCGCCCCTTCACTTGTTTTTCGCAAGTTCTCCCCCTCTCCCTTAACCCTCGTCTTCCCTTCCCACTTACCATTTGCTGAAGGGAAAATGGATATAAGGGGAGTGGGAGGTGCGGAGTGAGTATAATGGCGGTCCTTTTTATGTACAAATACATATATAAAAGTACCGATTTCGCACACCGCCTCCTATCTACCCTCGCCCTTTCTCTCTTCGCCCCAACCCTCAGCATTTTCCTCAATCTCTTTCCACCCCTCCTTGCAGTTCTCCAGTTTTATTTTGGAGCCATAATGCTTAACATTTTTCACTCGCACTCACCCACATGCTGGATGGTATGGGATCTCTAAAAAGAAAGGGACGTTGGTGTAATCTCCACACGTTTACCGTGTCCGTCGCAATATCGGGAAGTTTACCGCTCCTTGCGCAATTTTTATCCTTCTTTTCCTGTATTTTTTCTTCGGACGCGACACCCTGTGATGGCGATAATGCACTTGACCGTTTGGTTTATCTTTGGTAAAAATGAGATTTCATTGGCTCCTTCAAGGAGTAGAAGTAAGACAGCTCAGTGTCGTCATTTTAGTGGAATGGAGATGTGCGTCGTTAAATTTCTTTGGGTAGATATTTGTAATGAAATAAGTTTTATGTGTAGTTTTATTGTGAATTATTCATGTTAGGCTCATTAACATTTAAACTATGGAAATAATTCAGTATTTTATAGTTTAAATATTAATGAACCTACGTGAACAGGAGCCTACCTACTTATGAACCTACCCCGCAAATAGTAGGTATTTGTACAGATTTTGAACATCTCAGGATGTAAATTAAGAGTTACCCTCGACCTTTAAACTCAATTCTTTTTCTCCAATGATTTGAACTTTATTTTCGATAAAGGTAATTTATAGTAAATAATTTGTAATGGAATAATAATATGAAATACTCTAATTGAACACATGAAAATATAGAATTCAGTCTTTGTCTCTACCTATAACATTATACAAAAAACATAAATTCTATTCGACATATGTTTTCCTTTACGTTGAATCAGATTATCAAATGAAATTTGAAATGGGATTATCTTTAATTTCAAGGTTGTGGATTTAGTCTGCATGTGTCATCCGGTTTATTTTCACCTGACTCAGTGTCGTATTTTGGCTTGTTCGAAAATTATTTTCTCTATTTTAGGTCGCAGGATCTTGATTCATTTGTAACCCGTCGTCACCGTAGGAAAGTCACGCGTCGGACTCGCAAAAATCAATCTTCACCTTTTGATTCCAACGAGGCGAAAAGAAGGAAGGAGAAAGGAACCGCACACAAAGATCTCACGCCACAGCCGCACACATGCGCATACACACACACACATCCACACACTTATACGGACAGACACGGACGTGACAATCAAATTACTCTCCAAATCAAAACCCGGAGCGGTCCACATCGAAACCGCTTTGGGCAAAAAGAACAGGACGCACCGAGGGATGGGAGAGGTGCGATGTTTCCCATTGGCGGCGTTGGAAAAAAAAACCTTTCCCATCGTAGAAATTGGTGGGCATC
Organism: Hetaerina titia; assembly: GCA_037158775.1. Taxonomy (NCBI): domain Eukaryota; kingdom Metazoa; phylum Arthropoda; class Insecta; order Odonata; family Calopterygidae; genus Hetaerina; species Hetaerina titia. The sequence goes on from CM073771.1 coordinate 65,304,766, forward strand.
TTCGGAAACAGAAAGGAATTACTTTTTTTCCAGTGTGCATTGCAGACGGATACCCTGGCAAGAAAGAGAGTGAGGAAGCCGCTGAGGGCAAAGAAAGAGATAATGAAGAGTGTGAGGCGATGCAGTAACAGCAAGAATTTGAAGGAATGCAACATGAAAATAGAGCGAGAAAATAATATTCGTGCTGTAGGGAAAAATAAACTATACTGATTTATAGTCACAATAGGATGGGAACTGAACAAAATATTTAACTTGCAACACATTAATTCATTAATAATATTTTTAATGTTTCAAATTAGTCGATGTCATTGGCCTAAGTTCACTCCATTACCGCTTTTAATAATCTATAGTATCGGTTTCTTGCATGCTTAATTTTTTGTAAATCATCCTAGAATTTTCTTAAAGCACATCTAATCTTTTGATTTTTCAGAGCGTGCATGGTCACAGTTTTCATAGGGGTATTTCTAACTTAAAATTTATCTGATTAGATTTGATTTTCCTCCTGCCGTACAAAGATACAACATTAAAATGGCTCAACACTGACTCACTTCATCAATGTTGTTATAAATATATTGTCGAGGGAAACAATATCTAATGAGCTGAAGGAATAAAGCATGTTGGCCAAATAAAATTATTTGCGGGTATTTATTTAGTGTAGTAACGAGTAGAGGTTTTACTGAATCCTTGATGAAGGTGAGTCTGGAGGCTGTAAAAGTGGTATTACTGTGTTTTCCACAGCAAAATAGTCGTTTTTATAGTAATAGATTCAACGGAACATCTTGAGAAACGTTTTTTTAGTAATTATTTTGCGTTGAAATCTTATGTTGGAATCATGGAATTCTAATGTTTGAAAATAATAGACTTAGAGAATCATCAGCTCAACCGTTTTGTCTAAAATTATTTTTAATCTAACTAATAGCCTAAATGTAAAAACAATATTGTAATAATTATATTGCGTTATCAAAGTGAGAGATAGAATTAGATTCCGTCATCATGTGTATATTTCAATCTTCTTGCTTTTATTTATAACATACAGAATGTTTAAATCAGGAATAACTACAGATCCAAGTAATTTTACGTAATTGGATCTGTAGTTATAATATAATATTTTGAAATTATTAATCTTTGGTTACTCGTTTATTTTTTTACTTCTTCTACTTATCCTAAAGAGTATTGGAGTTGTGCGGCTCTGTGAATAAAATGGCGAGGCAGCAAAATACCATTTTAATGAATTCGTTGAGATTTTTAAGGCGACGGAAAAGACGTCCGCACAAGAGAAATCCAAGATAAAATCCAAGACTGCGAGAGTGCGTCAGGAAATCACAGGAGAGAGCAGGTAAAGAGGAAGAAAACTACACGAGGGCGTAGCTGAGGGTTCAGGGATAAATGGGAAGAATAGGGATAACCACCCTCGTGGTAGCGCCTCCGGGAAACGCAATCACCACGTTTCTCAAACGGCGGTGGAAAGTGCGCTGGGATAATTCATGTGGAGGAAAAGGGTGGGGTCGGCATTTGGTGAAAAACGAAGGTTTATGTGGGGTGGGCGAGAGGGCGATGGGAAAGGGGCGGAGGGGGTTTAAGGTGTGTATTGAGGGACTTGCGCAGCAATCCTCCTTACCCATTCCGAAATTCTCCCGCTCCTTCACTCTCTCGACGACTACTAGGGGCGGCCCTCGTCCCTTTCCTTTCTTCCCACGCTTTCCATCCATCCTTTTTTTCCGTTTCGACCAATCTATCCTAAAATGCTTCACCCCCTATATTCGCAGCCCGACTTATGACCTCCCCCTTTGCCTCCTCTCCTCACTCCGTACGGACACACACACGCGCGTCCTCCACAGCCACCGACCTCCCCGAGCAAACAAAAGCCCTACCCTTTTCCGCCACCTCGGCTTTTCCTCTGGGGCTTCCTGGTCCGGAAAAGCGTGCCCAGTGGTCCACTTTTCAAAAAAAAAGAAAAGGGGGCGTGTGTGGAGGTATTGGGGGGGTTGGAATCTGGGATCAGGATTGAGGTTGGGGTAGGAGAGGAGGGTGCATGTGGAGGTTGGTGGTGGGGCGGAAGGTTAGAGAGAGGGTGGAGGAAGGGAATCGGCTTGGGCCTCGTGCAGCATTCCCAATGTGAGACACGTTGCGCCGGTTGGGTACGAATGAGGGGAATGAATTTAGCAGCGAAACACACACAGACACGCTCTTTTCCTCTCTCTCACTTGCGCGCGGGTACACACACTGATGCACACATTCTGACGCTCGCAAAAATTCCTCTTTCTCTCTTCCCCTTCGTTCACGAAGGGACACTCTGCTCCGGGATGAGTTTTGCACGTGGGATTTCATTGATTTCTTGCCTCATTGTGTAACGGATGCCGCTCGAGTACATAACGCGTTCGCTCCAAAATCGGGAACGTCTCGTGGTTTTGACTTTCTTCTTCCGGCATGAGAAATCAGTGTCGTCTCGAATCGTCGGTCAAGTATCAATTTCCGGTGCCAAGTTTACAAGAACACGTGAAATATTTCCGTAGAGGATAACGTAAAGGTTTCATTTGACACGTAACGTTCAATTAGTTGAAGCGTATTTTAAACTTTCTGGTACGAGTAATCTACGTTGTAGTAAAATATATCTTACTGCAACGGATGAATTATAATTTTGTTCAAAAACTTAAATTGTGAAGTCAAGTGAGCACATATTTATTTGTTTCAAATATAAGAATCAAATAATGAGAATTATAATCTCTTTGGTAACCATTTTGATATTTTTCAGTCACGTTTTCATTCGTAGAACCTCGATGATATGGAAAACTTTACGATGGTAAAAATGAGATATTTATTCTTCCAATGCTTTCTTTAGCTGTTTCCTTTGAAAAACTCGAGATGTTGTTTTGCTACAGTTGATTTAATTGGGTGATTCACTGTAAACGAATAGTATTTTCTCAAAAATGTGCTGATATATTCTTAAGTTCAAGCAAGGAAAGAAAAACCTCCATTATGCTTTGTAGTCCAAATAATTACTTCACTGTAAAGTTCCACGCGACTGAACTCCACTCGTTTTATGCTTTAGTAGTTCTGCTGGTGTGATAACGAATTTGTAATCATCAGTTATGTTTATATTTATCTTTTTTGAACATTCTGAACCGACCTATTGGGAAATACAACATAGGCAATTTTTTTCTCAGGTTTTCCAGTTTTTAAATTATCTTAGTCTCATGTAATATATATAATAAAATCACATAGTTTTGAAATCAGCATTTAAATTTTTAGTATTGTTAAAATTGATATTATATACAACTATTATAACATACAATAGACCAATAATAATAATATCACACCACATTAAAACGTACGATAAAAAAGCAGCAGATTCACTCCTTCAGCAAGTTTCACAATGACAAAAATCGCACCTGTATCACATATAATCTGTTTCAATAATAAACAGTTTTTCATACAAATAGTGAATATTATTACTATTTTATGGCTGTTTTAGAGTAATGCAAAAATATCCGTTGCTGGACAAATTAAGATAAAGGATTAAAAGAAAAAGAATCCTTGAAAGCCAACCACCCGCATAACATAAACGCTTTTAGGAGCAGGATAAGCTGCAGGATGTTATAATCGCATTCCATTTTTTCTTCTGGAAATCACATACCAGTGCATTTCGTGTGCTTACAGAAAGAATTTGTTGAATATTTCTCAGTAATTATTTTTCCTTAAAAATTGTAAAATTTCCTTCGCAACATTACAGTTCACAGCCCACTAGAGTCGTGTTTCGTTAATTGCAGCCAGTTAAACTCTGGAGCAGGTGGCTGGATTAGAATAAAAGTAGGTCTAATGAGTAAAATAAGAATAATGTCTATGATTTTCACTCTTAACTACATTCACAAGCATTGCAAGTTTACGTCCATTATCAGCCACTATTCTTATTTTAAGGAGTTAAACTGAGGATTATAGATTTTTTTTAAATGATTGACGTCATCTTTATCTGTTTCATCTCAAATAAATGTTAGTTGTTATGTAGTCTCGTAATGCTATTTATCTGTAATGTATATAGTTGTCACGTTATGGCTGTATTTAAAATTCCTACAACACGGAAGTATTCTTTAATACGCTTTCTATTGATCTATATTTGAACCAACCTGCACCAGTTTTATCACTTTTTAATTCAAACGTATGTTGCCGGGAGATATTTATCATTCTTCTGATTAAACTTCAAGAGTTAGATTATGGTTCGCAATACGACTGCCTTTGAGATACTTCAGCGTAGTTCGCGAGAAGGGTTGTAATTTTTCCCTTATCCTTCCTCGCCTCTCTCCTCGTCACTCCTGGAGCAGACACCCTAAGAGCTCCGCCGGCATCCCACTCGTCTAACACCCCTTCATTTTCCACGTCTTATTTCCATCCGCGACGACGCCCTCTCGCCACATCAGCCCCTTAGCTCGTCCCTCCTCCCTCCCCCCTTCACCCCGTCCTCCCTCCAACCCTCCACTTGCTTACGTGCCCTATGACAAGCTGAATTCCTCAACCTCCGCCCCATCAACCCGCCTACCCTCACACCGTCTTGCGTCTACTTTTCCACTCCCTCTTTCAGCAACTCACTTTTCCATTACACGCCGCCTTTCCCCAAGGATTGCATTCTCTCTGCGAGGATTCTCATACTCGCTTCACTTCAGCTTCTTCGCAGTTAAATCTCTCTCTCCTTATCTCGGTCTCTCTCTCTCTCTCCGACTCCTTCATTTCCTCTTCGCGTTCTTCACTCGGGGTTGCCTTCGTTTCAGCCTCTCTTCTTCGCGGCCGTGATGCATGTTCGGCCGTCGGTCGGGTCCATTAGAGAGCCGGGGGCATGTCAGGGTAACTGAGGTAGGAGGTTAAAGGGCGTTTGAGGGTTGAGGAGGCGGGAGGATGGAGCGTATCAAGTTGGTGGTGGTGGGAGAAGAGAAGGTGGAGGGGACTCTCTGGTGTGGGTGTTAAGAAGGGACGGCATTAAGCAGAGGCGTTGGTGGAGTGGGGAACTATCCTTTTATCCGAGAAGAGGGTGAGTAATGAAGGGAATATGAATCAGATTGAGAGTGAAGAGAATGGACCCTGTTGAGGTAGGGTCATTCCTAGATTTGGAGATGGGTCAAACCGAAAACGAAAAAAATTTGGAGTGAGACATGGAATAAATTGTAGGACTGCACGCAGGTACAAAATATGTGGACATGGATTTATATTGAAAAGTAAAATGGCCTAGGTATCTCCATTTGAAGTTAAAATATAGATTCTACCACGGAATATTTGTCGTCACTTCAAGCCGTAACTTGGGCGTATGGCAGGGTTAGTTATGACACCATCCTCAGTGTACAACATGCATTTTCGTGGGTATCTTTGCCTGAAAAAAATGGGAAGTCTCTGCTTACATCATCCTTGTTTTATTTATGAACAGCGCTCACGACCATAATTAATATCCAGCATAAAACTCGATATATTTAGTTACAAAGAAGCCATGCCATGCATATGATAGTTCTGGTATTATTACACTGGGGTGAAATATAAAAAAATGCCTTTACGTAGTTCTTCCTCGTAGAGTAGTTAGTTAAATTAAAACTTGAAATAAATTTATTAGTCTTTTCACAGGGTGCTTTTGCTATAATGCATACGATAGAACGACTCTAAAAAAACAAATAAGCATACCCAATTAAATCAATTACTATAAAAATCATTTATTGGCATCGAGAAATCAGTTAAACCTCAATACGTAAGCATAGAAATATTTCCTTTATTTTAATCTTTTTGTTAATTTTTTTCTCTTCTCCTTCACGTTATCTACATGCCAGGATTTAACAAGATTGAAAACCTTCCCGGATTTTAATTTCGATCGAATTAAATGGAATACTGCTGCTTTGATGTAATTGAAAACTGACAAAAAGCATAGTTTATTTCGATTCGGAAAATTAATCAAAGAAATCGCGGGATGGATTGACGTACTCTTGTGTTTTAAAAACCACCCTGTCTCTAAGAGCAACCCAGTATCTTCCTCACAATGAGGTAAACCTTCAAGTTAAACAGCCGTGTCATTGTTTTTTGTAAAGCGCAATGGGGGCGGGGAATCGGAGCTAAGGGTTAGGCAGGGGCGGGAGGGGGAGAGAGTAGAAAAGAGATGAACTCAATGGCGGGATTGCAGCCAGCTCGAAAACGGGTAATCTGATGTACGGGACAAGGGAAATGACTTTAAAAGACGTGCGCCCGAAGGGGAGAGGGCTGGGATGAGGCACGGACGGATTCGAGCGGAGGTAGGTAGAGTGGGTTAAATACGAAATGTAAAACGGAGGAAGGGCACGGGAAGCCAGAGAAAGTCGATGGGTGTGAGCGATGCATGACTCGTGGAAATCAGAGAGGGTTTGGTGGATGATGGGGGAGGGAGGGAGTGTTTTGTGTTGGCTGAAAGCTGCTGCGGGGTAAATTGGTGCCGTTCCCGAAGAGGAAGGTGGGACCCGGAGGAGCATTTCGTTCAGAGATAGTGTGTGGGTTGGAAGCCAATATTTAAAGTGAGTGACTAGGGCTTGCAGGGCGAGCTGTGTGGGGGGGGGGGGAGATCGAGTCCCCTGCAAAAATGAGCTCGAAATGTTGTTTGGAAAATGAATTAAAGAAAACCGGCTGGAATTGGACGAGGGAGGAAGTTAGGCCCCGGGGCGAAAGGCACTCTTCCCCTGCATGTTTCTCTGGAATGGGTAATCTCGAATCAGATTCATTGAATAAAGAATGACGTATTCGTGGAGTGCAAATTGAGAAAGCAAAAATCTTTAAATATGCAATACGAGCTCTCAAGAGTAATGCGGTTTCCTTCATCGATTTCTTTCATGAATGTTAGCTGTATGTCCCTAGATTATTTGTTACATTGAGACCAGATATGGACCAAATTAGTGAAAACACCTCATTGAGTGAGAAAATAAGTATTTTAAGTCATTGAATACCGTATTACAGCAAAAGCATATTATGCTACACAAAATGGTGTCTGTGGTTATCTGAATGTTTATGTGATTGCGAATGGGATTGAGTTCATAAAAAGTAATATCTTGTGGAGAAATGTTGCCCAAATATTCATACGGGTAAAATTATTTAGTCCAAGGTGGTCTAAATAATAATTTCGATTCTCACTTAAAATAATCTGTCAAAGAAAAATATTAAATATTATAAATTACTTTTCCTCGAGATACGTTTTACTTAGTTCTAGTCAGCAACTGCGTTATCCGCTAAAATATCTCTAAAGTTAATTAATCGTAGAAACAGAAAATAATCTTACAAGCATCAAGTTTATGAAATTCATAGTTAAATTTTCCCTGAAATTTCTACTTTACATGATATATCTGTCATCATTTTCATGTGGCTTTCACATTATTAAGATCCCCTTTGATTTTGCAACTTTGGTAGGGAATTAAATGTAACTTCCTCGGTTAGTGAGTAAGACTTTAGGGTCTTATCGCGTGACATTAATTAGGACCTAAGTACGTAAAGGTTGTTTGTTGAAAAATATAAGACATTATTTAAGCTTAAGAAAAACACAGAGTTGTTAAAGAATAAATTAGAAGTGGAATAAAAAATTTGTTTTCCAGTAGAAATATGAATGATTCCAGTGGCAGTAGCGGCGAAAGTTGGAGCAAGTAAAAGAGCATTAGTTATATAGGAAATAAAATCGCCGGTCATGAAATGAGAACTAACAGTATTCCATTAGGTCTACTCTATGCTTATGGGGTACGGGACATAATAGTAGCGGACTATAGGAGATCCAAAACAATGGAAATACGGCCTCCCAGAATAATGTTGACCATTTATGGCAATGAACAATTATGAGTTGCTACAACATTTAGGGCAGTCGGCTAGTTACAGGGTTAGACTGAAGGGAAATACACACACATGTCTGTAGAGCACGAACATAAACAAGCAGCAATATGGGGCAAAAGGTAGATTAAAGTATAATTTTTAAATTTCAAAATCATATATTTATTTTTCAATATAGTTACCCATAAAGCTAACACATTTCTCCCAACGTGTAACAAGTTTTTCATTCCGTCAATTAAAAACTCTTCCGACTTTACTCGAATCCAGGACTTGACAGTTGCCTTCACCTCATCGTCAGAGGTGTAATGATTACCCTTGAGGTGTCTCTTGAGTTGAAGAGAAAAATAAATCGGGGGAATAAGAAGGATGTTGAATCGGTTCAAATTTCAGGTTTCGCAGAGCCTCTCCAGTTGCGCGCGAGGTGTGTGGCGAAGCGTTGTTTTGTTGAAAGATTTTTTATGCCAGACTGCCTTTACCACAACAAACTCGACCCATATGGTTTGCGGTACGCTTTTGAGTGATTCGTCGATCATTTCGAATCAAATATTCGACGAGTTCGCGATGTTTATCGCATGTGGCCGTGATCTGACGTCCGCTGCGTGTTTCATAAACAATGATGGCCTTTTCAGTCACGCAGCCACGAAATTTTACTACCTATTGACATACAGTAGACAGCATTGTCACTATACAGTAAACAGCCTTAAAATGATGATGAATCCCAGTAGGAGTCACTTTTTCAGCAGTTAAAAATTCGATAACAGCACGCTGTTTAACTCGCGTTGACAGCACTGGATCACGTGTCCATACTTCCGCTTCTCAAAATACACTGAATGAATGTAATGACCTCAAACCTGCGCATGCGTGTTGAGGGGTAATGTTACTTCCACATGCCACCAGGGATTCTTCTGAAGTTTATTTTGCTTGTGGCTACAAGCGTGTGTGCATTAGTTTTCAGCCTTTCCTCGTATATTATAACTATGGGAAAATAAGGGATGAACTGACATGGTATTTCTCAGTCACGATAGTCTAATACATATGATAGGGAGGGAAAACTGCGGGGAATGAGCAAAAACGAATCCATAAATTTGGTCATGGGAATTGCACATGAGTTTTTGAGTGAATACCTGCGGCGGGGAAAGAAAATAACTAAAGGGCTGCAGGAAACGAATCTTTGGATTTGTAACTTACAATGGGGAGAGTGATGTATGGATTACTGCTGATCGTGTGACATCGCAGTTATAACATGTCACAATGTTTGCAATGAAGAATTAATTGAATCAATTCATATTCCGTATTGACAATCAAAATGCTACAGGATTTAGGGATGAATCAATTAATAAGTGCGTCAATTAACGTATTTTAACGTGAGAAGTGTATCTCCCGAAAGGGCCGTCCTATTTCTATCGCTAGGTTTAACAGTCTAGACCAGATTTGGGAATTGCCCCTTTCACGAAAATGGAACCATGCGTAAATTCAAATTGGGGCAGTTGATGATTTAAAAATGGAAGTGGAGGGTGGAAGTGAGAATTCTGGTGTTCTGAAACCCGTGAGTGTGGGATGGGAACTGAAGTGGATTGTCGACGACAACGGACGGGTGAAATAAATAGCGGAGGTGTGGGATTGTGAGGAATGAGATGAAGGGAGTCAGAGGATCTGAATGATATCGTGAAAGGGAGATGGTGGGGTTTGGTCCCTCGTCGCCCCCCGAGGGTTTAGAGGGGAGAAAAAGAGTTTCGGAGGAATAAAAGAGGATTTGGAGATCTTAAAGGACGAATCATCTCTTTTTTCCACTCTTCATCCATCACATAACTGTGCCTCGTTCACTTCCCACGTTCCTCTCCCACTTTACGCCCCATTGCTTTGACTCTCAACAATCTCATTCTCTATTTCTCTTTAGGTTACTTTTTCCCCTCCGTTTTCATTACGCTTCTTCGAAGTGCCCCTATTTATGTCAAGTTTTCAGTCTCAATAATACTTTACAATCACTGACTCCTAATCAGACAACAAGAGCCATTTCCTCACGAGAAAATTCGCTTCTCCAATTTAACCCATCAGTGGATTTCAGCTACATATGCGGGCCGTCCACATTAACAGCCTGCCGTTACTTAAGGACTTTACATAACACATAATGAATGGATGATATTGGATTTTGCAATTTTTATGCTGTTTTTCTCTGGGCATCACGAATCTATTCAAACGTCGTGTACATTAATACATTATTCAATTCATTTTTACAGCACTATCGTACTTTGAGTAGAATGTTTATACGTTTGATGCTGTAACAATTTTGTTAGTACTCGCGTTTTTTAGACTAATTCCAGAAAGGTTTTTCCCATCCATTCTTCTTCTACTGTTTCTCTCTATTCCGTTTCTTAAAAATGTAATTATATTGATGAAGGCGTTAATATTTTGACTTTCATGGTTCCGTCATTAAAGACAGTCACCTTTCATAGAATTGTCTGGTCATAAACGATTCATTTTTACTGACTTATTACAAAATTTTTGTGTGAAATATGTATGTTTATACAGTTGAATTAATTATAAAAATTGTTTTAGATGAAGTATATGTCATATGCATGACACAACAAAATTAAGATTTTTATAGAAATATCTTTTAGGAATTTTTTTCTAGACTTTACTCTTCTTCTATATTAAGCAAAACTAGATTTTTTATTAACTGTTTAGAAGATGTCCACCAAATCATTTATAATTAAGTAAAATTCTTTGTTTTCATATCATGGGCTAGTTATGAAATATTCAAGCGGTATTTTGTTTCTACAGCAAAAAAATCAGTCCATCTCATCATTCCTATTCTTTATTTTTCAGCTATTTTTTATAAATTGGGAGGTTTTATTAGAAATTCCATAAACAAATATTATCATTCCTTTTCATATTTTCATTTATTTCCACTGCAGCCATCTACCTTTTCGGTCTTAGTTGTTCCATTTATTTCTAATAGCATCATCTTCAAAATATTTTTTTTGAATTGCCATCAGTTTCAAAAAATAAACATTTTCTATAGAGTAATTACTAAATATACCATTCAACAGATTTATTTAGCCCATTCCTTTTCCATAGATATTGTATAAATACATAAAATAATCGTTAATGCATATATTAATGAATATATAATATAAATAATTTACAATGCAACCATTTCAGAGAGTAAAAATCATTCGCCTTGACCGGGATTCGAACCCGGATCCCTCGATATCCGGCCGAGTGCTTTAACCAGTTAAGCTACCGAGACGTCCTCTTATACTCTGAAATTTTGGGGGCTTTAAAGGAAAGGAGAAGATGTTATGACGAAATACCGTACATACAATGTCACAGGCATTCGTAGTCGTGCGCGACGCGCCACAGTCCACGATGTTAATAAAGCCAATTTCAAACAATTAGGCTGTTCATACCTTAGACAAATTTCAAGAAACTGTAACAGTAACTTTAACGGAGTCACCCGCTATGTGTGCATTACAATTCAACCATTTCAGAGAGTAAAAATCATTCGCCTTGACCGGGATTCGAACCCGGATCCCTCGATATCCGGCCGAGTGCTTTAACCAATTAAGCTATCGAGACGTCCTCTTACACTCTGAAATTTTGGGGGCTTTAAAGGAACAAGATGTTATGACGAAATACCGTACATACAATGTCACAGGCATTCACAGTCTCTGAAATGGTTGCATTGTAATGCACACATAGCGGGTGACTCCGTTAAAGTTACTGTTACAGTTTCTTGAAATAAATAATTTAATTTAGCGGTACCCTTTATAAGATGTGCTGGTTTTATATGAGCCTTGAAATTAATTTAGCCTAGTCATTTGGCATTTTTCACGTTCAACCATTTAGTGTCCCTGAATATTTCCTTCATACTCAGAACCATAATAAAACATTCATACAAAGGTGTAGCGGAGCACTGAGTAATGAGTAAATGTTTAAGAAATAGTTATGATGGTAATTTTTCACTGATTTATTAATTGGGGATCATCATTTGAATCATATTTCTTTGTTATCAGGTGGAAATGTAAAAATTTATTTCCTGGTCATGATAAAATGCTGTAAAGTAGGTTGTCCCTGCTATTTAAGTCGAATAAATATTTATTAAAGAGATATTGAAATAGTATAGGCCGTGTTGTGCGACATTAAGGTACATAGTGATTTGTAATGTTTGTCAGTTTTTTACTTTATTTTCAAGTGATTTTTTGCGTTGCAGTCTTTGCTCACTCTGCAATTTGTGGATGCAGAAATGTGTATACTGCTCAAATGTAATGTGTATACCGTGAGGTTGTTTTGTTGTTTTTAAATATGTCATGTAGTAGAATAACCAGAACAGTCTTCTTCCATGTATCTTTTTCTGTCATCGTTGTATTCACATTCATTTCTTCCATAGATTTCACTACCTTAGTCCTACCATTACACGAACCTAAAGCTTCATCTTCCCCCGCATAACTCTTTGACTATCAGCTACTAGAGTAGCTCTTAAAGCTACTTCTTATATCTTGTGTATATTTGAAGATACAAGGGATATTAGATATATTACATTAATGGAAAACAATAACCTCAATGTTGTTTGTTTTCTTTTACTTAATCCCTTGTCTTCACAATGAGGTCAGACGGAAGAGAACATTTAGATAACAGGCTTAATTCTCCCGAATTGATGCTGTTAATCGAGGGAGTTTATTTGTATCCTTTTCTGAATAAATGTATCCTTTATTATGGTTAAATTTCCTATGGTACGACAGTTTCAGTGGAGTTAGGACATATTTTCCGAAGTATTTATGGATACTTCTATATATTTGCTACCAAGTGGCATTTTTTTACTACTTTTTAAGTCTACATGATTAAAGGAAAAGAAAGTGGTTTTCTGGTAGATGACCACCGATACTTTTCGTGCTTCATTACAGGAGATTTAGGACGAGACTTGAGATATTCGTAACGCACTGTCGTTGTCGTGTAATCGTTTTTCGCGTAATCGTCACAAAGGACTATAAAACGTTATCACATTTTTCGCGCTATTGAATCCAAAACAGATCGATTCTCAGCGCTACCAGTATTAATTGGAGAGGGGCCGTAAGAGTCAAAAACATGTTGTACCCGTTAGTTCGAACAGCGAGTTCTCGGCAGCAAAAGAAATATTGTGTAAATGAATAAGGATCCTTCTTTGTTCTCCTATCTGAATTATATTTTTGTTTTAATGCATTGTGATATGCTATTCCACTCAGGATAAAATCTTTATTCGAATTCAGTCAATCACCGTAGTTTTTGTATTTATTTAATTAATGTATCATTGAAGACCTTTATTGGTATTGGTTTTATATAGTTTATTCCGAATATTCCCATAGAAGATCTAAATGGAACGCTGTAAATGTTCGGATATGGTAATGTGTAGAATGATATCGGCATGAGGCATTGTATTTTGTTTTACCTTAAATCTAGATTTTTTTTACTATGTTTCAAGGTTTGGTTAGTATACACGGACATCATATGCTACAATAAATGGCGAGATTTAATTCCTCAAAATAATCGACTTTATTGTACTCCTATTGCAACCCCCCCCCCCGGGAGAGAAAGTATCGCGTCCAATTTCACTTGCATACACATGGAAAGTTATCTTTCATTTTGATCAGATAATTCTAAGCACACAGATCCTTTCTCGTATTACTTCTTGAAGTTTGGGCCATCCAACCTTATTTCCTTTTTGACGAAATTCTGCGTTTCTCGTTTGTGAAAAAGCGGAGTCACCCTACGGTGAACGTTGTTTCCTCTTCCTGTTCATTACCTACATCCCCATTCTTCCTCCCCCTTTTGCATACTTTCATTTACCCGCTTGCCACTTCCGAATTTTATTTTCCTCCATCCCCCTACTTGACTACTCTCCATCTATTTCTGACCCATTTTCCCTTTGGCGTCATCTAGCCTCCTTTTCTCTCTCATCTGGCCTCGTTTTTGTCGGAATATACCTCATCTCCATTTCTCGGGTGCCACTGACGTCTTCCCCCGATCCAAAGCCGCGAAACTCGATTTACAACGCCCATTCCTTCGCTTTTTTCCCCCCTTCTCCCCCCAACCACGTCAACCTTTGATCCCGCTCGATCCTCTCTATCTTGCCACCGCCTCCATTTCAGCGTTTCCCGTGCACTCTTTCACTCTTCCCCCTCTTCTCATCGCGTAATCTTTTTCATCATCTCCTACTTCTTCTTCTTGTTCTCCATAGTCTACCATCAACATCCACCCCGCCCCCTCCCTTTTCCTCCTCATCTTGCGTTATCACACCCGTCGGCGCCGAGCACAACTCCCGGAGACCCTGGGGTTTCTTTTCAATCCGCGTGGGTGAAGCGAGCGAGCTTGCCGGCGTTTGTCCCGTGTTTCCATGGGTTACCTCCTTTTTCCCTTCCCCTGTCTTCGCGCGCCGCCGTGCATCCGTATATGCCAGAATGTTTCCGCGCGTCCTTTCTTCCTCAAGGCCTTTGGCATTGTGCTCGGCTCCCTCCCTTTCACAAATCGCAAACGCTCTCACCCCTTCCCCTCACGCACCGAGGTTTTCCCTTTATTCCGCAAAATGAAAAATGTTTCACCTTTTTCTTTAGTCGGGCCGCGAGTGGAATAACTGCGACTCTATCGGATGTCAAGGCTTTCCTCCTTGCAAATGTTCATCCATCGAAGTCGTTTGGTGTGAGTGATGGTGAGACTCCACCAACCCGAAGAACCATTGAAAAGAGTGCTTTCAGTTACGTTAATGCGGCCAGGAGGTATTATCTCTAAGATGTGTAAAATGCATTCTCCAACGTTTCAGTATTCCTTCTGCTGTTATGAGAATCTTCTCATATATCATGGAAACGAATTTTCCCACAATTTTATATGGATAACGAAGGACAGGAAGTCGTATTGCTCATTGTTAAGTGTTACAGGCCGACGTATTTTTTTAAATGTCAGTATTTTCCACCAAATTTCGACTTATTTGGGCTCGTATGAAGGATTTTTTTAGATTAATTTTATGAATGATTGCCCGTTACTGTTAGTCTTGAGTAATATAATTCAAATAAAGATAAACCAAAATAACTAATATCAAAATAATAAAAAAAAAACAAAATATAATTGAAATAGAAATATTTAATTGGACATGTTCCACTTTAACTTGACTTTAAACTAAGATTTTAAATAGCCTAGTTTGCTTGAATATGAGGTCTAGATTCGGTTACTCTAGATTTAATCACCGTAAAGTAGCTTCAATAACTAATTCAATTCCTCTACCTTCTGTCTTTTTCATCGCGGTAGCCAGAGTAGCAAGCCGCATTTCCATTGGGACTTTTATAGGGATGATTAAAATAATAATCAGCCTTGTTGTTTATTTAAACACGCTTTTCATGTACCGTTTTAAATAATTTATGATGAGATATATCAATAGCAATTTTTAAGTCGAGAGAAAACACGAATATAAACTTTGGATGATGAGTTTTTCTTAAATTATAATACGTGCAGTTGAAATCATCAAATAAGTCATATTATGACACTGTACCATTCTTAACATCACTAAATTGGTTCAGGTTATCTCTCATAATTCATTTATATATGCATGTCAACCCTACGCAAAACATATTCTGTCTACCAAATTGACATTACTGCAGGTGTCTTTTACCTTTTATGCCCCGCAGACAATTGAGTAATTGACAGATATCAGGCGAGATGTAGTGGAAGTTCGTCATTATGAGATAAACTGTGTACTTTTCCACAAGTTTATTGGAAACATACTACGCGTTCGGTCTTGTACCTAAACGCGTTGTACGTTACGAATAAACTTGTGGGAAGTGCAAATTTGTTTTTCTCATATATGAGTAGTTATTATTTCGCACATCTTGTCGGTAGGGTTTTCATAAATATCGAGCGAGAATATGGAATGTCATAATTAGAATCAAGTGAGGACGAGAACGTCAAAATTTGCTCACATAGTTTCTGATAAAGGAATAAAATTTCCCCAAACTACGCAAGTTCTTCAAACAAACTCTCTCTTTACACTTAAACCGGAGTCGGATATTTCAGCGGAAAGAGAGGAGTCGTTTCACACCCCTTTTTCGTGGGGACCAACATCCAAGTAACCATTCGCAAGGGCATGATCTCCCATCCCATTGAACGCCCGAAAGATTAGGGAATGATATTATAAAATTCCGGGTCTACGTGGCTGGATGATAGGAGGTGTGAGAAGGAGTAGGTGGAGGGGTGCGCATAAAGGATTGAAGCACGATATTTTGTACGCAAATCTGATCCCTCATCTCTCCCAGAATCGGTGGAATCTTGGCTCTTTTTGTAAGTCAGGCGAAAGAGAAATGAAGGTGCCGTGAGCAACCGTTCATGGTATTCCCTCCTCGCCCGATCCTCCATTTAGGTGAAGGTCTCCATTCCCACGTCCTCCCATTCCTCTCACCCCCTCATAACCTCTCCTTGCCTTTACCACATTCCCGTTCCCGTACCTCCAGAGTGGGCTAACCTTCGCGCTTCTCCTCAAACTGTTCCTTCTCCTCAATCCCTAACGCTGGCAGTCCTCTTTTCATCTCCTTACCATAACCGACATCCTTCCGACTTCCCCGTCCCCTGCATTCCAACCCTGATATTCTTTTGAGCGCTTTTTTTCCTCACCGCTCCCCATCTCATCTTCTTCGTTTTAATGCCCTTCAGTTTTAATAATAATTTTTTCAACTTCTTTTTGCTCCTTTTCACTCTCATTTCCTTTGCCTCGAGCCTGCCAAAATACTTTTCGTCAACCGCTCTTGCACCGACTTTGATTTGAAAACCGAGGCGCCATCTTTTAGTATTTTCCTTACCATGGGATAAATGCGTCGTCAAAAGGTGCAATCTCCGTAGTGTCGAAGGTTATCTTTGCTGGAAATGTGAATGTTTTAAGACGGTTCGTTCTGGCGAAATCTTACCAAAAAAATTGGTTAAAAGAAGGAAGGCAGATTTATTTAAATGAAGAAATGTTTTAAATTAAGTATGTCTCCAAAGATTTTCAAAGAAACAGAAATCTGCGTTGAAGTGTTTAGAAAAATTATTTAAAAAATATTAAGGGCGTAAAAGCATAAGAAAAAAAGGTATATTTTATGTGTGAATTGTCCTTTAATGTTATCCTTTTTAAATACGTTTGTCTAATTGTTCACATCGACTTTAAAGTTGCCGTAGCTTCCAGTTAAGTCTGACAAACGTTTTAATTTACTGTGACACCTCGTATTTGGCCACTACTTGAATGCAATAAATTTTATTATCATTATTTTTTAACACAGTATCCTTTCTTCCTTAAATTACTCCTCATTGATGTATTTACTATTGACTATAGATACACAGGATATTAAATAAACACCGATATATTCATTGCAAAATTTATTTAAGCATCCAAATAAATTTTTATCTCTGGCCCAGTCTTTTTGAAAGTATTCATTTACGGCATCTACATATAACGAAATAGAGACTCGCGACAACAGGACGCAAATATCAGCAAGACAGAATCTTCAGACTTCCCTCTTAGACGCCGTTACGTAAGTCCTCCCTTGCAAGCGGTGCCATGCAACTTTGTGTCTTGCATTCCATCCATTTTCGCAGCAAAGGTACTTGGATTCGGATTTCATTCCCTGGGATATCATTTTCAAACGTAATGTAAGTTTTCGCGGAGATTTTCTCCATCCATGACTCCATTTCATACGTGCGTCAATGGGTTTGGGTGGGTCAGACCATTGGTGGTGTGATTCTGGTGTCTCATGGAAAGGGGTAAGAGAGTTGGAACTTCTCTTTCAAAGCTACTATATACCTCACCACTTGTATTTGCGTTCCTTTCAACTCTTTCTTCCACGTGCGTCAATTCTCGCGATCTAAATGTATGCTCGTCATTCCTTTGCATGGACTCTTGAGCATTAACAACTTATTCCTTTTCATTTTCCGCTTTCTCCGTCGCTCTCATCTTTGCTCTAGGACCCCTCTTTTTCTTTGAGTACGAATCCATTTTATCAATCTCCGTCGGTCCTCCCTTCTCACTCCTCCTCACCCTCCTCCCCATCCCCTTATTCCTTCCATGTGTCTTCAAAACCTCATCTTCTACCCACCTTTCCCTCCTTATACCTATCAAGTTACATCCTGCCAATCCCTCACCCTAGCTCTTTCCCCAATCTCCCTCGCTTGATCTCTTTTTATCCCATTCCGTCCTTGCTAGTGCCACTCCTTCGCCAGCTACTTTCCTATACTTTCTATGCCTTCTTTCATGTCGTCCCCTTTCTACATTTCCCTTTTTTTCCCTTCGCCCCCTTTCCCCATTTCTCCGGCTTTCCCCTCCTTCGCCGTAATCCGAGCGTCCTTAAACCCTTTTTCCTCGCGCTCCCCTTCCTTTTCAAAGTCTTCCTTCCATTCTCGACCTGCACACGAGCTGATTCTCCAACCCCTGCCGTCTCCACCCCACATTTTCTCCTGTGCCATTTCGTTCCCTTTGATTCCTTCCCTCACTCCCCTCCTTTCTGGCTTATTCCACCGCCCAACGTCCCACCTTCTCCTCCCCGCCACTCTTCCCCTTCCCCTCACACTCCCGTTCCCTGCTTCCGATCCCTCCTCATCCTTACGACTCTTATTCCTTTCCCCAGGATCCCAATTCCTGAAGAGCTGCTCCATAGGTTAATGGGGGCACGTGTGCCGAATCGGAAAACGGTTTTCGAAGGGAAAGGGGGCCGGGCATGAGACGTAGAAGGGTACGTACGGATGGGGGTTTTTTTCAGGAAGTAGGAGCTCTGAAGGGGGATGAGGTGGGGAGGCAGGAGTAGAGGGGGGATCAGGATGGAAAAAGTATAAACGGGAGGAAGAAAAGGGTTTTGCGATTAGGAGAATTAGGGTGTGTGTGCTCACTCCCCTCCTATCTTTCCTTTGCCATTTCCTCGTCGCTGCATCCAAACCCCTTCCCCTCGGCCCCCTCAAAAGCCGACGTGACCCCCTTCACCTGCCTTCTCCCCCCTACCCTCGGCACCCGCCTTTCGCGATTCTGTTTACAGCACGATGAGCGCCGACTATGAATTCGGAGACGTGGACCATGTGCAATGACGTCACGGGCGGCGGAAGAGGTATTAAGGCTAAAAGGAAGTTCGTTCTTTTTCGTTAGATGTTTCTTTTTTTTAATGTCTGGTGGGACTGTTTCCAAACCTTTATAGAATTGTCTTCTCCCTCTGTTTTTTCGTGTTTTGTAGTCGGCGATTTTTCATTCAGGGGTTGATGCTTATTTTTATGGGCAGTGGGCTAAGGGAAGACGTTTTTCTACGGTGTCCAATCTGATGCAAGTTGGAAATTTCTTATCTCCGATTTTGTTTCCTTCTATATTCGTCTTTTGTATTATTTTATTTCTGAAATTACGAGTTTCATTGTCTTACTGGATGCAGTGGAAATCCAATCTCCTAATTCTGTGACCAAGTTGACTCTTAACTTATATTTTTCTACGATCTGTAAAGTAATTGTTTTCTGTTTATCTTAAATGAACATGAGCATAAAAGTCTTAAATTTTTATACCCTTCTTCAGGTAATACATTTTTCATTAAATATGGTAAAACAAGAACGTTTGTTTGATTTATTTTATTATTCTTCCTGACAGCAGAATTGATTTTTAGAATGGCATTGCCTATCCGAGTATCCAATCGATTTTAATGAGTCAGCAGTCAGGTCGAAATTCTCAAAATTTTAAAAATCACTATTTTCAAATTATGCAATTAAGGGTAATTTTCGACGATAATGCAAATTCGAGGGTTGGGTCGCTTATTTTTATGAACCATCAGAAACCCTCTCTACGTCCCCTTTCCCTGAAGGCCCATTTCTCGGCCATTCTCTTGAGGCTTCCTACAGACGGAGAAGTCAATGAGCAATCCACAAAAGCTAATAGCGCCTGATTTACGATGCTATTCGTGGCCAGGACGCGCGCTCGCCTCTAGCTGAATCCAGTGTCCCACCATCTCATGCGGAGTAACTCCATTACTCCATCCAGCTCCCTCTCGCGTTCCATTCACTTCCCACGAGCCGGTTGGCGTTCTAAATGAATTAAATAATCCTTGAACGCACGTTTTACGAAGACATATCCCAACATTAAAAAAAGGAAGATTCACCATTTTTAGACCATCAGCTGTTAGTGTATCAGCCAGAAGATTTATATTGATGTTCTCATTAGTTTCAATATTCTTTGTTTGTCATCTCGGATACAATAATTAATGACATTCTCCTCCTTAGTTTTTATATATTTCATTATTTTCACAGCATTAATTTTTCCATGGTTCCAGAGCGCACCTTTAAAAAGTGAAATGTGACTTTATGGTTTTGAGTTAGATGACAAATATATATATATATATATATGTTTTTTTTAAGGTAATCTACCGGTTAAGGTAGGTTTTTGGATGGACACAACTATCAAATAAACATTTTGTGACTCCCCACATAGCAAACTAATCTATATCAGGTCCCTCTTCATCTCGGTGTACTTCTTTCCTCCCTTCATCCCGTCCAACAACCCTATCCTGTTCCTACCCTTACCTCGCTTGCCCAACATTCTCCCCTCTATTACCCTCTTCAACATTCCACTACCGCTCAATACGCCTTTCATCCATTTTTCCTGCCTCCATAGGATTTCTCTCAACAAACCCCTCTCCTCACCCACCATTTCTAGTACTTCCTCATTTGTGTTCCTTTCGGTCCATTTCACCTTCTCCATTCTCCTCCACACCCACATTTCAAAAGCCTCCAATCTACGTCTATCCTCCTGCTTCAGCGACCACGTTTCCGCGCCGTACATAGCTACGCTCCATATCAGAGTTTTTACGAGTCTTTTCTTAACATCCCTACTCAACGTCCCCGTCATCAACTCCCTCCTCCTTGAGAAAGCCTCCTTGCTTAGCGCAATTCTTCTCCTTACGTCCCTACCACTTTGACCGTATTGGTCCAAAACACTTCCGAGATATGTAAACTGTTCTACCTGCTCTATTTTTTCCCCGCCTATTTTAATATTTGGCTTAGCCTTTTTCTTTCTGGAAAATCGCATAACCTTTGTTTTATTAAAATTGATTCTCATCCCATATTTATCGCACTGAACCTCCAATTCCCTCAACAATGCTTGCAACCCCTTGGCTGACTGAGCAACTAATGCTTGGTCATCAGCAAACCTAACCGATTTTACGAATTCCCCTCCGACTTTCATTCCTACTTCCAGTTCTTCCCATGCCTCTTTAATCATTTCCTCTACATATACGTTGAACAGTACCGGTGACAATGGGCAACCCTGCCTTACACCTCTTCCTAACACTGCCCATCCGGACTCTCCGTTCCCCACTCGCACCTGAGCAGTCTGAGACATGTACAGGTTGCGGATCAGTCTCCTGTCCGTCCAATCCATTCCTATTTTCTGCAATACACGCATTAATTTTTCCCAATTCACTCTATCAAACGCTTTTTCGAAATCTACAAAACAGGCAAAAACGTCCTGATTGTATTCTATATTCCTCTCGACTAGTGATCTCATTACTGCAATGGGATCACGCGTACCTCTTCCTTTCCTGAACCCAAACTGATCATCCCCTAAGTAATCATTTGCCTTACTCTCTATTCTTTTGTTGATGATCCTGAGAATAACTTTAGCTGCGTGGGATATTAAACTTATTGTTCTGTAATCCTCACATGACGAAGCCTTTGCCTTTTTTGGAATAGGAACTAACACCGATCTCACAAAATCTTCCGGCCAGATTCCTTCCTCATAGATACTACGAATCAGTCCACATATGGCCTTCTTCCCACCTTTCCCTAACCATTTCAACATTTATATATATATATATATATATATATATATATATATATATATATATATATATATATCTACATCTACATAAATACCCTGCGAGCCACCAAAAAGGTGTGTGGCAGGGGGTGTAGCACCATGAGGGAAGGGTAATGGTTGAGGGGGTTGGGGGTTAGGTGAGGAAAGGTGGGGGGAACCTGTAAGAAAAAATATATACATATATACATATACATATATATATATATATATATATATATATATACATATATATATATATATGTATATATATATATATATATATATATACATACATACACACATATCCTCGCGCAGTCCCTAACCTGTACGTTAATACTTATTGTAATGAACTAAGTCCTGGGGAATTTCGGCTACAAGCATTCTGGTCCCTTATCGTTCTTGGAAAAAATGACATTTTAAACCTGTCAGTCTTGCAGTCTATCTCTCTAGTCTTATATTCGTGATTCCTTCGACCGTAATACGTTGGGGTTCGTATTATATCCTCGATGTCATCGGAAAAGGGCCCATCTTTAAATGTTTTTATTAAGTTTAATCTATATTGGAAACGCCGCTGTGTAAGAGAATCCCAACCTAAATTGTCTAGCAAAGTGGACATATATATATATATTTATTTATTTATTAATTTTTTGTATCTAATCGAAAATCAACTTTTAGTCCATTTTTGCATGTTTTTATTATTTCCCACCATTAATTCAAAATTTCAATTAAATGTTAAATTATTTTCCTTTCCCCTAATGTATAAAAAAGGTTAGAGTGAGGAGGGTGAGTACCAAAACTTCCCTATTTTTGGATGTCCAAAGACACTGTTCGATCTCATCAGTCATGATTTTTTTATCATTACTCTGGACAATAAAATGCAATAAGATGTGATTAAGGAACAACTTCTAAGAAGTTCTAGCTGAATTTATTTTCCAGATAAATGACGGAACCCTTAAATAAATGTTTGAATGTACTTTTCATATAAAGAATCTGATTGACTGTTATGAGTAATGCCGGACTTTCAGATCGGAAAGCCCCAGCAGAAAAACTCCGGGACGATCGTACATTTTTATATGTGAATATGCCGCCAAAAATGAATGATCTTTAGTGAGGCAGTGATCTCAATCGGTAAATTGCGAAAGAGTATCCGAAGAAAGTATGGCTTTTTTGGCATAGGCAATATTTATAATAATTTTAATTACTATTCGTACATATCTGAACAAGTTTGTCGTTTTGAAGCAATGAATATGAGCAAGGCAGTGTATCCGTCATATACATTTACTCGTACATTTCCCCTGAATGTACAGCTATCAGTTTAAAATTCTTGACTTGGGAAAGGGAAAGAAGAGTTCATTATCTCGATTTTTTGAAGTTGGTTTGCATTGAAGGATATTGCTTTGTAATTTTGACTGCTCTTTGTTGAAGCATTCATATAGCTATTACAATGTTTGCAAAAGAAGAACAATAAATTGAATGCCAAATATTGACCTAGAAGAAGAGTAGAGCCTTATAAATGGCGATTTGGAATAAATGGAAAAGGAATATCATATGAAATCATTATGTCAAGCCATATAACGGCACAGGATGTTCAGGGAATGTAGGCATTCTAAAAGACTGAAAGATTTCACATGAAGTGAAGTATTTTTTAAATTTTTTACTGAACTTCTATGCCTAACATACTTTCAATTTACTATTGTATGCTAGTATTTAAGCGGGTGTTAAATGATGACTTACGGTAAGGTCTAAGTATAAGGAAGATTTTGAATGCCAAGGTAATTGGAAAATTTAATCGTGATGAAAAAATGGCTGGTCAGTCAGGTAACGCATTCGCCGATTAACTTTCATTTTCGCATATTTGAATCCTACATAGGGAATAGATATACTTATAGACTTTGGAATTGGAAATGAATTTCTGTTATCGAATGGTGCGTTGCATTTTCGACTTACGAAGCACCCCAAGAGTCGGTAAGTATCAATGCGTCGTCACTGAAGTTCAGGGCTAAGAATAAGTGATTGTAAGTTTACAGAATAGAGAGAAAAAATAGATTAAATATAAATATTATAGCTTATGATGTCCATGTCACATAAATATTACAATTACTGTAATGGTTCTTAATGACCGTGGAATTAATCTCGTTAAGATTCATAAGGATTAATTTTAAAGTATTGAGAGAGACTATTTAAGATGCAACAGCTTATTCGTGTTCTTTATTTCAATATGCACGAAAAAAATTTTTGTAACGATAATCCAAGAGTAGATATTAATTTTTTAGCATTCTCTTTGCTGATTTTTCTGGCCTATTAGCAGCACTCATGCGTAAATAAATTCGAACAGATAAAGTCTTTGTTAATTTGTACTTTAAAAATGTCCCATTTCTGACGTATTTTGAGACAATTCACGATTTTCGTCCCTCTTACGTCTCGAAAGTCCCTTTTCCCTCGAGTATATCTTTTTTAAATCAAACTTCCGAGCGAAGACGCAAAAAAAAGAACCTAAGACGATAGTCATGCAAATAAAGAGGCCATGGACCATGAGATGTGGGCGTGAGGAAGGGAATAGGGGGGAACGAGAGGGAAAGAAAGCGAGGCTGAGCGATCCGTAAGAAAGAAGCTTTGATAAATGCGATTTTTCCTTTCTTTTTACGCTCCCACTCCTCCTCCACAGATCCCTCACTCCCCCGTTCCTTAGCCTCCTACACTAAGGAACAATTCCCCATCTCCGAGCGCTCCTTCCCCCATCTCCGCCCATCGAAAACGGTATGTAACGTGGAGGGGAAAAAATAGGGCCGATAAAACAAGCGCCATCTCGAAATAAGGAAAAGCCCTAACCTCTCTCCTTTCTCTCTCTGTTCCACCCCTTCTCTTTGTTCTCTCCCCCTATAGTCCGCTCGAATTGCTTGAGCGAATGGAATATGCGGTGGAGGGAGGCAGAGGAAGGAATCCTGGCGGTGGAAGGGGGTAAAGGAGAGATAAGTCGAGACAATGTATGCATATAAATATTTATGCAGTTTTGTGAGTATATTTGTGTATATTGAGGAGTGTGTGTGAGAATGTATATGATTGTGTGTCTATATATATACACACACATACATACATATATATATATATATATATATATATATATATATATATATATATATATATATGTATATATATATATATATATATATATATATATATATATATATAATATATTTTTATCAGGAGCATTTAAATTTTAGAATAGGAGTATTGCAACCATCCATTTTCCATAATTAGCAGTAGTTCCCAAATCCCTTGTTGTCTTTTCTGTGTTGTGTCCTACTTATCTAGTGATATTTCTTGCGAAATCTTTCCTACAATTTTGCATTCTATTATTATCAAACTAAATCATTGTACCAAACAACCTCTGCCTATTGTGTCCATTTATTCTTTGCCGTAGAGTTCTCCATATTTTCCATCCCTCTCGTGCACTTTTTTCTAATTTCACGTTTCCCACTTTTTCTGCTAATGTAATCATCGGCATTCTCCTCCATCATCTTATTTCTTAGGCTTTTTACTTTGCCAGGTAGATGCAGGATTTCACTTCTTGGTGTCACTTCTCAAATTATGACGTCTATGTTCAGTCTCCCTCTTCCACACTCACTCGGTTTTTGGTTTTCTTATGACCAACGCTAATATTAAATTCTCAAAATACTTAGTGCATGGAATTAAGAATTGTGTTCAGGTCCTCTCGTTTTTCTGCAAAAGGGTCTCTTCCACTGCGATGTCATCTGCGAATCGGAGCCTGTTTATTTCTTCACCATTCTCCTTAACACTTTTGATCCCTATTCTCGTGATCTCCATCCTCCTCTACAGATACGCTGCATGCTGCTGGTAAGAGATTCTGTCATTGACTTGTATATTTTTGACTTCTATTATTCATTCGTTTTTAATTTATAGATATCAGAAACCAATGAGACATTAGTACAAATTTAAGTACAAACTTTTACAGAACAAACAAGAAAAAGATTTGTGACAGAGGAATACTGAGTTAAACGTTATTCCTGTAATTGGAGGGTATAAACGAGAGAAGGAGGAACGGTTTACATATAGCTGAATTGTTTTGAACCAAGTTTTCCAATTTAAAAAGGGTATACGAAATATTATTACATGAGGCACAGGCTCCTTTACAGGGAGAAGAAAATAAATTACAGAAAAATTGAGTATTGATGTTTGGAAAATATTAGCCGATATTTAATTGAAGATTGCTGATGTTCATGCCAGAACCTCCGCTGTTTTGACAGTCTCTAATTACAGGTTTTGTAGGGAAAAGAAAGTGAAGAGTCAACTTACGTCCACCATGGAACACACACACACACGCACACACTTAAACATAGATAATCTTATGGATAACAAGGGCTGGTGGACGATGAACGGATGAATCGGATACCGGTTGGGAGTTATGTTTCCCATGGAAATTTAATTCTCCTTTGTGGTGGGCACTATATTCTTCCTGAACAACTTTCATTTGGTTCAAAGAAAAAGGATTCTAAATCGTATTGTGCATATTTTCAAGATATATTTATACATATATATGTCTATATATATGTATATTTATATGTAATATATATATATATATATATATATATATATATATATATATATATATAATATGCATACACAGATAGATCCAAACACATACAAAAACGTGAGCCTTTCGATGAAAATAAGAAGTTGTAGGGGGTTGATTTCAAGAAGATTGATTTTGTTTTGGTTGAAGAACGACTGCTATTCTTCGTGGAACGAGAGTGGAAGGAGGAAAAATGGCAGGCTGGATGGTTACTGAGATATCGCAAAAGTGTTTGGGGTGGGAATGTCGGAGAGGTGAGCGTGTGTGGGAGCGGAGGGGCGTGTGTACGCGGAGGCCTGGGAGGAGTGGTTCTCTGTTTAGCCTGGGAGGGAAACTGGTCCCTTATTCCCCCTTCCCATCCTATAGAGTTGGGATATTGCTGTTGGATGGGTTTGCGTTGGATGAGGGATGGTGATAAGGCCGGGAAACAGTACGTCTGCAAAGGTGGAATGCCAAGCGATGGGGAGACGATTGCCAAGAGAATGGGAGTTCGAGATTTGCAAGGGGAGAGGGCGTAGGTGAAAACAGTGTAGAGCGAGAATGGGGAGGCTAGACAGATGATACAGAAGAGGGGGTGACGGCGTAGATACGAGAGGACGAATAGGCATGTGGAATTATGGATGCGAGTAGCAAAGTCTTTAATTTAGGGTAAACGGTGAACACCATGCCTGGGCCGTGTTGGCTAGGAATTTAGTAAGGGTATCATCTAATCGTGCCGGTTCAAACTGGGCAACTTGCTTTGCAAGTCATACAGCGTGGAATTAGGCTTGGTCTAGTGTTTCCAAAAACTAAATATTTACTAAGATGTGAAATTCAATTTATCCTTAAGAACGCTGAAATTAGAATACATTGGATACTCTTTTGTATCTTTATGTATCTTTTGTTGATATTTATGTCAATTCTTATATTTATTTGGAGTGTGCCTCGCATGAAGTATGTATTTGGATATAAGATTGTAAACTGTAATTCACTTGAAGTTGTCTCTCAATTTCATTTTACAACGATCCATAAATTGTATAAATCAGGAATGATTTTCCAATGCTCTTCATATTTTTGCAATTGGTTACGATTTAATAAAATCTTTAGGGATAGTTGTTTAATACTTGAAGCATTTGTTCATCTCTACAAAGTTACACAATCAAGTTTATTCTTTAATTTATATGCCCCCTTCTAATATATAAAGATGTACTAGAGCATTCAAGCTGGTTTGAAATTTATCGACTTCTTTTTGGTCGTGCCATTTAGTACCAAATCTGTGCAAACATTTATTATTTATATATACTCTTTCAAATGTGGAAAATGATCTAATAAGATCCGCAGTTGACATTCCAAAAATAATTGCTGGTAAATATATGACGGGAAATCCGGGAAAATTAATCACGGTAAAATTACTGAATTCCACTATGCAGTCAAATTGGATATTCTATAAGGCCTATTCTGTTAGGTCAGTTGTATTAGGGTGATCAATAGTAACAATTTCAGAAAGTAAAAATCATTCGCCTTGACCGGGATTCGAACCCGGATCCCTCGATATCCGGCGGTCAAGGCGAATGATTTTTACTCTCTGAAATTGTTGCATTGTAATGCACACGTAGCGGATGACTCCGTTAAAGCTACTGTTGCGGCATCTCCTGCAGTTTCTTTGAAATTTGTGATCAATAGTGTTTCGTATCAATTTACTGTCAGATAGTTTGTAGAAAGGTCGTACTGGATGTTTTCTGCTGTTTTACGTCTAAAAGCATTAATAAAAGTGGATGTTTTACATTTGTATGTTTGGTAGTCAAGTTTCTCTAGTTTTTCGTTGCCGTTACCCCTTTCAATGCAATACAAGTCTAGAGTTATTCTGACCATGCCATCATCGTGCTTAAAGTTTTGCGCCATAACAATAGTTTAAGTCTTAGTTATAATCCTCTTATTTCTGATACATCCCAAGAAGGGATATTTAAATATTTCGTGATTCATTGGAATTACTATTTCAAGACGATTAATTATAAATACTTGAACTTCGCATTCGATAATATATGAGGTTATTGTAAAAGATGTCTGAATTATGATGCAATTATTAAAAAAACTTCAAAAAAATATTGTGAAGAATTCGTTTTCTGATTGGTTTTAATTCACGTTAAATAAGCGTAATGATGATAACGTTTCTATCTTTTCCTACAGTTTTAAATTCCGAGAACAGCCCTGCTGAGGTGTTTTGGGAATGCTTTGATTTTTGAGAGTTATAAAAGTATACTATTTTCAAAATATTCAACGATAGTTGATTACGCTATCTGTTTTCATCATAAGTGTGCAAGTATATCTGCGCCAAATTATTATGAATTTTTCTTCCTCAGGTGACACTTTAGTTCAGGACTTCACTAAAAAATGAAGATGTAGTCAATCTCCTACTGGTTTAGATGTCAGTTTTATTTTTCAAAGAAGGATTAATGATTTAAAAAGGTAAAGGTACGCTTAACATATACGTCTACACAGTAACCCGCAAGCCGCCGCAAGGTCATGTCGCGGGGGGTGTTAGGACACTAACCGTGAAACAGGATGCAACCACAAGCAAAACAAGCAAAAAAATGCCCATCCGACCTATTTTAACGTACACGCATGCAAACACATGGAATAGCAACTAGCATAGAAATGCACTTACGAAAATAATCAGATGTTTGCATTTAGTCTTGTCCTCGCTTGTAATTCGAATGTCTTCACTATTTCTGTTATGACTTTGATTTCTTAATGCTATTAATCCTATTTTATCGAGGTCCAACTTATAATAAAATTCATTATTTTAAGACAGCTGTTTTGTACATATAAAACAATATCTCCTAAACCTCTGAGCAAATATACTATACTGAGCCTCGGTAGCTTAACTGGTTAACGCACCCGGCCGTAAATCGAGGAATCCGGGTTCGAATCCCGGTCAAGGCGAATGATGTTTACACTCTGAAATTTTTGCGTTAAAACAATATCTGTTCGAATTGTTCTAAAATGGATCAAAAAAGGTTATTTGGTCGTTTGTTTGTTGCCATTCCGTTTTAATTTTCCCAATTGATGCTTATTTGTAAACTTTCAATAGGTATGTGGAATTGCACCCAAAATTTTCCAGCAGTACCTTCTCCGTCAAGACATGACGTTTTTTTTCATGCATTAATGGCAGCTGCATGTACAGATGTATGTCCATATGGTTAAAGACAGTCCTGATTACCTCTCATTTAGTTGAAATCCGTTGATGCGATTTTCATAGTGCCGTGCAAACCTGTCGTCAGGGAACACAGATCATTCATATTGTCCTAGCTTACCCCCCCCCCCGCTTGATTTTTATCCGTCCCATAAATCCATTCGCATTCACCATGACCTCCTCGCGTCCCAACCGAAAGTGACATTTAACCACGGCATCCCAACGTTTGCCGGACCTCCTCCTCTGGGCTTTCCGCTCTCTCCCTCCCTCTTCATCCCTCTCTCACTCTCTCCTATCTCCTCACTTAATCCCAGGAGCCAGTCATAAAGGCACAGCACGTCCGCATATCTTATCCGACCCAGCTCTGGGGAACAAAGGGAGTAGCGGTTAGCGTAGATCCACCCTATTCATTAGGACAGGGGCACGATTTTCTGTGGCGAATCCGGTTTAGCTCACCTCTCCTATTGTGCGTTAAGGAGAGTGTGCAAGATTGGGAGCATTGTCTGCTGACTTGAATTTCAGTTCTTAATATAACGTGATGCGTGAGTAAACGAATTGTGCTATTACATCATCAATTCGGTCTTTCACCATGGACCGTGATTTTTTCCCGTCGACTAAATTTATGCTTTTTTTTCAAAAGTAGGGCGTTGAAAATTTGTCATTAAACATTTACGAGTACAGCTATCGATTTTTTATCGATTTTACTTTTATATATTTTCTGTAAATCATATCCCTTTAACTTTGATCTCCTTTCTTCGACTCTCAAAGAATTTGGAAGCAGTAATTCTTCTACATCCAATCCATGAAGTATTTTCTGGTATTTTTCCCTTAAAAACCGCTTTGAATATGATATTCAGGATTATTCTTCCACAGAAAAAAAATTCACCCTTTATGATTGTTTAATTTTTTTGTTGTTGTCTCCTCGTTGAGATATTGGCATAAGTATTAGTGGTTTGTAGGTGACGAAAGGGTTACTCTATAGTTAATTTTAGTTCTCGATAATTATATGATAGTCGAGTTGCAATAAACTGTAGCTTCATTGTAAGTAAGGATATAAAGCTGTATGTTCAGAGCGTTGAAGTTTATTTTTTTGTCCTGTTTGGGCGCGGAGCTATTTTCGTATGATTGCTGCCGGGGAGGTTAAAGTTTGAGAGCCGCTGCCCTGGCGAACACCCGATACCGTTAATGTGGTCGAAACCTCTTGTTCCGTAATCTACTCCCTCTCTCTCTCTCTCTAACCTCTTTCCAACACAGCTCTTCTCGCATCCCGCATCCTTCCTCCCCGATATCCCACTCGTATCCAACCCTACGTCCACTTCTCCCCCGACATATCTCACTTTTTTTTATCCTCCCCTAACTTCCCTCCCATCTTACCAATCCCGCATTATCCGTTTTTTCTCCCATCCCTTTTTCTTGTTATCCGCTGTTCCTCCCTCCTCTCTTTATCCCTCCCCCATCTTTCTCCCTCTCTCTTTCGCCTACCGCCGACTCCATCGCCGACGTTACCTAAGCCGCA
Organism: Hetaerina titia; assembly: GCA_037158775.1. Classification (NCBI taxonomy): domain Eukaryota; kingdom Metazoa; phylum Arthropoda; class Insecta; order Odonata; family Calopterygidae; genus Hetaerina; species Hetaerina titia. The sequence continues at coordinate 65,335,649 of CM073771.1, forward strand.
GGGAACGGCGTAATTGGTCCGCCCGGAGTCCTATAAAATTCTCTCGCTCAAGCTGTCTTCGAAAACTCAAACTTCCTCTTCCCCCGGCTGCTAAGAACCTAACAATTCTCTCATCCACCCTCCTCCTTCCCTCCCACCCACCCACGACCTACAACTGGTCTCATCTCACGGAGCGCCTTTTATTCGAACCTTTAACCCCTATCCATCTCCGCCCCACTCCGTCTTTCCCTTCCACCTTTCTTCTTATCCCTTGTACTCTGTCGTTTACCCGGCTCAGGGACCATTGCCTTCTATTTTATTCACCCCAAAAGTCCCACCGTTTGTTCTCTACCGAGCACCATTTAATTAAATAGACGAAATGAAAAACCTGCTCGTTGAGGGTTTGCTAAACACCTTCCAAAATAAGTACTCTAGGCACTCTTTTTACTACGAGTTCTCTTTTAGCTCTAGTGATTTTCAATGATGCCCCCTGGTGTATTACGGTTTGTAGCTTTATGGAGGTTTTCCGAGTGATTTAGACATCGCTCTTTACGTAACGAGTTTCAGTTTAAACATTAGAGCCACTGTTTTAGCAAATACGAGTATTTTTCGTCTCGTTATTCTCGTATTTTTACAATTTTATTGCAATTTTTCCGTTTCGTTCCTTTTCTGGCGAGTAGCTCTATATATATATATATATATATATATATAACTTTTGGACGGCATAATAGAACACAGAATAAAACAGATAACACGTAAAAGGACACTCACACTGTAAATCATCTACAGTGTGAGTGTCCTTTTACGTGTTATCTGTTTTATTCTGTGTTCTATTGTGCCGTCCAAAAGTTATATTGCTCTCGTGAGTACTTCCGCATCATCGATATATATATATATATATATATATATATATATATATATATATATATATATATATATACATATGCGAGTCGCGGTGGTCTAGTGGGTAGAGCGTTCGGCTACTAACCGGAGGGTCCCGGGTTCGATTCCCGGGCAAGCCACTTTGGGCACCTGCAGCTCCACCCAAGCTAGTTGATGTTTGTGGTACCAGATCTTACTGGGAAACCATAACCGGCACAGGGAAAGGAACTGGCCCCCCTACCCTGATGTGTGAATATTCACACGCCGTCGGGCTTGGTACATGGTTGAGCTCTACCATCACCTACTAAACCGACCTTCGGGTTGATTACTGTGTAGTTTTCTTACATATTTTGCACATAGTTAAATCAATTTTAAAACATATGAGGAGTCAACAGAAACGTTGCATCTGTAGAGAGAACAGCTAACTATAATAGTTAAGCTAGTTATAAAGAGTTATAACAGCTATCTGTGACGCGCATTTTCCAATGAACTTGGAATAATTGCTATCCATAATAATTACAAATAATAAATTTTTTGGTAAATATGCAGTTTTAATTGCGGGACTCCATTAATAATTCAGATTTCGAGGTTAGCTGAGAGAAAAAATGACATCTGTTATCCCAAATACTTATTCCAATGGCTTTTACAGTGATGTGTACGGGAATCTTACGGAATACTAATATAATCTAATTATGAGATTCATTTCAAATATTAAATAAAAGCTGGACATTTTTTTTAAAGCAGCAGCAATACTAAGTTTCAAGATTCCATTTGACTTAGAAAAGCTTCCATCTGATCACATATTAGCATTCAGTCTTCCCATTTGAACCACTCCATATCTGTTCACGCTAACTATTCGAATATAGTTTTTCTCAGTATAATATTTGGTTCTTTTGAAAACAATTTTTATGAAAATATGGAATGTATTTAATTACACTGACTGTAGTGATAAAACTATGTGCCTGAGCAGTTTTATTATTTTCTCTTATTGCTGAGAACGAGGAAGAATGAATTGTTGCACTCTAATAAATGACATAAAATTTAACTTTTCATGTCAAATCCAAGCCTTGAAATTGAAGGTGCTGAAAATCGAACGACCTTTGATAGTAATCGTTTCATTTGCATATTACTGTGAGGAAAGAGAAGCTCTGTAGTATTATAATGTGCTTTCCTTCCTCCAATGATTACTAGCGCATATCATATGGTATCTTACATATGTCAACATGCAGAAATGCTGGAAGCTCTTTATCCTTCCTTGTGGACAAAATGTAATTCTGTTTGGATATTCATACTCAAGGTGTTTATTCACTGCAAAAATCCAACCAATTTTTTTAAACGAGTAATTTCCTTTGGAAGGACAGGGTGATAGTATTAGAGGTGTATTGTTCTTGTAATTAAAAAATTCGATAATTGTTCTTGATCCTCCATCACATGTCCACTCCCTTCCATCTTCCGTCTCCATCCCTCACCTCTCCCTGGGTTCCGTCTCATCACCCTTCCTCCGTAATCTTTTCTCGCTGTCTCCTTTCACTTTCCCACCCTCCGTGCAAATTTCCCCTCCACTCCTCCTCCTCACACACGGCCCGTCCTTTCCTCCCCTTAACTCCTCGTCGCCGACAAGTCTCCCCTGAAATGCCTGCCCCCTCGAGCCCCAGAGACATCGCTTATCCACTTCACCTGGAATTCACCCACACCCCACTCAAGGTCAAAACTCTCTCCCTTCCCCTCTCTCTCTCTCTCTCTCTTTCTTCTTCTCTTTTCTTCCTCGTCCATTTTCGTTCCTTTTTTTCCCTCGACTTTTCTTTCTCTTCCATATCCCAACCTCCGCCTGAGAATTGAAATATTTTTTTTTAATTCTAAGAATTTTTTTTTTACTCCACACGCTCTTTTTTCGTTGGGCGGTGGCTGTTTGTGCGAGAGAATTTAAAAAAGAGAGAGAGGACGGGGGAAGAGGAGAGAAGAATGAAAGAAATGGGGAATGAAAGATGCTGATGTAGACAAGTGTAAGGGTTGTGTGAAAGGAGGTGAAACATAAGGAGTGCTCCTGCCTTTATTGGATCTTATCTCCCTTCCCGTTGTCGCCGTCTGCTAAAATGTGGTGCAAATCTTATGGCACTTGCATTTTTTTTCAGCCTAACCTTTTTCGTCGTATTCTTTTCTCCTTCTCGCCTCGTGGTCCTCTTTTTTCCTCGGCCACCCCGCAAGAAAGTGGCCTTAATTACGGTCCATAGAATTCTATTTAAAAGATTCTTTAATTACGGTAAGATATTTTTCTCTCTCTCCCTCCGCCGTTCTCAAAAAGCCCTGGAGCCATTTACATTGGGTTATACCCTTTATTGTAACCAATTACAAGCTCCGTTTTTCAAATGAAGTGAGAGAATATTTTTAAACAATTTTATTTTAATTGCGTTAATGCCGAAGAAGTATTTTTAACGCATTACTACCACAATTTGTATCTTTTAGGGTACATTCCTGAGCAAATGGTATTAATGCCGAGAGATCATGGAAATTGGTCTGGAGTAAATTTTCAAACGAAAAACTTCCATGTATTTTGTTTACAGACGGCCCTGATAAATAATAACATGCTCCTTGCTTGGTTGAATAACCCTTTATGTGCACTCAGTTCCAACGTAGAGTTGGAATTAGAGTCGGAATATGATGAATTTCTTTTAAGTGAACTTCTGGTGTAGCCTGGTGGCATTAATTTATGTTTTTTAAACTTAAGTGATTTAGGACTCGTAAAATGCTGATTTTCAACACGCGATATGCCTTGTGGAGCAGTTGATAAATGGTCATGGTCTATAAACGCATATACATATTTCTCAATTGTATAAGGTTTTACCCTAAAGAATACATTTATAAGGAGAGTATATGGCAAAAACTGTGCCTTATTTGTATGGAATACATCAGGTAAATGGCAATCGTTGTAGCCAGCGGTGGTTAAAATCTTCCACCGCTCCTACGTCCACTCGACCACTTCGCCCACTAGTAATAATGAAATTTCTTGTGTCTGTAATATACCTACTCTCATAGTTTACATTATTTGTACGTCTCGTACAATTAATATAAATTGAATTTGTTCTCCATTATCGTGTCGTAAAACATATATGAAGTGATACACGATGGCAGCACAGCAATTCTAACCCTTGCAATCATACTATATATATATATATATATATATATAAATTATATAATATGTATACACATAAATATATTTAATACAATGATATATATATATATGGTTCGTACGGAAGATAAGTGTACTGATTTTTTCCCGCCGCTCCAGGCGCGCCCAGCACCGCTCTGACGGGCTGCGATTGGAGGGGGGGTATGTTGGCAAGCGACGCTGAAAAAGGCAGTCGGCTCTGAGCTGTGGTGTAGTGAGGAGCTCTGTTAACGCGAACCTCCACGCTCGACCCACGTCACGGAACGCGATGCCGAAGTTTTTGGAGCAGCGTTATTCCATCAAATTTGCGGTAAAGCTTGGGAAATCGTCTACCGAAACTGTCGGTATGATTAACCAGGCTAACGGGGAGTCAGCCATGTCCAGAAACATGATCTTTCGGTGACACAAGATGTTCGTGGAGGGCAGAGAAGAGGTCGACGACGAACCACGGCCTGGACGCCCATCAACGACACTCACCGACGAAAATGTGCGAAAAGTTCGCGATGTACTGAAATCTGATCGTCGTCTTAGTGTTCGGATGATAGCAGAGCAGTGTAATGTGCCAAAAAAAATAGTGCACGAGATTATTAGGGACCAATTACAGATGCGAAAAATTTGTGCAAAGTTGGTGCCGAAAGTGCTCAGTGATGATCAAAGACTCAATCGTTTGGAAATCGCGACACAACTTGCGGATCACTGTAAAAATGATCCACATTATTTAGTGAACGTTTCTGTTCCCGAAGATAAAGAGGAGTTTGAAAGGAACGCGATACGGGACTTTGGACGCCGTCAAAGAGGCCGTGACGACGTGTCTTCGAGAGGTTCTCGATGACGCCTTTGCGGGAGCGTTCCAGGAATGGGAACGCCGCTGGAACAAGTGTATCGACTCACAAGAGTCCTATTTTGAGGAATATTAGCTTAAGATATGTAAAAGTGTAATAAATTTTTTTTCCTGAGCTCAGTACACTTATCTTCCGGACGAACCCTGCATATCATTAATACCACATATGATTGATATATACTTAAATATCATATATCTGGAAAATAATATTCTAGTTTGCAATTTTCGGAGGTTAAATACGAAGTAACCTATATTTGCGGCGAAAAACGGTTTTCTTCTTAATGTTACCTTTGATTTGTAACGATAAGTTATGAATTATGCGTAATAATTTTGATATTTCGCATAGATTTAAGTTCGGTTCAATATGGTTCACAATAAAATTTACGTAGTTCTACTCTGATGCCTCAATCCACACTTTTTCCTTCTTTGAATGCGAATCAGTTTGAGAACATATAATGAAATACCTCATGCGCATTCATCCGCAAGGGTTCCGAATCATTTCGATCTTCCGGACAAAGTGGTACAATGTCGTGATTCGGGGGAAAATGGAATAATCATAACGTTAATTAGAGATTCCAATTCCTTTTTGCTTCTCCTTTAATTCGCCCGCCATTCCTCCATACTCCCGGACCATTCTTCCGAATGAGCCTCCCCTCAACGACATCGCTTCCGGCCTCGTCACTTTGATCACTCGCTGACCTTCGTCCCAAAAACGCCCCGCCAATTCCGTCCACCAGCTCGAACTTCAATGACGGACTCCTTCCGTTCCCCCGCCCTCCATCCTCCCCCACCGATCTGACCCCCGTCTCTCTCACCCTCTCCGACACCCTCAAGGCTCCAGTTTAGGTCGTCTCCTCCCTGCTCTTGAAGCTCTTTAACCACCCCCTCCAACTCTTCCGTCCCTTCACCCTCCATTTCGTTATCAAAAGCCTGCTCAAGCCCTCCGCCCCCCATCATTTCCCACTCTCTCGCAAACCACCCATCAAAAGTGAATCCGGACAGAGCGTGACTCCTTTCGTAGATGTCTTTGGCCATCTTTTAAACGGTATCGCGCGTTTTTTTTGACGAGGAGGAGGAATCGTCGAATCGGCGAAGGGGACACCCTCCCACGGCGCTTCCTCACTTACTTCGTCCATATGACATTCCCCACTTTTCCCTTCACTCCATATCATCCTCCCCCCACCGCCATCCCCACCGTCCCTCCCTCACAGTACCACATGTGTTAAAACCCGGAGGAGTAGAGAGGGGACGGGAGAGTTTTCCGGTGGGGACGTCCTCATCTGCTAATTGCCGGCGAGGAATGCGTTTATGTAGGGATGTTGGAGGCGGATACCGTACCGGGGCAGTATGGGGCGTTTTGGAATTCCGAGAGAATGTCGTAATCTTTGGGGCCTTTTGAGAAGAAAACTATTCCCACAGTGCCTGTGTGTGTGCGTGTGTGTTTGTTCATTTGTGTTTGTGTATGTGCTTATGTTAGTGTGTGTGTGTGTGTGTGTGTGTGCGTGTGTGTATGGGTGTGTGTGTGTGTGTGTGTGAGCGCGCGCTCAAGAATGCCTGCCGACGTGATGCGGCGACCCAGTCGGTTGGAATGCCGGGAAGGGGGCGAGGATGGGAGGCGGGGACGGGAGGGCGGGTGGTAGCGGGCATGACGGTGGATAGAGTTTTGTGCGTTCCCTTCCGAGAGTATAGTACCAGAAAGTGGACGCCGCACTTGTTGTTATGAAAATGTTAGTCCTCCGCCCGTGCACGTATTCAAGCCAAAGTTTAGCGGTTTTTGCCAAGTTCCACCCGCTTCCTCGTACTAGAGGGAGACTCTCGAATTCTTCGGGGGTCGTAAATAGTTTTTTTTTGCTTACCCTCTAAGTGTTGCGTATGTGTATGCGTATGCTTATGTATCGCTCTCTCATTCCTGCGCATTCTCCTTATGTAAGGGTTTATCTTTTTTTTTGCGTCACTTGGAAAATTTCAGCGCCTACCTTTTAAGGAATTGCGGTGAGATTAAAAAAAAACTTTAATTGTATATAAAGGCGTACTATCTACAGAATATACGCTTATTAAACACCATAAAAAAGTGGAACCAAGACTATTGATGTGGAAAAGAACTTAAAGCGTGGTAATGCAACAATTTCAGAGAGTAAAAATCATTCGCCTTGACCGGGATTCGAACCCGGATCCCTCGATATCCGGCCGAGTGCTTTAACCAATTAAGCTACCGAGACGTCCTCTTACACTTTGAAATTTTGGGGGCTTTAAAGGAACAAGATGTTATGACGAAACACCGTACATACAATGTCACAGGCATTCGTAGTCGTGCGCGACGCGCCACAGTCCACGATGTTAATAAAGCCAATTTCAAGCACTTAGGCTGTCCATGCCTTAGACAAGGTTCGAAGCCCGGTCAAGGCAAATGATTTTTACTCTCTGAAATTGTTGCATTGTAATGCACACATAGCGTCACTCCGTTAAAGTTACTGTTACAGTTTCTTGAATTTAAAGCGTGGTTTCAAGTTATTATTATTACCTGCCTCATTTTTCAAGTTTTAGTTTGAACTATTTTTTTAGTTTTCAAGCCAATCAGTTATATCTACGTAGTATCTGGAAAATGGTCACAGGGAAGTGTGGCGGGGGATGTTAGAGTATTAGCCATTCTAACATAATCTCAATTATTACACCTATGCCCAAAAATCAGATTGATCATGCACTCGGACAAAGTTAATCACGCGAAAAAAGGTAATAACATGCAAGAATATTAAGTAACTGGATAGATTCAAATAAAGTGGTGAGATTGCTTGTAAATATGGTATATTTCAAGTTAATACAGGGTATTGACAAAATATATACTCTATCGATACTAATTATCTCCTTTACGTCCACGATCATGTCCCTTTCGATCTCTAATCATTCGACTGAATGAGATTTCAATGCATATTTTTTCTCTTTAGTAGTCAATAAACGTTCAACCAATATTGAATTAATTATGTTTACATGTTTTATCGCAAAATGTTTTCATTTTTGTTTCAGTTTTATAGGAAATTTTTAGCTGCCACGTTTAATTTAATCTTTTATCACGTTCATTAGCTCATCGATGCTTACATATACGATCATAGATGTAAATTAGCATTCCTAACTCTGATGCCTTTATGTCAACTTCTATTTTACTCTCAAGGCATTTGCTTACAGCCGTTTCAATATATCGATTCAATTCCATTTAAATATAATTACATTTTAGTTCCTTTCGTGTTCTTTCTGGTTTTATACTATTGTGTTACAAGTCAATTTATCAAAATTCTTCACTAATCTGCGACGAAATTCAAAGCGTAAGAGAATTTTTGTATGCACTTCTCCTTGGCAGTTTTAAGGGGTAGAAGAACTTTTCCCAAGTAGTTGATCTGAAGTTAAATACTTTGTTCGCTTTTCCTCTCCATTTTTTTGGTAGAATATTCTTGTCGTAATCTTCAGTGCAAAGTTCTTTAGGTTAATTGCCCAATAGTTTTCACATTTTCCTATGACCATTTTCTTTTTCGGAATTGGAACGATTGTTCTTCTCTCAAAGCCCGTCTTCAATAAGAATTTCATCATTTTCCACTTTAACGACATCTTATCTGTGTTCCTGGAAGTAATATCTCATGGTTCTGTAAGAAGCTAACACTAAATTAATGCCCTTCGTGTATTTTTCTCTAGTTTTATCTTACTTTTGGCATTAAATTTCTTATCTTTTTTTTAACTTCCTGGTACCTTCTTCTGTTATACTATAACGTCTCTCCCTCTTATGGCTTTTCCTTGTTCTGGCGACGCACGGCTTCCGAGTTCCTCTCTTCGTGTCTTCTCAGATTTTCCTCAGTCGGCCTTACATCGGTACAACCATCTAGTACAAATAATATATCTATATATACCCTACAATCCTCTACAGGGGTGTGTGACGGAGGGTACTAGGGCACTACCCTTAAAATTCAATGCAACTACATGTAAAACCGACAAAAACATGCTAGTGCACACTCACGTACTGTATATATCCATGGAAAATTAACTTTTAACTTACTCACATGCAAACACGTGCAAGCAACTAATATACTCAAGTATATACACTTACGAACTGACTTGATGTCTACCAAGAGTTTAATCTTGTTGTTGCTTGCGATCACATTGGCTTCAAATTTTTGCTATGATAGACAAGTAACGATGCCTTTCTGGATCTAAGTTTGGCTCTGTTTCTTGCATCATCAGCTGATATTTACATTTTTTCCACTCAAATTCTAAATGTCAATCTCCTTAGGGTGCCAGAATTTCCGTGGTCATGCTTCAGTTGATTAAATTAGAAAATATACTTAAAAATATGCTGTCCATAGTGCATTCATTTCTCCACGGATGCAATACTATAACTTCGCCATCATAATTGATTAACCACTAGGATTATTACATAATATTACTTACTTGGAAGCGGCCATAATGATTTAAGGAGTTATTTATTTTTTGTTAATTGTAGTTTCACAGATTAAATCCATAAAATCTTCCCTTGCCTTTTTATCTTCGTGATGAAATCTACCATGTTTTCCTTTTGATGACTAAAAGTGGAAACATGAATTTCATGTTTAATTTTTATGGTCGGTCGACGTTAATTGAAATTTATTTGGATTCAAAAGATCTGGAAAAAGGTTTTTCTTAAAATACCATAAAGACTTTTATACTATATACAGGGAGGCACCCAAAACTGGTAGGACTGATTTTTTTACAAGAATTTTATTGACGATATACTTACATCGACTTAATATTCTTCAAAATATGCTACTTGAGCTGCTACACACTTAGTATAACGTTGTTCCCATTCCCCGTACGCCCGCTGGAAATTTTCTTTGGGGATACCGTTGATGACCCTCGTCGAAGCCTCTTGAACGGTCTTTATCGAGTCAAAACGTCGTCCCTTGAGCTGTATTTTCATCAGGGGGAAGAAGAAGAAGTCCGGTGGTGCCAGATCGGGAGAATAGGGCGGGTGCGGCAACGTGGCAACGCCATATTTGGCCAGGAGCTGTCCGACGAAGAGCGCGCCATGGCACGAATTTTCGGCACAATCTTGGCGCACACCTTGCGCATGGCCAAATCCTATGAAATAATGCGTTGGACGTTGGATGCAGACAGACCCAACTGGTCTGCAATTTCTTCACAGGTTAAGCGTCGGTCTGTGTTCAGCAGCGTCCTCACTCTGTCCACATTCGTGTCGGTTCTTGCCGTCGACGGCCGTCCGGAGCGATGGTCGTCTTCAACGAGCTCCCTAACCTCTTTAAACAACTTGTGCCACTCAAATACTCAACTACTGTGGAACGGCTTAAGGCAGTGTCCCCATAAGCCTGCTTGATCATATCGAAGGTCTCAGTTGCCGTCTTCCCGAGTTTCGCACAAAACTTCACGGAATAACGTTGTTCTAAATTCAGATTCATTTTGTTTTTCGGCGCGGACAAAAAACTTGCTTCACTAAAAACGGTGTCCTCACTCAACGACAGCCCGCAGGCGACTAAGGTTGGTGTCGATCTGTTGCTAAGAGCCCCCTCCACCTTACCCTGCCAGGCAAGCCCCCCTCCACCGCTCCATTCGCGCCAGAAAAAATCAGTTTTACCACTTTAGGGTGCGACCCTGTGTATATGCTACTTCTAAAGATAAATTTGGTTGCGAATTAGACACTCTTATTTAATTATCTCCATTAAACTGTATTTTCTAATCTGATTAATATTTCAGAAATTCTAAAATAATCGGAACAAAAATCTTGAAGATATTTTGATTATATAGTTTGAACAATTTGTATTCTTCATAAATTATTAATTTTAGCCGAGAATATTGATCAATAATAAAACGGGTTTTTAAAGTTTCACTTATATTGGTGTGATATAGATGGATTCCAATTAGTTCTCCTATTTTTTAAAGTACATTTTGTAAATTCTTGTTTCCCATTTGTCATGATCACGCTTTCATGTCTGCATTAAGAGAGATGTTATGGGAAAAATGGTCTGTATTTATTTATTTTACTTCTTTGCGAGTATTTTGATCGAAATTCTGTTTTTTTCTCTTCGAATATTTTATATCTTACCAATCTCATATAAAACGCGGAAGAGTAAAACTATCAAAATGCTTCAGTCAAAGTGGAGGTAAATATAGTTGTGTAAAATTTTGCCATCATCGCGGGATACTCCTACGTGAAGTTTTTGTTTGGGTGTCATTAAAAATTATTTTAAATAATATCTCTTCTTAATTGACCAGCCTGTAAATTCAAAATTTAATGGAAAACTATGTTGGCTGGCTATTGTACCTTTTTCCCCAGACATCCGAGTTCGATTTTAGAATTTTTCTGTTCATTTTTAATTTTCGATGACTTTCTCGGGGCCAATGTTTTGTTTTATCGGATACGTAGGCACTTGAAAGCCTCAATTTCCTCAATTTTTACAAAACGGCCTCACTTTCCATGAAGCGGAATGTTATCCATACTTTTGACAGTCACCTTGTCCTTAGAAATAGGTCATAACTTGCTTCGGGACTTGCCTAGTGTTAATGTTTTCATAAAGTACCTTTTGTGTGTGAGCGTTCGTCAGCATTTTCTCATCGGATTCTTTTTTCATTTCGCTATTCTTGTCTCGAACTTTTCAGAAATTCTTTTTGCATAAATTATTGCTTTTTCCGTACTAGGCCGCAGAATCAATTGTTTCATTCTCGGTGGAGCCGAGAGAGAGTGATGTGTCACACCAAACCGAGTAAATGGAAAAATTCTCTTCTGTGCGTAAACTCAAACCATTTGATTATAAATACTTAGTCTCTTTCATTTCTATTTAATGGCAATTATTCACGTGTTCATTTTCAAATTAATTCCTTTTTTATACCACATTACTTAAAAAATAACGTTGTTGATAAAATACGTGACTTTCGACGCATATTCTCTGTAGAGCATTTGTTATTCAGCTCGTAATTTGTCAGCTCTCTGATATTTGCCTCAAGAAATAGGTAATAATTTTATTAAATTATAATTTTATTACTGAGTGAGAAATGTATGTGATAAAACCGTATGTACTTGTGCTATGAATAATGTGTTAACGGGACGCGATTTTGAACGGTATATGAAATTGAAGAGTACGTGATTACGGACGAAGTGTGGCGATGGACGGTGCGTAGTATGTACTCGTGTGGTGTACACCTAATCCTTGTGTGATGGTAAAGGAGAGGTCGGTAAGCTTAAAAGTGTCATTGAATATACGAGCATTTTGTCTCATATCTGTTCTTCTTGTGTGTTTATGTATGTGCATTGTAAGAGTGACCAGTGATCACACTGGACCGTTGCCACCAGGAAAATTGCCTATTTGCAACGAAGTTTATGTAAATAAATAAATTAACAGATCGCGATATGAACCGTAAAATATTGTTAGGTACGTTACATTTAATTAACTCCCTTAAAATTGTTGAAAGACGTACCTTCATGAGATGGCTTAAATATTATTTTCTTTTTGACCTTTCCTTATTTTCGGGCAAACTTTTTATTTTTTTGAGGCGAATCCATTCGAGTTTGGGAAAAACAATTTATTCTTGCGGAAGACCTAAAACAGGGGAGCTCGTTAACAGTGGAATATTCCTTTTAGCTTCTATTTTCCTCAAAATCTATTTTTTTCCAAAAATTACAGCAATAAGTTGGGCAGATGCTATAATAACTCCCATCTTTACTCCCACTAATCACATTCGTCTCTCAACCAACCGCTCCTCTCTTCTTGTCATGCCCGTACCGCTATTCCGTTAGCTTTCTTGTAATATTTATCCTACAAGGCAGGCTTCCTCCTTATTGCCAACTGCACCCTCACGCACCAGTGTTTCATCGACGTATTATGCGGATCGATAATGAATGTCAAAGAAACGAAAAGCGAAGCATGAAGGGACTGCCTTCTTTTTTTTTCTCATTGAATGGATGTATTTTACGGTTAAAACATGAAATGTCGGAATGGATAGTAAATGATACGATGCTTCCTCCGTTAATTTTCTTTTGGGTTATTGAAAGAGATTTCTACATTTCCTTTTACACGCAGCAATATTACAGCGGATGACGGTGTTGGTGACCGTTATCCCCGACGCTGACCGGATATTTGCAAAAGCGATTTGTGTGAATAGACAAATATGTTTGTCCAGTCCATTTGCTTGATTACTCTCCCTCATTTTGCGGAGTTACGACCATTTTAGAAAGGGACTTATTCCACGTATTTTCGTCCTCATTATCCGCAGATTAGAAAGTTAGATTTGCGAAAACATTGTTTCCCAGAGATTTACGTTGTTTCAGTTCATTCAGCTTCTTGTTTTCCCCTATCAGTACGGCTTCTTTGACGATCGCTCAAGTGCATTCGTATTTGTGTAGAATAACTTGTGATACCGGTATTCAGGGAATAATTAAAGGAATTGTCTTTTTAAACTTTCCACAATCTAGAGTTTATGTCAGTTAAAAGACTTGAATCACAAAAGTAATCTATTATGGGTATTGTGTATTTTAAAAACCGAATGGAAAATGGGAAAAATATTTATCAGCGCCAAAAATGTAGGCCTGATGTAAAAATGAAAAAATGGTAAAGCAGAACTTTGTTCGTATTCGGTGAAAATTAATAATCTGCATTTTCAGGTGATTAATTTAAGGGCGGTAATTTAATCTTAAACTTCAAACACGTGTACATTTTATAATAATTGACTCTGAATAATGTGTGTAAATATGATTCAACTGAACAGTTTTTAATCTTCAATAAGTCTTTTTCTCTGAAGTTAAACCATTATTCCGATACTTAGATCGACGGTACGTCATTTACTTGGGATAATGTTTAATAAAAGTTTGATTACAACGGTATTCAATACAATAACGCATACTGGTTTAAGCTACATGTATAACATGGCAAGTGTTGAAATCAATTCTTTCATTTCAAGTTGCTATTTGCATAAATGCATGCAGATATGACATATTTTTTTTCTCTAGCTTTAGTTCCTTGTTACAAACTTCTAATATGATAAAAAAATGCATCTTAAAGTCAAACGTAGGTAGATAGGATGGTCAACACTATATGCTACAAATTTTGTAGATTCTTTCATCAATTACTGATCAATAACGTTACATATAATTGTCAACTGACTTGAACTATGGGGGTAAATTTAGTCGATATAATTTTCCCAGGACATGAAATATATTATAAATAGTTAATATAATTAAGATATAACACGGTAGTTCATAGTGGTTTAGCATATTTAATAAAAATGAAGACTTCCTTAAAGTATTTTGCAATTTAGTAAGCGATGTTTTCGTTGAATTTTAAATTAGCAAATTAAAGATATGTAATAATTGGTACTGTTTAAACTTGGAATGCTCTCTATCATAAAAAACTCCATTTTTTCCATCCCACTCTGACATTTCTCTTTTTCTCAAGGAAAACTTATTTGGCACAACTTTCCAATTTTAAATTTTAGCATGCAAGGTTCAATGCGAGGTCAAGTTAGGGAAGCGTACCACGTGTTTTCACCAAGTTTGGAATAGGCCAATTTCATTAAATTTAATCCAACTTTGCTTGGAACTTTGGTACTGTCATAACACTTAGGACAGTTCATGTTAATTGGTGTTTGAATTTCTCATTGGAGACTTTATTCGGACATTGCTTTTGTTCATTACTGAAAAAAACTAGTGCCCCAGTCATATAGTAGTATGAAACTGGACTAAATACTTAAACGTCATATGTCAGTATGATTGATTACATCGTTCTAAAGCTTTCGGCTGTGTGATTGATTGCCGTGGTGATATTGTAATTAATGTGTGCCATCCGGTCACAAAAGTCTTCATTTTCTGTGACCATTCTCTTCTGCAAATATACAACACCTCGAATGGCGCCGCAAGGGTGTCTGGCAGGAAGTGCTAGGACATAACCATGAAAATATGATAGAAAAATCCTTTTGCAAACGAAAGAAGCATTAATAAACTTGCGTGTCTCTCCCTATTAAACGTTCAATGTAAATAAGGATTTTTGAATATATATGACCCTTAAATATTGGCCATAATATCCGTTATTTCTATTTAGTTGAACTTGAATTATTGCTTCAATATCAGAAATTAAATCTTACGATTGCTCAAGTCCTTAATAATGTTGGGACAAGCCTGCCGGTTATCCCGGAAACTCATTATAGTAATATATTATGTTGTTGCTTGCTTTTGAATAATAAATGATAAACGATTATCTATTGTTGGGAAATGCATGCATGCTGTGCATGTGTCAAATGTGCATTTATTTAATTTTACCAAACCCGTACGTTAAAACTTCTGTTTTTTATTCCGTGTTTGATTAGTTGTGAGCCATAGGGCAGTACTTTAAACGGAGATCCAAAAATGCTTTAAAAATTCTCTGTAATTGATGTCTTAGCAATAAGCTTAATCTACCTTTTAGTCCCTAAGAACTTCTTTTCTTAGTGAGCCGTTGTTTGGGTGTCTTTTCATGGCAAGTTTTTCCGATCTGGCCATATTTTCTCCGAAATCTCTCATTTCTTAATTTCATGTTTTCTAAGACTGGCACCGAATGTGAACAACAATGAGATATTCATTCTGCGTAGTTTTATAAATGAGCAATCCTATTTTTCGTACGGCAATTTAAAAATTAATTGCATGAAAATTACAATTATTTTCTAATTTGCGTTTTTTCAAATCAGGCCTGCGTCATGGTCGCACAGGTACTTCTATTTAAGGGTATGTTTCTATGTTCTTTTTAAGCATATATTTTCCTAGTAATGTTAGGTGTGATGTGACTGTTAAACCCAAGTACTTACATACTTAGTGGGAATAATGACTATTTAAAGTACCAAGATATTTATTAAAGTTGTATTTAACGTTCTATTTGCTTACATTGCTATTGGTTTTCATTTGGTTTTTTTTCTTCATGGAAGAGAAAGGCATTTGTATACCAAATTTGAATACCGAATATTTGGACAAGAAGCATACTTTGGTCTTGAATTAAGTTCATAAATGTATACATAGATACAATACACATAGCTAAGGGAAATTGCCAGAATAGATGATATTGTAGTCTTGGAGAAATATCATTTGCGCTGAGTCATTTTAGTAAAGCAAGATGGCCCGCCGATATTAGTCCGTACAGTTTTCATTATTCAAGAAGTTTATATAAAATTCTTTACCTGACATAACAAGTGTGTAACGATTCTGGAAACATTATTTATAGAAGTGATTTTTTCTGTTAGATTTTATTTCAATTTTCGGGCAGATTCCTTCAATATTCAGCCCTGAGAATTTATTCACATAAGTGATCCTATGCTTTTTTTTACTGAATCTACTATATTTACTCTACCGCCTGTTCTATCGTCATCATCATTTTTGTAGTTTTGCGAAGATTTGGCGAATGTTTTTTTCAATGAATAATTCGGATATGCCAGCAATTCTACACGGCCTTGGTCCACCTCGTGGTGTGATGTAGTAAAATGGAGAGATTCCCTCGTTTAACCAAACAAGGACACACCTATTAGGATCCTTCTACCCTCCAAGGCTATCCAAATACGATGTACCAACATCCGATTCCATGGCTTCTCCTCGATAAATATTCATGGCCTTATGCAATATTTTTCCGTCACCCCCTCTCTACTTTCCCCGGCAATTCAATTTCCCACTCCCAATCCATCAAAGCTTCCTCACCCTCCGCCGAGCTCACGCTCCCTTAATCCGTTAGGGATGAGAGGAAAAATAAAGGCCGGTTTCCCGAAACGGGACCAAATGGCTGGAGAGGAGAAAGGTAAACTTTTTAAATCCAGTTATTTCCAGGATCCCTGAGAGATGACTATCTCCCCGTCCATGTCACGCTCATCCCTACCCGCCCAGAAAGTTTCACCCTCCGCCCCGACCCACTCCCTTGCCGACGCCGCTCTGGGATCCCGTCGGCCCAGTCGCCGGAGAGCCAGTTGCCTAGCAACATCACCGCGATAACCGCGAAAATCTGTCGCGACGGGAGATCACTTTCTCCGCTATTCATGCCCGAAATTTCCAATACTCCTCCTCTCTTTCTTCTCCTCCGGGTCGCTATATTCCCTTTGTGTGGTTTGTATGCCTTCGGGAAAAAAACAAGGTTGTTATTTTTTTCTCATCAACGTTGCGACCCTTTCCGGACCTAAGAAATTCTCGTCTCCGGCCACACCGACGTCATTGTGGTTCCATTTAAAAGAAGTCAGCGCTTTCCATTCACGTGCGAATGGACGAATGATGTCTTTATTTTACATTCACGTCGGTATCAATAATTCAAGATGAAAGTAAACTCAAGTTTGGTCCTTTTTAAGAAAGATACCGTTTAAATGTATAAAATAAATAATATTGACATGTTAGAAGTGAACGATGAAGACAATTAACGAGGGCTTTTCAATGAAGAGTGATTATGGATTAATATCCATTTAATTTATTGAGTTTAAATTTAATATTATTAAAATTTTTACCTCAGTGAACGCATATGATACAAGTTGTATAGATTTGAATCATGTATTGCATCAGCAGCAGTCGTTGAAAGTGGAAACATGCTCATGCTGCCTACGGTGAAATAAAGTGTGCCTCCTTTGCTGCCACAGATGAACTGAACAGGTGAAGCTACGATTGAGAGTTTGCTTTGGCATAAAAGTAATCGCTATTGTAAGTAGGTAAATAGGTAAAGCCACCATCTTACTATTTAATGGCATAGAAGGTTTACGGAGGAATTAATACATCCTAAAGCGGAGCTAAAAGATGAATGAAAGTGTTTGAAGAAGGGATATAATCAATTTTTAAAGAAGGTGGACCTACAGCTGCCGTCACTACTCTTAAGAAAGTACACATTGAAATTGTTTCTACCATTGAGAGAAATGATCGTCGAATAACATAAAAATCACAATCAAAAATGTTGAAAATCCATTTTGGCTCCGGTCGCACTTTTCAACAGAACTGAAAATTTCACTTGACGCATGTTTCTTTCGCTACAAAACACACCGAAAAGTCTTGATTACTAGTATCTCACGAAAACGATGATATCAGCAACGATGTAAGAAAAATCAGTCCAGTTTTATCCTCTCTTCCAGCCGATTTATTTTCATGGCACGCAACTTTCGTGGGTAAACCATGAATAAAAGTAGAAGACATCCTTCTTGTTATTAACAATGAATATCTAAATTTTATTATCTGTTTTCAATTCCGTTCATTTTTTCATCCTTAACCAATAAGTATTGGCAGTTTCTTTCCTATCTTTATTTCGCCCCGCTTTCATTTTTAAAATCCGTCGATTTTTTTCTATTTCCGGGTCATTAGTTAGTGCAATTCCTTTGATACGTTAATGCGAAGACAAAAGGTGATGTGCGAATGAGTGAACGGCATTACTGGAATTTTGATGAAGCGCTTTTCCACTTAGGAAAAATGAAGTTAACTTTTTTTCGATAATTGATTACCATGGCTCTTTTTTTATGAATTTTCTCTGAATGATGATGTAAGAGTTTGATTAATTAGAATTTTTGCGGCCCACATCCATATCTACCTATATTCTTTACTTCATCACTTCAAAGATGCGCTGGAAGAAATTCACTAGAGCAAGACAGCGCTTTCGTTTCGAGTCACTCACCCTTTTATTGATGACAACCTCCTTAGAGCACTTAGCTTACCTCGCTAACTCACAATTTTGGACGGATTCAGTCATTAGTATTCATTCCTGAGGAAAGATTGAGATTTCTTGTCATCATACTATGGCACTTAAAGACTTAAAAGTTTGAGATATGCGAAGAAACGATCCCCAACAAACTTTTCTCGTCATCTTAATTACAAAAGAGGATAAGCCATATTCTTATGAAACTGTAGATCGCAATGTTAAGTTAGAAGTTGTACTCTGTTCATCCCTTGAACTCCTATTCTATTATTGCTTTCGTCTTCTAAATTTATGAAAATACAATCTGTGATGATACAATTTCTTCTGAAGTCCATGGGATTAAAAATTCATAAAAAAATATTCTCATGGACGGAAGAATATTAAAAAAATAATCTATACTAACAGTGTAAGGTATTTCATGCAAATAAATAGCCTTGGACTCACTTGAGACACACCTAATACGAAGTTTTTAAAACTGAAGCCTTTCACTTACTTTATTGTCTGTGGACCTAAATTTCCTCCTTAACATTTTTATGTGATCATCCCATTTTTTGTGCATGTATTAGCGTTTTTATAAATCAAACCACTTTGCTTTTCCACATAAACTTTTTATTCTCGCGACCCAGGTTTCGTTATAGCATAACATCATCAGGTTATGCTATCACGAAACATGGGTCGTGAGAATAAAAAGTTTACGTGGTAAACAAAGTGGCTTGATTTATAAAAACATCAATATGAAGATTTTTCACCAAGTTACGCCAGAAACTTTATTTACATGTATTAGGCTTAAGATTCAGTCATATCTCGTGAAACTGGTCTGGGATCCCGGACGTGGTCGTTTATTTTCCTTTTTTGCTGAGCATTTAGAATAATTTAATCAGTCCTTTAAGAAAAAGACGATAATGACACATTATAATAATAAAATCTTTTCCCTGCAGATCCAAAACCATTCACTCTGTTGGCAAACTGACTTCGGGAGAGGGGAAGACAAGGTGGCAATCCCATAGACATCCTCTCACTCCCCCACCACCACACTCCTTCCCCAACCGACCGCTCTCTGCTAGCATACGTTAACTCCCTTAATCCAGCTAGAATCCTAAACGTAAGGCATTGTGTGTTCCGCCATGGAGAACCAGCCCCTGGGGTGAATATAGAGGTGGTGCTAGCGCCACATTTTACCGTGAGGGGGTGTGAACGTATAGCGGAGGGATGGGGGGGGATTGGCGAAGTCTCCTTGGGGGTGGTTCTCTCTCTCTCTCCCCGAGAGTGGGCGGCAGTGGGGATGGGATTAGGTGTCATAGGGTCGTGGGTGGGGAATGGTGCGGGTGGGTGGAGGGGGCTTTCGGGTGGTAGGAGGGAAGATAACCTTTCACACAGGAGCCCTCCCACTCCCTTGATTAACCCTTGCATTGATTGCCAGCTTCCGACGCCATCTCCTAACCCGCGTCCCCTACCATCCCACCCCCAAAGTCCTCCTCCCCGCCCTCTCGTGGCTCTGTTCATATCTCACAGTGACATCCCTGCTCCTCCCTCTCATCTAACACCTCCACCCCCTTCTCTCTCGCTCTCCCTCCCTCCACCTCTCCTCCCCCCCAACCCGGCGTCTCCATCCACGCCCATCAGTCTCCCCTCCAGTCTCCTCCTTCCCCAGTACCAATTCGCAAAATACCTGCTTCACGCTCCCTCGTGCCAGAACTATTGCTCGTCCTCCCCTCGCGCCTCCCGCCCGCTTTCCATCCGACGGAATCTCATCTTTTTGCCCTCCGCCAACTCACGGAAAACTTCTCTGAAGAGCGAATTTATTGGGTAATTAAAGTGGAGGCTTGGGCAAGGGGATTCGATTCCCCGCGGTGTCGAAGTTTTCCTCTTTCGTTCCAAAGCGATCTTTCCGTGTTCAGCGGGTGAAAGGCCACCAGGATGATGTCGTGTGCCAATCCAATCCGACTCAGCCCCGTGACGATGAGGGATTTCTTTATTTTTCATTCGACTGGTCGTCTTACGGCATTTCGCGGTGATAATTGATGCAAATAAATGTGATTGCAGTGCACGAAACGAATTGTTGATGAGTTATGACTTTAAGTGCGGGAATGCATCAGGAGATGTTCTCAGCCGTGGATGGTGTTGGGTGGAGATATAAATCAATATGTCTACTGCTGATTGATTACGGCGGATACACTGAACCTTGAAGCCTGTCTCTAAGGAAGGAGTTTTGTAAACAGATTGGTATCAAGTTGAGCTGGTTGAATGATATAAGCAAGTACTCAGTAGTCTTAATGCACCTTAGTGCAAATTTAGTTCCTGAGTGACATGGTATGAATGAGGTCGTTACAAGAAGGAGCTCACTATTCAAGGAATGTCGCTTGAAATCAATGCTCTCTAGTACATGATGCGTGAATGACAGCAAATTAATTAAAGCAAACGGGTTACCTCTGACAAATAAATTACCAAACCAATCTGAATTCTAATATTGTAAGAAGTACCGATGAAAACCACATACCTAAAGAATTT
Source organism: Hetaerina titia (assembly GCA_037158775.1). NCBI lineage: Eukaryota > Metazoa > Arthropoda > Insecta > Odonata > Calopterygidae > Hetaerina > Hetaerina titia. Next base: position 65,356,656 of record CM073771.1, read on the forward strand.
TTCATTATGCCCTTCTCACATATAGCTTCTCAACTGTGAAATTTCACGTGAAACCGCTTTGTTTTTATACAATTGTTCGATATTTTCAGTGGCTTTTCCTCTCGGAAATTTCCACAGAATATTCACAAAACACTCTCCTTTCATCTGCCTCACATTCATTTTATATTACCATGACTACCGTTTAATTACTTACTGCGTGATATGGAGATATAAAATATTTCTGTGGCATGCTCGGTCAAAATGAATATTTCAACAAAATTCTAATGAAGCAATCAAAACACCAAGATGCATTCAGGTAAATATTTGCATCGGATAAGAAAGTTCGAGAGAAATTATTTATCGTAGGCAATTCAAAGTTTCCGTGCAGATTTGAAAAGGGAACTTAGTGTTAAAGAGTAGGTATTCGTTAAAGAATCACTTTGCTGATTTAATTTTCGATAAGGTCAATTCGGTAATATTATTTTAAAAGTTTGCAATTTTGAAGAAATGTCATGTAGAAATTCGATCATACGGAAGAGTTATGATAAATTTGGTTTTCGAATCATAGCATTTCTGTAGTTAGATCGAGAGCGTAACGAATATTTTTGTAAATATTTCCTGCTAAGTCTATTATTTCACTTTCCTTAGTCTATTCAAGACGGAAAGTGCTTAGACCTCAGCATTTCCCCTTCCGATGAAATCAAAGGGTCTCTCTCTACCTTTCTTTCCCTCTCAAATTTTCCCTATCATTTCCTTTCCCAAGAGCCAAAGTGGGTTTGCCCGCTCATATATCTCCTTTTATGGGACACCAATGCTTCGTTCAACTCTCTTTTTGGAGGTACCATGGAAATACCCTTTTCCATTCTTACATCGCATAATATCAATGTATTATTGTTGGACGTATCGGTATCGCAAAAATGAGTAGATGTGATGGCTTATTCCCTCTATTGTTATAGCATCTCTTCGCTGAATATCGTTCTGTTCCCAGAGGCTTTCCTATGCCCATTACCATAATACTTTCATCACATTGAAGGGTATTTTGTCACTTGTGCTTGACACCATCTAGCTGTATATTGCTGGGAAAAAATTTGTGCAGCATGTTGGTTTTTCTAATCATGTTTCACGAATGGATATTAAGTAGTTATTCAACTTAGAGGCCCAAATGACGTAGGTATTGCTAAATTTTCTCGCGAATATCTATCATCAAGAAAGATTATTACTGTAGGTACATCCTGAATTCCTTAGAAACTTCTGTATTGACCATCTCGTTGTATTCAGTCTGCAATTCTAATAAATGCCACACCACAAATGCCATTGCCTGCCGAGAGCATCCAGAGTACGATTTTCATCAAATTTTACAAATCGTCAGATTATTCGCTGTTCGCCTATACTTAAATGTCCAAGTCATGTTGTATAAGGCATCAATCTGTTATCGCTACTTCTAAAATTCAGTCCCTATAATCCATAAGCCGTTTTTCGTAACTATCATATAAGAGTTAATTTTTGAACCTCGTCTATCGAGGGAAAAAGAGAATTCAGTAGGTTTTTTGAGTGTCCTAATGGGTTCACATGTCGTTGAACCTGGCTCGATTCTCGGAGTTGTATAATTTTTATCGACGTAATAGTCATCCTGGTTTTCTGAAATGAAAACTGCACCTCAATTAATATCAAGTATTTTAGCCATAGAACCTAATGATGTTTTTCTTTTAAATCCGTAGTAGCATACAAGTGTTTTATGCTTTTATTTATACCTATACTTTCTGAAATATATTCCCATTCACCATCGTCTTCTTAAACCTCCCATCATTTATGATGCAGTTTAATGATTTTGCAAATTAAAAAACTGCTTATCTGCCTATGGTGGTCCCAATTATTAGTAATTTTGTTGTTTTCCTTACTCGCAACATTTTGAAATACGCGTCGTGATTTTACATGCAAAGTAGGTGACCTATTGTACTCACAACAAATAAAATAATGTAGGTGGGCTGAGGGGAGAGAAACACAAAGAGTAAACGTGCAGTGGTAGCCTCCTTAACCAAATTCACTCCAATGTTTGTATTCGGTATTGCATTCTTTATCGACTGGAAGTAAACCCCCTTTCGCCGCTGCCCCACGGGGAACTAAAAAGTGAGAAATGACCTAGTACGGTGTAAGCGTGTCCTTGCATTTTGTTCCGCCTCTCATTTCCATTCCTGCTCTTCCTTTCCTCCCTTCCTACTATTTATTATACTCCCCTTCTCATCTCCTTTCCTCCTGCCCATGGAATTCGCCCACTCGGCCGACCCCTTTCTCTCTCTTTCCCTTACGTTCTCGCGACCTTCTTTCCTTTCTTATTCCGGGCCACCCATCCCCATCATACCCACTCCCATACGTCTTGCTCTATGGCTTCGGTCTTTTCTCCTACTGCTATTTCCTTACCCATTCAATATTTTACCCTCGCTTCTCGCCTCATATCTTTTCTCCTCTTCCCCTTCCCATCGGCGATCCCACCACCCCCGCTCTCCCCCCCCCTCCCGATCCATCCTTCCATTTTAGTCGCTCCGGGGCCCCTTCCGCTTCATCTTTATTATCTTTGTACCACCATTCGTTCCCTTTCCCTTTACGAGACCCAAACTCTTTGACCCCTTCCATCATTAGCGCTTTTTATACAAAATGTCTTCGAAGACATTATATTTGGAGTTATGTGACACGTGAGTGTAGTTCGTTGCCGTTATTGCGAGAATCGGTCGAAGACCGAGTTCGCTTAATGTATAGGTGGATAATTAGGTTTAAAGATATATGAGTGGATGAATGGTTTTTCTCTGTCGCAAATGGGATATTATGGTCCCATTTTTCTGTGTACTCAAGCTATGAAAATGAAAGCAGTGGAAAAAAGATGAAACATTACTTAGTCGTGCCAAATATATTGAGGGAACTATAACGAAAGATTATCGATTCCTCTGGAAACACATGTACATAAAAACTACCTGTAAAAAAAGCTGGTAGGAAAAGCCTGGGGCAAATTTTCTCCCGGTGAGGAATATATTACAAATTGCAATGAGATCGATAAGCTGAGAGTGTTACGAAAATCATTAGAAGGGAGTACGGTAAACTGAAGGATAACGGAACTTAAAGCTCTCTGGAATGAAAAGTTGAAATTAAGTTGAAATGAAACACGGAAGGTATTAAGCAATAAGAGTGTAAATCAATAGCGTATTGATACTTGACGAATTAGCATGTTTTTTGTTTGTATTTTATCAGTTTGCACTCTATCTTTAAGCAATATAGCACCCCCTACCATATGCCCTTACGGTGGCTTGCGAGTTATAGTGCAGATGTATTTGCACGGGTGGAATATGTGAAACGTTACTGCGGCTGTAAAATTAACAACGAAGACGATTTTCTTAAAACACGGGGTTTATAAATTAGCAGGATAGTCCTAGATTATTTTTATTAAAGCGGACATGGAAAACATGTTAATAACTTCCCAAAGCTTTGAACAAGCGAGTGTGTTTTCAGTGTTTTAGAAGTGCTCTAGGGTCCATTGAAAATTGAGAATTTTTGATTCTGGATCTGACTTAAGACGTGAATTTGATTATTTACGTGTATACCGCGAATTTAGGAAAAAAATATTGCCTCAGCCACGCCAGATCGTTTAAGTTTAAAGGGGATCTCTTTGTTCAATCAACGTAACATTTATTCTTTTTCTTTTACCCAGTTTCTTGATTAATACATTCCATACTTTGTTTTATGTGATTCTATTATTGAGGAATATATTTTGGAATACCCATTATACTTATATTTCTTTCAGAATACCAAGTATTTATGACAGTGCTGCTTTTCATGTTGTATCGACGATCAGTTCGGTCAAACAACTCGTAATAAACCACGAGGTGGTGACAGCACGATGAATTTCGCCCTTGATTGCCTACCCGCTTACTTATTGGCCTTGAAAGCGTATTAATATTTAATTATGACTCTGTCCAATGGCAACAGGGCATTTTGTATTGTGTTTTTATTCCAACTTTAAAAATTCAAAACAGTTTTGCAAATTCCTTTGAAGAAACCAGTGACCAATTGTTATGGCAACCCATTGTGGTATTTGAGAAGTCATTCGAATACTATTGAAATAAACGCACTCGTTCGTGTTATATTGTCATCAAAATATTCCCGAAGCGTTTTGGCATGGCCAGTTTTTTCCTGTTAATCAGGTGCAATAACCGACATTTTTTTGTACTTTTTCAGTTTGACTGCCTTATAATGGGCACATGAAAGGTTAGTTTTGTAGTTCATTCTAATTAACCACGCATTCTTTCATGATACATTCCCTACATCGAGGACGTGGGATCTATATCAATAGTTACCTGAATTACCTCGGCCTGACTGGTTAATGTTCAACCTAGACCCTGTTTGTCGTCCTAAAACTACCATACATAATTTCTATATTTTCTAGGTTTTAATAATAATAATAATCTTTAGCTCTTGAAAGAGTCCCAAGATTTTTACCTGACTCAGCTGGCTGGCAACCTACCAGTGAGGATTTTTTTTGCCCTCCCCCACAACTTCCACCCCTTTTCCTCCGTAAAGTAGAAAATGATAAAAAATATCGATCAGAATGATTGGCAATTCAGTTAATTGAAGTCTTGATAAATTGAGTATCAATATATTTTATTCCTACTACTCCAAATGAATGAAACTGCCTTGTATGTTTTGTCATACTTAATTTTTGGTGATTTCAATATTTTGCAGATGCGTTATCTTGATATTGAGATTTTTTGTACATTTTTCCACTCTATAAAATTAATTGAATAATCAAAACGAACCATCTAAGTTTCAAGGAGGTTTATGTTAAGATAATTTGTAATAAAAACTTGAACAAAGAAAGAGTTGCACTGAATAAAACTTATTGAAGTAACTATTATGTAAAGTACTAGTTAAACCATGAAACGATTTTGGAATTTTTTTTTCTATTTGTAAATTTCATTTTAGAGCCTTGACGGCATTAGTCTTAAAAGAAACCAAATTAATTGGAGACAAACTTCGACAAGCTGAGCGAGTTGCATAGAGATTTCCTCGTTAAATTTGACGGGATGGTACACCAGAAATATTGCAATTATATATTGAAACATGCATTCTAACAATATTATCGTAGGTTAGTAAAACAAATATTTTCTGGAGTGAAAAGTGAGATCCTGAATGAAAAGTACGAAGTCTTCCACCCTTGACTTTTCCCATCAATATCAGACGCCAAGTAATATATTAACGTGGTTAGAAAACTAAGGAGTTTTGCTCTAATATCTCGACGTAAAAACATAAATTATGCTATATGGTGTACTCCAACGTTACCACCTAAAACTTCGGAAAAAAAATGTTTCAGAAATCTCTCGGGGCTCTGATTCATGGGGCCATTTGACACGAAACATATAATTGCCAATGTTCTCGTTCATCCTAATGGCCAAGGTATAATTTAAATTAATTTATGTCATGAAGAAGCATCATTATGAAGAGATTTGACAGAATATTCTTTGTTTGCATAAATTATTGTTTTTTAGCTGGACAGGATAAACAATACAAATGGGGTTTATTTGAAGATATGAGAAACACCAAATATTTCTTCTTTTTTCACGTGTTCAAAATTCAACAAGGATATTCAGGCGACGGATTGAGAGAAAAATGGAAGATAAACTGTTCTGAAACCAAATTGGATTCTGAAAGAGTCTGGGACCGAGGGAGTCCGCAGTCTGATCTTCATTTATATCCTAGGAGAAAAAATACAATTTATCGCACAGAAGGCATTAAATTAAGTGGAGAAGTCGGACAAAATATTTAAATTGCTGTATACACGTCATACACCAGATTGAAACGGCTCGAACTATCAACATTATAAGAACCTATTTGTTACCGGGAGTAAAAGACAAAAGGTAAATAGAATCCAAAATAAATAATGGATTTGGACAATCATGCAACCTTTTACCAGCCATATTTGGCACAGTTGTGCCTGGAAGTGGTAGCCATCGTTAGGAATTGAAGTGAACGCAGAAAAAAATGACTAGACCTGTTTTTCAGATGAAATTGCGGAAAGAGTAAAGAAGTCAGAGTACAAGCAAATATCATAGGATTTTAAATTATATTAAATAATAATTAACTTAAAATTATAAAAATTAAAGTAAAAATATAGATAAAATTCAAAGTTAAACTAGAGTTGTGGTATGTTTCATACCGTTACAAATACTATAGGATTGGTTATTCTAGCATGCTTAAGAGAAAAGATGGAGGAAGGTTTTGACAGTGAGAGGAGTTAAATTACAACAGTTATAATCTTTCAATTATTCAGGCTGACATGGGATTGAAGGAACTCAATTTCGATCAAGCGGAGTAAAAGGCGTTCACCATGAAGGCAACTTCTTTGTGAACGCCTTCGCTTGACAAAGACAAGCTTAGATATGAGTCAATGGGTTTAAGAATTCGTGTGGAGCTTAGAACTCTATGAATCAGCGACCAGGATCATTGGAAAAGCTGATCAGAGAAGAATAGGTCTTGTAAATCTGGTGCTTGGGGTGGATTTTGAAGGTTAAATGGTTAAAATAAGAAATACATATGCGTACATAAGAGTGAAAGGAAAATACAAACGGAACGTGTTAAGGAAGACGAGAATAGTAGATAAGGCACAATTTTAGATAAGGTGAATTTGTACATGATAGATGAGAAAATATGGAACTATGGAGAAATGGCAAGGGTATAAGTCAAATTAAAAATTATGTTACACGAAATAGCTATTTTGTAAAAGGGAGTTATCATCAGTAGATTGAGGAGTGGTGAGCTGAAAACAGTAAATATTTGTAATTAAAAACTGATGTTAAATAGTGGTAGCAAATATTGTAATAAAAATGAATACCTCTTGGTGAATAACGATGGATATATGTGTGGAAGACTTAAGAAGGACGTAAGATCTATTTGGGAGTATTGGAGCTAGTATCAGTGAGGAAAGAATGAAGAGCTACAGTTGGCCATTCCTAGGATTAAGTTAACAATATCAGGAGTTGGAGTTGGTAGACACCCATTTTAGCTCCATTTACTTATCTATGTACGTGTATGCTTTCCGTTTTCCATTCTTAAAGGTTAAATATCAAAAATGTGCGTACGATCCACTTAAATTTATTATTATGGAAACATTATATGACAATATATGTCGTTTACATATTCCATTCATTAGTGAGATAGATCACTTTAAATATTATATTTTTTATACTCTTAACCTTTAGGACATATGCTTAGCTTGTCTTCCTGTCTAATTGTTTTATACCTCATAAACTAGTTCTGTCCCATACGTAGCGAAAAAGGCTTGGAAGACAACCTTTCAAAAGTTAAACTGGTAAATAAATTTTCTTTGTCCTTCAAGCAATTTGAATTTAAAGAAAGCGCAATGCTTATGAAAATAGTTGACAGATTGGTTTCAATTAACTACAATTTAAACTTCTTAATTGTTTCATGGATTGGAAATCTGCCCAAAATTCAAAAGGGGTGATCGTCCGAGAAACAATTGCCAATTATGTTGTTAGTCATCTATTCACATCCTGCAACTTTCTGGGCCATGTAACCTTGAGAAATACTCTCTTCCAACGAACTCTTCTCCCCCACGCGATCTTAAATATATTCCGGAATTTGCTTCGGTGACATTGTTTCCTCGCATGGAGTTGAAAGTGGTGAAATATATGTCCCCTCCACTTCTGCCTCGGATACCTTTTTACATGCGTTCCGGCGGCGGCCTCGCCGGCATCTCGTTCATTCTAAAGCCTTTCTCACGCATCATCCCATTGCCCTCTTCTGTCTCCTGTCCCTCCTCCGCCTTCCCCACCTCCACGACCTCCTCCCCCTACATTTTCCATCCCTTCCCATATCCCCACCATGCCAATCTTCCACCTCGCTTCTCCCGTCTCCCCTTACTCCAACCCTGCACCACCCCCCTCGGGTGCCCCCGCCCGCCAAACGCGGGGAATCACCTTCACCCTCACACCCTCCAACACCCCCTCCCGGCCGCCCTTCACCAAGAGTCCACCCCTCTCCTCCTCCCCTCCCCCCACCTACCCACCCGCTCCCTCCCTCCCACCCGAAAGGCTCCATCCCTCCTTTCACTTTCACGGCTAGGGAAAACGCGTGAAAATCATCCCATTCTCCGCCTCGGAGGGTATAATGAAACGGCAGGAGCCTTCCTCGTCCCTCCCATACCCGCCCCCGTTTTCCCCGTCTTTCCTTCCACCCCGACCCCCTTTCCTCCCCGTTCTCGTCTTGCCTTCCGTCTCCTCGCTTCCCTTCCTCCCTCCCTTTTTCCGGGATTGAAGACTCTGGAACGACTACGCGAACGGAGGGTTTTGGGAGAGGAGAAGGGGGTGGCGGAAGGAAAAGAGGGGATTGGAGGGAAAGGTGTGCGGAAGGAGGAGTCGGGGGGATAGGAGCGTAGAAGGGTGGAGGATTATATATCGGTGGGAACCTCCGCTCTCCCCCATTTGCGAGCCGAGCCCGGGGAATGATAGCGGGAGGGAGGTTTGTAAGGGGAAAGAGGTTGGCGGGGGTCTATGGGAAGGAGAGGTGGGGAGAGGGTGGAAGGTATTTCGGACCGACGGTCGGCCCTATATATTGGCGAAATTGAGACCACATCGCGGGGCGTGGTCGATGGCTGAGAGTCTTCCCTACTGACGGAAGCACTCAAATTTAATCACGTAGGATGTGACGCAAGGGAGCGGCATGGCACGATAAATAAAACAGAGTTATCAGTGTCCACTTCTACGTATTGTGTGCGAAGTTTAATTAATGGAACCCATTTCGGGATCTCAGTTCGTTTTCATTTTGCCATCGACCACTTTAATTTGTGGTAAACACGTGAATTCAGGTGGTGGAATATTTTAACCAAAGGTGTTTAGTCGCGATATAGAGAAGTATTTGAAAATTAATGAACAGCACTAGCACATATTTAATACTAGTAGAAGTATGTGCAGTTAAGTGGTAATAAGATATTTATTTTGGTTAGTTTTTTAATAGTTCACTGCATGTCGTTTATACGCGATGTGGATAAATACTTCAAAATTAATTGCTAATTAATTTAAATTGATTAACTGCCGACTCATATTTTATTTTCTTATTTAAATGTTTCAAACTTAGTGATATTTTAATTATGTGGTAGATGCGGATGGAAGAGATATCAAGTGAGAATATTGAGGATAGTCAATGACGGAGGAATTTATTTAAGTATTCAAATTATATGAAGTCCAAGCAGGCAGTAGTAATTACGGAAATAGTTCTTTTTATTCCCGATAAAACGAAGATTGTGAATTGGTTTTCAAGTTCGACCAAAAACCTTCTCTTTGACCTCATGGCAATCTTTCACTTATCCCTTGTAAGATTTATTAAGCTAATTTTTAAAATCAATTTTACGTAATGAAATGGACAAGAAAGATGTCAATGATCATTATTTTCAAATATATTATTTTTATTTGCATCTATAGAACACCACACAAAACTGCCAAACCGTGTCCGCCAAAAAATTCGAAATCAAATTTTAATCGATTTTACCTTGCCAAATATTAATAGCTCCTTTATCTGTTTTGTAGTGTTAGACTGTATTTTGAATGTATTTGTCTTTCCGAATGTATAACCACTCAAAATTATTACAGGGGACTATATTTTACCTTACCAAAGTATTTGTGCAAATTTTACATTGTAAATTACTATTGTTTATTGATTTATTGATGAATGTATTGTAATATTGCTTGACGTATTTTTTCAAGAGATTTTGTCCGAAATGTTAACTATGCAAAGGAAAAAATGTGAATTAAATCTTAATGCAATTTTTCTTGAGTTTAAAGCCAAATACATGCAGAGTAAGAGGGGGAAAAGGTTCTTCTAAATCAGAGTCACCATAAATTGATCAAGTGGAAAAGTGCTACGATATATTATTCATCAGAGTCACCATGTTTACCTTGTGACGGTAAAACTCTTTAACGGAAAGAACCAAAATAAACAGAATCAAGCACACTCAAAGTACATTCTAATAATGCCTAACGAGCGACCGCAAGGGTCTGTGTCGCGGATATTTTTAGGGCACCAGACAATATTTTGTAAAAACGTGAATATATATTCCCAGGTATAAACGCATGCGTTAGCGCATGCACGCACATTAATGTCTATATGCATCATGCAATAAAGGGTGCACTCGAGTAAACTCTAAATTTAATTTTTGAATTATGAAATTGTGGTTGCTTTTGATTTTGATGTGGTCATTTTTCGCTTGAATATTTAAATCCTTTAGTGATAGTATCCTCTTATCTTACCCTGGTGGTTCATTATACTGCTGTAATGTGAGCCCATAATAATCTCCTGTTTAGTGAAATGTTGTCATAAGTAAATTGAGGTTTGTAGTAACTTTCTACTCTAATGGACTTATTATTGCTTACTTTCCTTTTAGCGCAAGGAGATCACATCCTAATTATACCTGAATACTCGCTCACGCTTACTTATTTAGTGCATGGAAAGAACCGGGCAGGACAAGATATCTATCGTACTCATCAAAAAGACCATCGTTACTCCTCGATAAAGATTATTGACGTCAGTTCTTGATAAAGACACGGTCTGTGTTATTTGAACGTCGTGGAAACAATTATAAAAATGATAAACATTCATAATTTATGAAGAAATATCTCTAAACAAACTAGTATTCAAGTTTTCACTAGGATATCCCAAGTGTGAAGACAGGAATTCACGGGTTAGCAAGGTGTGAAATTGATGGTTCGTGCATTAGAAGCAGAAAATGACAGAAGTCTTCTCTTTCGCGCTTCGGAATATATTCTCCCCCACTTCGCTTGCTTTTCATCGCCTCTCTCCTTCAGCAGAACCTTCAGTCTTCCAAAGAATTGGGTCGTCATCGCGTTTTAAATTAAACGCGTTAGTCCGGAATGTGAGGAGGCGGAGGGAAAAGGGATTGGCGAGGCGGAAGCAAAGAGTCCTGGCAAGAAAGCAGTGAAGGTGGTGGAAACTTCATCTACTTCTTTGTGTGCGTCCGTCGGTATGTGTGTGTGTGTGTGTGCTTTATGCATTGTTTGCCATCAGAGACGCGGAATGGGAAAATTGACTCCGGAATTAACTTTTGCTTCGGCACGTAAGAAGTTCAAAATTGTTTAGGGAATAGTCGATTCTCACTCCGAAGTTTGCGGATTTTATTTATATAGTACTTTTCTGGTTTCTTATCATTCCAGTTCCCTTTTTATTCAAATGAGTTATGCTTCTCACTATAGTCTTGCGGTTCAGTTAGTTGAACTGGATAGCTTTCACTGGGACACCTTTCTTCAATACTAATTCCCTACTTTGTATTGTTTTTGTCCAAGGGGTTCGGTCAGGATGGCAATAGGTTTTCAGAAAAGTCTTAATTTTTCTCGCAAGATTATTTCCAAATAGGGGGCAGGTGATGCGGTCGGAACGGAGGACGTTATTTTCGTTACGCTATTACTCGTGTATACGGTAACACAATTTTAAACTTATTTGTATCTTATCAGGATGAGTGAGTGTCAGGGCTGTTTTAAAATGTCTGATGAGTATTCTGAAAGCCTGCTCTATTATTTCTCTGTTAGTAGATTACCTTTGTACCTTATTTTTGTAATTAGTACACTTGGTCTAATCTGCATGAAATAATTGAATCTGTAAATTTAATATGATAATGTAAATGTCTTCATTGTTGGAGGGGAAGGTTACAGGCGATAACTTGATATAAATTACGTTTTAATGTCCCATTAACTCGCTAATAGTGGCTATAACCGGAGTAATATCACTAGATGGGTACCATATAAAATAAAAGAAGCCGACAGTGCATAGTGTGTTTTGTTATGACTTGATCATGGTTGCCGTTTTCTCTTGACCTCTTAGTTACATCGTTTCCATGCCATGTCCTTACAACAGCTGTCTACGTTATCGCCTGATTGATCATCGTCGTAATGCTTCCAGGCTAAAGCAGAATCTCTTTTAAGGATTAAATTGGTGTGCGTACTGAACAGGTCAAAATTGTCACTGAACCAAGTCTTTGGTGTACCTGCTGTTCAGGCGTTTAAAAAACCTTTGACCTGAAAATCTAATCTTGGTTAGTATTTAGCAAATGGAAGAGCACGAAGAACTTTTATGGAATATTTATGTTTAAGTACATATTTAGTAATCCTAAGAAGGTATATGATTTCACGATATAACTGGATTCAGAGCTTACTAGATTAATTTGGAAAGGCAGTCCAAAGGCGTCAATTTTATTGTGTGTAGATCTTGAAAAAGCACTTCTGTTGCAGGTTTCCTCATGGAAAGACTCCTCCGATGGAAATAAATTCACATAAACTTTCTTATTTTATAAAAAAAATTTATTCAAATGTAAACTGGCAGCAAAAGTGTTTGTATTTTTTAATGTTTTATTAATATTCTTTCCCTTTCGTTTTGTTTCAACACTGAGATTTTATGCAATTTTGAGATTTACATGAAATAGGATCAACTTTAATCTTAGAATTATTAATTAGTTATGCGATCATCTAGGACTAATTATAATAATTGACTTATGTAATTCAATTTTATGATTCGTGTCCATCTTTCCATTTCAGGTGAGTGATGAGTAATTCCGGTTCGTCTCCAGACACGGTGAGAATAATTCACCTGTATTGGTTAATTTCGTTAAAAAAATGTATCAAATTAAGTGCAAATCAATCGCCTTTTATTTTTGGGTGCGATTTTAAGTAATTGTCGTCAAGTAAGATTTATATTATTCCTTAAAAATTCTTTCATAAATATTATTGATAATATCATCAATTTATATGAATGGGATAATTCCGGTGCCACTTTTTTTTTAAATTTGCCTGTGTAAAAAAATCTCTGTCGCCCATTTAAAAATATCTATTTATTCCTTCACTTCATTTTTTTTCTTCCATTAGCGTATTCTTTAATTATGCATATGAACTCGGAGTAGTTTTCATTTGGGAAAATTTGAAGGGGAGCGAGCTTTAAGCAGATAAATGTAGAGAAACTCCAATGCTCTTCAACGCAGCGTTGATAGGAATCAGTAGATTGTGCAGGCGGTAAAAAGAGTTCATGCAATTAAGCGGGAATATTTTCATATTTTTTCATCAATGAATACGATTATAATCACGGGTAAACTGCCAAATCAAAATCTCAGATTTAACAGGTGAGCTGTCATTCAGGTGATGTGTGTATTCTAGGGCAATATATCTCATCCCAAAGCAAGGATAAGAGTGCATTCAACGCCTGTCTCGTTTTATGAATGCCATGTTCCAACTCTAGCACAAGTTCACATTCAGGCTTTAGTCTTTTTCGCTGCATCTCTATCCATTTCAAACTTCGTGGAACTTATCTAATTTTTTCCTCGCTTGCTGCCTCCCCCCTTCCATATGCCACCTCATCCTTCCTCCGACGCTGCCTCGCGGTGAGCGGAGGAGCCCTGTCATCCATAATATTCGCTGATGCAACCCCCTCTTCGCACCCACTGCCGTCATCTTAGCTCCCTACTCCATGCCCCCCTCCTTTTCGGTCCTTCGCTCCATCTTCTGCACCGTTTCCAATTTGTCCTTTCTCCCACTTCTCCCCTCCTGTTCTCTTCTTTATTCCGGTGTAAAATTTACACTTGGTCGACGACTGGGACAGATGGTTTCATAATTTTATTTTAAGCTTATTCCTCCCGTTTAGAGTAAAAGCAACTATATTACAAGTATTACTACTTTGTTTCTCATGGTTCCTTCTGTTTTTGTATTCTTCCATTATTTGACTCGTCAGGCGAACTAATACCCAAGCCCTAGAATGGAATTTCGTCCTCTACTCGCACGCTAATTTCAAAAATATCTCAAAATAATATATGTGTTGGCTTCTCGTTAAAATTTTACAATAGGTAGCGTTGATGTGAAAGTAAATATGTCAAGGCACCACATTTTTAAACTAAATAATAATAACTATTATGAAGTCTGCCGTTTTATATGGATGCAAGCTGAACTTCTAAAAATCTTTTCGGCTCTCCTAATTAAACACGACCTGCCACCTGTTTTTACATCTCCCTCTTTATCAATTCTTTACACTTTATTACTCCCTTTATGTCGTTCAGCATGACTATCCCCTACCCTTCTTAGTTTGCCTAACACTCTCCTCTATCACAGTCTTCAAAATCCCATTGCCAATCAAAATACTCGGCATCCACCTTAACTGTCTTCTTTGGATCTCAGCTAACATTCATCTCTCATACCCCACTATAGCTGGAATATCTTCTTTGTTTCTTGTTTTTCTTCTTTTAATTTCACTTTTCTGATTCCTCTCCAAACCAACATTTCAAAAGCCTCTAATCTATACCTATCGTCTTTCTTTATTGACCATACTTCCACTGCGTACCAAACAACGCTCCATACCAAAGCTATAGCGAGTCTTTTCTTAATATCCTTACTCAATGTCTTGGTTATCAAGTCCATCTTCTTTGTGGTATTATTGTTTCATAACGCAATGATTCTTCCCTATGTCTTCTTAAGACCAACTTCTTATGTCACTGTTTACATGTAGACCAATTTGGTCCAAAATTCTTCCAAGATAGATAAACTTTTACACCTTTTCTATTGTATGATCTCCTATTTAACGATTAACTTAACCTTTCTCTTCCTTTATATCCTCAAAATATTTTGTCAAAATAAATTATCATTTCTTACTTATCTCACAGATTTTCTAACCCACTCAGCAGTGATTAGCTAATCGGCTAATTAAATCTTGATCAATTTTTATTGGCAAACTTAACTGATTGTATGAATGGCCGACCGGCCGAGTTGGCCGACTTTCAGTCTCAGTTCTTTCCATTTCTCTTCTATCATTTCCTCCTTATTCACGTTTAAAACTGCGGGTTATAATTGACACCCCTGTCTCATCCCTTTTCCCTACTTTGCCCATTCCGACTACCCATCCGCCGCTCACACGTGAAAAGCCTAAGACAATTGTAGTTTGCGAATGAATCCCAGTTCTTTTTAATTTACTCTTGTTTTTTTCAGTACATTCATTAATTAATTATACCCCAATAAACGCCGTCTCGAAATCACGAAACAAGCAGATTAATTCTAATTATACTTGATGTTTCTCTTTATTGGTGACCTACAACTACTATGTCGTTACGTGTGCCTCTTCCCTTTCTGAAATCAAACTAATTATCCCCTAAGTAATCATTTGCCTTTCTCTTAACCCTCTCAGGACGGTCCTAAGTTCTACCTTTGCTGCGTGAGAAATTAGACCTTCTCCTACGGTCTCATTCTAATCCTCCATCCTTGTCAAATGTTTTCTTCCAAGAATTGCCATAATTATTCCTTGTAATTGATCATATACCATACTGACTTCTTCCTTTTGATATGCAGATCTGAATAATGACCGTGTTCATTCTTTAAGCTTTTATTTCGATTAATAATATTCTATCACTCGTTTGCTCTTTCCTCACTATTACACGCTTATTGCTCCCTCCTTTATTATTGCTTCCTCACCTCTCTGGCTCTCTCTCCAAGCGATCAATATTACTCTAAACTATTGCTTGAATTACCTACGTTCTACTTCCATTTCACCTAGTACAATGCCATGATATCTGTATTTCCGCCCGCCCTATATTTTCTAATTTCCCTATTCTCAGCATCGTTCTACTATTTGAAGTCGTTATTCTTACTTTTTCGGCCCTCCTCTTTGTCATCTCTGTGGTTGCTGACGCAACAAGACTGTCTAAGGTTAGTAAGCAGACAAAGCTTTTAAGGTTTCGGTGTGATCCATACCTCTCCCGCTGCCGGGATCGACACTCGGCCCACCAGGCCGAGTCCCGTAGTTGCCAGGACTCATGCACAAATCTCTGTCCATGATTATTTCATGGGATAAATAATTGAGGTGGTTTCTCGTTGCCTTCCTCAATAGTGTTTTTCACGTGACACCATTACTCAAATGGCCACCTCACTCTTGCCGCCACCACTCTGGGAAACAGACGCCGTGTGGAATACCATTCGTCCATATTTTACCCTTCGACCTAACTGGCAAGGGTGACCCTGCCAGGAGAGATTATAATTGCTCCCTCCAGCACAGTTCTAGGGGTCATCAGAACGCACAAGCCCTTCCTCCACGCTAAAGTCGTAGTCCATGGGGAGGGTTCTACTTATGCTTCATTGTTTAAGCCCTATGTGTATCTACAATGGATCCACTTGTGAGCATAAATTCTTATCATACCAAAAATTGATGAATGTGAAATTTCGTAAACGAAATTCCTAAGTAGGAAATTATTAATTATAATACATTAGTTAAACAAATTGAAGAGTTTCACAGTGCAAAGGTAGTTATCCCTAACCGGAAATCGAATACAAATCTTTAGGTCGATGGAGGAATCCGGGTTAGTATCTCCATCTACATAGTCAAATAATTTATACACTGTAAATCCTTTTTCTAGGCAACAGACGCTGTCTCTGCTAAAGTAACTGTTGTGACGATTATTTGAATTTTAAAATTAATTAAAAGCCCACTGTACTCATTGCTACATACATGTTTATGATCTTTTAATGGTTAGAAGAACTAGGTGCAGTTACAAAATGAAAAAAATATTATGTATTCATGTACGTTCAGTATTTAGTTAGAACTTAAATGATTTTTCAGTTAAAATTAGTTTGGTAGGTTCCTCTTTTACAGTATATTTTGTTAATAAAAAGAATTACTGGTCACCGCTCAACAAATGCATACAATTACAAATTATTGTTAAAAGGAAGTGCATTACAACTGCGATTCGTTATAGATAATCACGTGATGGGTATTTTAAGGCATGATACTAATATATCACATTTTGGCGGCATTTTGTGCATTCATCTGGAAAATTCATTGGCTTGGTGACTATTATCTACAAGTAATCACTCTAGACTCAGAATTTCTGCCCCTAAAACTGAGCGTACGGAGTAACTTCTGTTTCAAATTCCTTAAATTCCTTCACCTTTATGAGTTTATACAACTCTATTATATTACATCGAGCACATTGGTAGGTGTCCTCTTCACACCCAAAGACGTGGATCCGAGACATGCCATGGGTATGAATATCGAATGCAGTTGAAATTATATTCCACAGCATATTTATTATGCTTATTGTTTTACATTGTTGAATGAGATGCTCCAAAATATCTTATTACTTCAGTCATATCCACTCCAAAACTATGCGTCATTCAACTTAATTCTATTTTCTATTCAAAGTTGGCACTGTCGAAACACACCACTATTATGCCGTTTTATCAAATTTAATAGGAAGCTACGTGTAACGCGAATTTTCTCCCTTTTGGTGTATTCTCTTCGGTTTAGGTGTTGTTTTACCAAAATTTTCGTAGATCAAGGTGCCATTTGCGTCCGTGCAGATGATACCGACTTTTCGTCGTTAGATATTTGCACAAAAACAATTAATCACACCATCATCTGACCGCTGCTGGCGTCTCACGGGTGTATCATCATCCCTCCCTGATTCCAGGGCTCACGCTAGCCATGAAAGGGTAAATAGAAATGCATTTAAATGAATAAATAAATCAAATCATCTCTCGCAGCGGGCTGCGCTCTTTCTTCCGTTCTCTGCTTCATCTTTACTTTAATTTTTTTTCTCCACATTTATATCTCCTCTCTTCCACCCTCCCTCCCTCCCTCTCCGTATCTCTCTCTACGCTGTATCTCCTCGATTCGCTAACCCCATCTCTCGTCCCACGAGAAAACTACAATTTCTATTCCGAGATCCTTCCCCGCGAGCCTGCGGTGGACTGGGATGGGTTAGGGGGGGGAGGGAAGGAGAGGGAGTGGGTGGGTGTCGAAAAAAATATAAGAACAAATGAATAACCCTTCCCTCCGAGGGTCCATCTCCCGCAGCCCCTCAGAGGGAAGGGGAGGTTGGAGGAGGCGGGGGTGGGATGGGGGAGTGTCGGGGGGTCTACACGGGAACGCCTCTTCCTGCCCCTTTGCTCCCCCGTCCCGTCTCTACCCTCCTTTCTCCCCTCCACCTTCCACCCTCCCGGAATCACGTGCGGAGCGGGCGTATCATGGTCGGCGGAATGGAGCGACAGACGGGCGGATGGACCGACGGGTAGACTGGTAGGGAGACGGGAGGGGAGTGTTTATGTGGTGAGTGCGCCGGCCCTCTTCATAATGCAGTGCAATCTGGGTAATTCGTGTCGGGGGAGACCGTGGGTTTTTAGGCGCGGAGTCCGAGAGATAGGGGTGGGTGTTAGGGGTTCACGAGGGGAGGGGGGAAATGTCGGGTGGATTGCAGGAGTGAGGGTTGGGTTGAGATCCCCCCCTCTTCATCTCTCTGTTTTCCACCCCTATGCTAAACCACGCCGTCACAAGACTCTCCTCATCCCCCCGCGTGGATGGGCGGCATTTAAGGGAGGCCGCGCGGTGGGGGGAGAGGGAGGGATGGAGAAGCGGGGGCATGCCCATGGGAGGAAACCACCTACCTATATCGGTTGCCGGAGGGAGAGGGCGAGCGTGGGTGGGTTGGGGGAGGGCTTTTTCAAGGGATGCCGCTGCGGGTACTTTTGAGTGCATGGAGTATTCGGGAGGATGCGCGCGGTGGCCGGAAGTTTTTTATGCGGCCCGGCCTTTCAGCCTTCTCGCCTGTATCGTCGTTTGTGGCGCGCCCTCCTCCATTTTGTTTTCTTGCCTCCCATTCCCTACCTCCCACCCTTCACCCCTCCCTCCCCAGACCCCCTCGCCGGTCTGCCAATCCCACTATTTGCCGTGCATGTGTTTTCCCCAAAACCTCTCGATTTTAGGCATATGCGAACTCTTTGCGCCCTATTGCTGCTCCATAATGAAAGTGTTCCGCGCTCGTTTTTGGAGCAAGCCTTTTGCGCGTTGACCATGGGGCCGCCGCTCACGTGTTTTCTTTTTCCTTCTCTCGCGTTTTATCGCAAAATTTTAAGGGTATTTATGCGGCCTCCTTTGAAAGATTTTACATGCATTTCGCAAATATTATGGCATTTTGTATCCAATTGGATGGTATCTGTGCCTTACCAAAAGCATGCATCTGAGGAGCAAAAGGAATGACTTTGAAGTGAGGGGTATTTTAGTTTATATTCATCAGTATCCTAAAGGTTCCTCGCCATTCTTACTTTTATAGAAAGTGGGCGATATTCAGGAATGAAAATGCAGTATAATTAAAATGTGTTCAGTGAAAGGCTCAAAAGTTGGTTCAAATTCACTGAAGGAATATACATATATACACACACACACACACACATATATAGTATATATATATATATGTATGTATGTATATATATTCGACATTTTAATACAGTGTACCTGTATGTTGACCACCCATTTCATTAATCAACGATGCATTGAAAATTTTCTGGCGCAAATAATTATATTCGGATAATTTCATTGTTTTTAATTTTACCATTTTCATTCGCAGACTTAGAACGAAAATAAATTATGGGACGTTATTATTTCATTTTTATTCTTGTGAAAGAATTTAGAAGGATATTTAATTTTACGATTCCATATCTGCACTTCAAATAATTTTTTATACAAGCCACATAATGTGTGTGAACACAGTAAACACATGGCACATAGTGTGAATGAATTGTGAAGATTTGAAGCTACCTTTATTGTAGGGAGTTTTTCCTGGAACTACAATTTCAGTACTTAAATTCACTGTACACCTATAATTTTCCCATATTATGGCATAAAATGTGCTATAATAAGTAGTAAACTTAATTGACAATTTTACCGACTATTATAATTTCTGTTATGGTAATTGTTGTAACTTGGTCTACTTCTAGACTAAGTCATGTCAAAACCGTGAAATAGGAAATGTTTTTGTGATGTGTACAAATAGTTTTGAAAAATGTGTATACTCCAACGTTTATGCTCACTATTACCGTTTTCCAAATGTATTTCGTATTTATCCAACGTGTTTATTCATTAGATTCAAGAACCTAAGCTTACACCTACTAAAAATAAATTTTATTTAAATTTGAGATTTCAGGATATTCAAAAATATTTCGCAACTTAGGATCTTGATTTTCATGAAGAATTGTCACCTAAGAAGAGGTAAAAAATTATCATATGAGTCAGAGGGGTATATGATGAGGGTCAGCAAATGGAAGTAATTAAGGTCCAAATTTCTTTTTTAATTGGTTTATATATATAATTCACTAAATAGTCATAGCAAACACAGAAACTAAAACATATAAAAGAGGGACTCACTAGTTCTCGAATTTTCGGTGGTGCAACCACCTTTCTCAAGAGGAATTAGGAACAGAACTCAGTTCTGTTCCTAATTCCTCTTGAGAAAGGTGGTTGCACCACCGAAAATTCGAGAACTAGTGAGTCCCTCTTTTATATATTTTAGTTTCTGTGTTTGCTATGACTATTTAATGAATTTTATTGTGCACGTTCGTGGCTTTTCCAAGAAAGTGACACTATATATATATATATATATATATATATATATATATATATATATATATATATATATATATATAACATAGACAGTAACACACATCACGAAAACACATAAAAAGAACACTCACAATAATATCTTGATAATTTCGACGGACTCGAGCTCCGTCTTCTTCAGAAGATAAGAATTCTTCTTATTATATGTATGTATATATATGTATGTGTGTATATATATATAATATATAAACATAAATCATGATGTTAATAATTTTAGGTGAAATACCTTTATGAAAATGAACACCTAAATTTGCGAAATATTTTCGAAAATCCTGAAATTTCAATAAAATTTAAATTTAGAAGGTGCAAGTTTAGGTTCTCGATCTAGTAAAGAAACACGTTTGATAGATTATCCTTAGTTCTCATCCAGCTTTAATAGTTCTCAACCGACTGCATGATAATGAACATATATATAGTCAAGTAGAGTAGATAGCTAGAGACTTAGCTTCAAATTGAATTTTGGCTTAAAACATATTACATTTCATTAATGTTTCCATTATCTGCTATATAACATAGATATATTGTTGAAACTATGATTTGTCCCTTTAGGAACATCTATGTGAAGATTTCACATTCGTCCATTTTTGCATTAATTTTCTTGGTTTGAGCCATTTATTTAAATGCATTCATGTTCACTTTTCGTATTAAATGCTCTAGACATATTCCGGCGTCATAAATTCAACCGAGGGCGTAATTTTGAGGGAATGCATTTTACCTATTCCCGTTGCAGTTCCTGTGTGTGGGCATTTGGGTTTAATTAACATAAGTTTGAAAAAGAAATTGCCCCAGTCGTCTCTCGCGTTCAGGTTCATTCTCGTAGATGCGCTTAACTGTGATCACTCACCGACAAATTGACTTCGATAAGTGACCTGAAGACCCGAGTGGTGGCCCCACGATATAGACGTTATCCGACTTCTTCCCTTCCACGTCCGCTACTTCCCTCCTCATTGTCGTGTCTATCCCCGAACCTTCGTCCTAATGTCTCCCCCTCGACCGCTCAACCCATCCCCCGCCCTTACCCATCCCCCACATCGCATAGGTCGACGTGCATGGCAACCGATGGGCGTGGCCCCAAAACTTCAAACTCCTCCATCCCATCCGTCCATATTATCTCCCGAGCCCTCATTTACACCGGAGGGTAAAAGGGCGTAAACGGGGGAGGGGCCGGGGTTGGAGTTTAGGGGAGTGGTGGGGTTTAAAGGGTGAAGAGGAGGAGAGGGAACGGAGAGCATTGGTCGGAATGGGAATATGTCGAGGGGAGAGCCCTTCGAGAGGCGGGACTCGCCTCGGGCGGGGAAAGCCGGGGATGTGGGCCGGGAAAGAACGTACCCCTTTCTCCCTACCTTCCCTCTGACTTCGCCGCGAACCTTCTTCGGGGGGTCCCAACCTTTTCGCGGACGGAGGAACGAAAGCGGTTTACGAGAAGGAAATGGGGGCGAGGCGCGGTACGAAGCATAGCCGAAGGTTTCAGAGGGGTGGTTTTCGCGGCCGGGGAGGTTGGGTGGCGCGAAGGGCGGGCGTGGTCTCGCTCTCTCGAAGTGTGCGATCCCATCATCCCCTTCTCCACACTTTTAGCGCACCCCGCAATGTCTTTTTCCTCTGCTTTCTCCCCCAATCTCCATCCTTCTCCCCCGCCACGCTCTCCTCTCTCACTTAACACGTATACGGGTTCTACACCACCCCCGTCGGCCCCATTCTCCCACACCCCATGTTCTCTCTCCTTCCGACTTCAACCCACCCTCCCCCCCCTCGACCCCTCAGCCTTTAAATCCCTTGAAACCACCCGCCCGTATTAAGGCGGCCTCCTCCCTAGACCCCCCACAACGAATTTCTCGACTCGCTCCGCAGAATCGCGGTTTCGCTTTCCGTTCTCTCAAACGCTCTCGAATAATTTGGAGAGCCGCGTGAGAGAATTTTATCTAATTATGGTGCAGCGCGTTACCTTTGCTCGGAGTTACGAGTATCGGTGGGGAAAGTGGGGCTGGGGGTAGAAGGGTCTGTTAACGGCTGCGGAGTGCTGTTTACAGCTTTCCGCGTGGTCCTTTATTTTGTTTGTTAAAGTTGATGTGCGCATACGACCTGTGGCGATCTCAAATTTTGTGTCGAAAGTAAAATGGATTGCTCCACGGTCCCGTCCCACGTGAAAATAGTGTTCGATATAAACGCTCTTTCTGATTTTATGCTGAGTTGACGATGAGTGCGACGGGGGCTTTTCTTAAGCGATTGCGCTATGAATTCCCAACTGTCCGAAAAAAAATATTCCCACGTTTGTTTCCGATCTGATGAAATTCATATGGAATGAATTACTGCCGGAATTTGATATTTCCTAGTAACATCACATTGTGATACTCTTCTGGTAGGCGCAGAATCACATGACCATTTAAACAACGAGCACGAATTAAAGTACGAACACGATTAGTTATTAATTATCCATATAATGCAGATTGCGTAGTTGAACGTCAATGAAAAATTAGTTTGAGTACTTCTAAAACATTCTTCTTTGGGCACTCTGATTCGGATTTCAAAAAATCATTAATTAAAATATTAACTCTAGGATTTGAGATTTTGCCTGATTGGTATCCATTAGTATGCTATTTGTTATTTATCACCCATATAATAAGGTGATAGCAGTTAGTGTAGTTAAGGTTCATGATATCCTTTTTTTTATTATCAATAGTCGGTTACCTTATACTTCAATGCTTTCACAGGATTTCAGGAATTCGTCCCTAACATTACTCCGAAGTTTTTTCTTTTCGTCATTCCTTTGTTTCTTCTGTCTTTGGTATGCTTATACGCATAATAATGTTTCCATTAGATTTTCAACTTTTATTTCAAGCTACTTTCATTTCTTCATCAACTCCTTTAATTTCGTCTTCGTAATCCACTCGGTACATCTATTCTATTTCATTTGCCTTTCACCTTGCATTCGTTTTTACATCAAACCAATATTTGAATTGTGGCACTCCAGTTCCATCAATTCTTGTTTTATTATGATTGACGACGCCATGGTCACCTCAGAATACATTGATTAAAGGTTTGAACGAAATTAAGAAAACAGCTGTTCGCATCGTGAAACGCTGCCATGAAAGGAATGCAATAGTGTAGAATAATGGGGTGGAATTTCTTTCAGACTTTAGAAATCAACGCTAGATTGAAAGTGCGAACATTTCTATCTTGCAATTTCAGTCACAAGTTTGATGTAATATTCCAAGTGCCACACTAAATCCCTAGTTTGGAAAACGATAAACACACTTGAGAGATATACAGGTGAAAGAATTAAACACAACATGGTCCCAAGCAAATGAGTGATACCAAAGCAAGTATAGGCCAACATATTTAGGTGTCTACCTCTATGCCTATCTTTGTTTGTGGTGTCCCAATATCATCTTCCACCAGTCTCTGTCTGAGATTGTTTACGGGGTGTTGTGTGCATGTAGTTGTAGACTTAATGTTATTAGCAAAATTAGAGAGCTTACTTTTGTTAAAAGTCCAATAATTTTTCATATTATTATTATAAGGTAATCAACCGGTTAAGGTAGGTTTTGGATGGACACAACGACCATATTAATATTTTGTTACTCCCAAAAAAACACAATTCAGCAGCCTACTCTACATCAAGTCCTTCTTCATCTCTGTGTACTTTCTTCCTCCCTTCATCCCGTCCAGCATCACTATCCTGTTCCTGCCCTTTCCTCGTTTTCCTAACATTATCCCATCTATTACAGTCTTCAAAATCCCAGCGCCGATCAATACGCCCTTCATCCATTTTTTCCTGCCTCCTTAGTATTTCTCCCAACAAACCCCTTTCCTCGCCCATCATGCCTAGTACTTCCTTATTTGTTTTCTTTTCGGTCCATTTCACCTTTTCCATTCTTCTCCACACCCACATTTCAAAAGCCTCCAATCAACGTTTTTCTTATTTTAATATTATTTTCCTAAGCAGTTAGAAACAGTGATATCTGTCGTGCGTAACACGTGTGTCTACTCTTATATTCATTAACCTGCCTACGTAGATATTGTACTTAATGTTTGTATCATTTGTAAATGGAAGTAGTGGGTAAAAGATAATCAGAAATTTGCCTTTTCCGCCCTAACCAGAGTTACCTTTTTACCAGAAAAACAGCGACCCATCAGATATCTTTTACAAGCTAAATCGAATTGGAAAAATGTTTTTTGCCTGAAGAAGAATTATGTTTTACGTTCAAAACGATTTACAAACATGCTTGTTTTAGCTTTGTATTCGTACGTTCTAATGGATTAAGTGAATTCATACCATAAAAGTTTTATCCTGTATAATATGATTATAATTTTGCAAATGGCTATGATGAGTACATGTGAATATTATTATTTTTTGAGGACCGGTTGGAAATGAAAACGCGAATGTACTGTTTAATCCAGAGAGGAATTAGAATGGCATCCCTTATTTTTTTATAATGAATCCTGGGATTGTGTAAGTGTTGAAGTTATTTACGGGGATATCGTATTCTTTGTAAGCGAGCAAAGCTGCAGAGAAAGCTTATTTCCGAACTTAGGTAGAAATTTGGGGTAATTCGGATTTTTTTTACAATTCATATTAATAAAAATTCTCGAAAAAAATGAATAATACATATTTTGGCAAAATGAGTTATTTATTATTAGGTAATCTACCGGTTAAGGTAGGTTTTTGGATGGGCACAACTATCAAATAAACATTTTGTGACTCCCCACCTAGCAAACTTATCTATATCAGGTCCCTCTTCATCTCGGTGTACTTCTTTCCTCCCTTCATCCCGTCCAACAACCCTATCCTGTTCCTACCCTTACCTCGCTTGCCCAACATTCTCCCCTCTATTACCCTCTTCAACATTCCACTACCGCTCAATACGCCTTTCATCCATTTTTCCTGCCTCCATAGGATTTCTCTCAACAAACCCCTCTCCTCCCCCACCATCTCTAGTACTTCCTCATTTGTTTTCCTTTCGGTCCATTTCACCTTCTCCATTTTTCTCCACACCCACATTTCAAAAGCCTCCAATCTACGTCTATCCTCCTGCTTCAGCGACCACGTTTCCGCGCCGTACATATACGCTCCATGCTTGCCGAGGTCAATAAAATTCAAGAAAATATTTTTTCTTCCCGAGAGAAGTAATGTGTAGTATTTAAAACTTTGTTGAATATATATAATTTGGACGAGCTTTCATCTGATTTAATACAAGCAAGTAAAAATGCGTGCTCTATTGGTTTCTGGGTTAAAATATCTTGTTTAGTTGTGAGGAAATGTTCTGATGAAGCTTTGACGCGAAAAATTATTTAACGGAGAGCAATTTTGGCACCATCTCTAATTTGGCGTGATTTGCAAAAATTTCCAAACGTAGATTGTTTAATCCGATTGCTCACTTCCTCATGCATCCCCTTCAATCTTTCCTTTTTATTCATTTTACCTTCGCTCATATCTTTGTCGTATTTCGTGTACTGTTCTGATTTATTAACCAGTGACCTTTTTCCTCAACCATTTTATCTTTGCTTACTTTTGACATTCTTCCTCTCACCTCTCCATGCGCTCTTTCATCATCGATGTACTTCCCCCCCCCACCTCCCCTAAAACGTGTGGAAAAGTTTTCGGCTGCTTTTCATTTTTTAACTCACGGTCCCGACGTATCGCTTAGTGCACCGCGGGCTGTAATCCAGGACCCTTACTTCGTTCCAAATCCTTCTGAGTACACCCGAAATGTATCATACGCTTCTCCCGGAATACGTGACGATGCCATGACGACAACTCCGTCGGAGCCAATCCCATCTCTCGTACCTGGAGTGCTCTCACAGGCACACCGACACACACACACACCCACTTGCACACACAGAAGTGGCCATTTATTTTGTGGGACGTTTACGCGTCACATAAATAACATTTCAGCTTTTCGATTAGCACAGTGACGTTGTCAGCGTTAAACGAATGTGAAAAACGTGAAAATCATACCGGTAAGCCTGAAAATTCTTGCACGTTAATCAAAGCATGTAAATTTTTGGCGAGCTTGCGATATTTATGCCAAATGTATTGCAGGAATTTTATTTTTACTTTTCTGTTGGTGCATTTTTCCTGCTTAAGTGAGCCAACAGGAATTTCTTCGCTTTCTCCGTGCCATGAGAGTTGTTTATTTGTGAAGGAGAACCTAAAAGATACATTTTATTCTCGTGGTTAAATGATGTTTAATATTCAGATAAATGAGTTCGTAAATTATGTCCCAATCAAATCTGAAGGAAAATGTTTTTGATTTGGATACTCAAGCAGCAGAAAAAGTTTGACACTGCTGATTTTCGAGAAAACGGCTTCAACGCACATTTTTTTATAAAAAGGCCTGTTTATTGTAGTAATTGTTGTTATATTAATTATTATTATATATTATATTTTTATTGTACCTTTAATTTTATTTTTCATTTTCTTTTTCATTTTTATATATTGTTTTCAATATAGAATTATATTTTTTTGAGTGTCAGTGGCATATCGCATCCAGGAGATGAGATTAGAGTACTGATTGCAAATACAAATGTATTTCACAATATAAATTGAAAGCAGGTGAAACGATGAGCAAATTTAAAAGCCATCCTCACGAAATGTCTAAAAGTGTGAACGATTTCGTGTTTTGATCCGATCGTTGGCTTTGATTGTGCGATTCATTTACCTCAAAATAGGGAATTCACTTCGAACTCCTGACTCTGTAAAATTGAAACTATTCGTGAAAAAGACTGTAAGGAGTCCAAGGATCATATTTTTCGTCTTTTATTATACCTAGAAATGTATTGGCCTGTGAAGAAGGTTATGATTTTGAGTATTCTTTGAGAAAATTCGCCGAAGTTGAAAACATGCGAAATGTCATCGAGCATTCGAGAGCTAAGATATCTACTGCCCGAAAATTTTGTCTTATTTTAATATTATTTTTTTTCTCATTTTTACACTCTAAATTATGCACTGATTTTTTCTTAACCCCACCGAGGCCAAAAAATATACTGTAACCCACTGCAAATGGCATGCATGATTTTCTTGAAATTCAATGTCACAATGGAAATATCTTGCGGCTCCCCAAAATTAAAGAGTAATTTATCACGAATCTCGCGATGAAGACTTCTGAGAGGCTAGCTGTCATTCTGTCAGCTCTTGTGGTCTGTGCACGCGTTTAAAAAACTCCCGCTGAAATATGACCGGTTTATCCAAGGCAGTCACGAATAGCCGTCTACCTTGCCCCGTCCTGGGGCACGTCTTCAGCAAACCCCGTATCCGAAAACCTCTTGGGAGGTTTTTGTCTCCCCGTCTCCCTCTCTTTTCCTCCATTCTCTCCTCCCACCATATTCCTCCTCCATCACTTCTCGTCTTCCGCCCTCCTCGTTTCTGGTTCCGCGTAAAATTCTTAACCCCCCCCCTCCCGCATTCAATCTTATCTCTCCGCTCAGTTTTCAAACATTTCTTTCGCCCACCTCTTCACCCGGCGCGCGCCTTCCCCCCTCAATCTATCTTTGCCTTAAAGCAACCCATTCCTACTTCCGTATCCTGCTCCTTTATTCTTACCCTCGTCCTCTGCTCACCCCCCCCCCCCAACAAAGAGTCCTCCGTCTCGTGTCTGCTCCGTCCCTTCCCCGCCAAAACCGCCCATATTTTCTCCCGCCGCTTTCTCCCCCCTGTCTCCGCCTCCGCATCTAAACAATAAGGAATTCTGCCTTCCTTTTCTTCCCCCAATACACATACACCCGGGGTCATTCCACAGGCCCTTGTCTTCTGCTTGCCTCTGCGAATTAAATTTGCGGCTCGGTGCCCCCGGGATGGACGAATCGATGGCGGGGCTTAAAGCGGGAGGGGCACTGGGATTTGGAGGGTGAGGAGTCGAGGAGGGAGACGGAAGTGACGAGACGATTGAGAGCGAAGGACGGAAAAAGTGGTTAACATTCGAACTTCTAGTGTGCGAAGCATTTCAGGGGAGAAGACGTTAAGGATAAAAGGGTGAAATGGAGGATGTTGAATGCCATTACGTTGCATACCCAGGGTATTTTATCCGTTCATTGTCAAGGATTAGAGCCATGTAAATAGTGGAAATGCTCATTTACCATTTCAAACACGGTTGCCCCAATTTTTTTCGGATTAAACCATTTTTCTGCATTTCAACTATTTCATGCTCGTTGTTTTATAAATCTCCCGTTCCTTCCTCTCAACTGTATTTGTGTGTACGCGCGCAAACATCCACACTAGGGTAGCCCTTAGCTATAGGGAATTTTCCGAAAGTCAAAATTTTGCTGCTCCCACCTCCTAATCTTATCCCTATAAACAAAAAGAACAGACTATAAAATTTCATTTGAGACGGAAAACTACTAGACTTCACTCAAACACCTTAAAGTTGGAAAAATCCTTGAAATAAAATGGAAATTGTGAAAAAATCAGGTTTTTTTAATAATGCTACAATTTTATTTAAGGGAAAGATATTTTTATGTCTTTGTTGCTCTTTGTTGCGACAGCCAGTGATTTTTTATATTAACTAAGTGATGGAAAATCACATACCATGGGAAAAAATTGTATGTCATACTCCGATTAGCATTAACTTTAATTAACATTAATTTCTTTTAATAATTGATTATTCAAAACTGACGAAATAACGAGTGACAAAGAAAATCTTCCATAAAATAACTAAAAAAATTAAATGAAAATATGTCCTTCTGAGCAAACATTTCAAAACTACGTGGTCGATGAGGGTCGCCTAGTAGTTATTCCATTGAGCTAAATTTTTGCACATGTCGTTTTTCTTATTAATTCACACGATATTGGTAGGTGGGAGCTTAATTTTTAGAAAGTTGAAAAATAAGGACTACCATAATGCACACGTATATTTACGTACGTACACTTTTCGGGAAAGTGATGTATGTTTTAAATTCTAGTTTCCCTGAAAATAAAATGTTTATTTGGCAGCGTCGATATTGAAGGCTGACGCTCTCTTAAGCTGATGATCTAACACTCTTACGGAATGGGGTCTGATGGGAGAGCAGCTGAAGGTGACAGGTAAAAGAAAGAAACATCCATAAACAATCAACATCAGCACTGGCGGATACACACCACATTAGCTCAGTGGTTAGGGGAATAGCCCAGAAAGAAGCCCAGATTAAGTTCCCAGATTTTCCATATCCTTGGAAATTTAATTAGCCCTTTATTTATCCATATACCTGCATGTTTCATAACATGTTTTCCTTTACCTTATATCCAATGTGTATTCGGCGGTGGAACAGAGAAAGGAATTAGCCGCTCAATGAACTCAATGGTCACTCGACAAGTATTCAATAGATCTTACTGTGAAATTTTAGGGATATATGAGTAAATCAGAAATCCTCAACAGAGAGGGGAAGATTAGTGACACTCCATTCTGTTTTTGGGGGAAAAGTAGCCAAAGTGCGCCCATGGGAGAGATTGAGAATCGTCTGAAGGGCTGCTGAAAGAAGAGAGGAATTATTGGTTCGCGAGAGTGGATAAAGTGAGGCGGAGATGTAGAAGGGGAGGAGGGGGAAAGTGGGGCGATGATTGAGAAAAATCGGGGGACGTCCTGGGAGAGAGGCGATTTCTCGTGCCTGGGATCCGGAGGAGTGGGGCTGTGAAGACGGCCATTGAAATAATGCAACCCTCTTATAACGAACTCCACATGAACAAGAATGGCGAGGGAGCGGAAGCAGACAGGCGAAAAGGGTTGAGAGGAGTCCAAGACACTGTGATCTTCTGATGGAGTTTTCGCAACCCGAGAATCGCCGAAGTTTTGTTTTTTATGCTTTTATTATGGAAGTGGTTTAGTGTTCCAATTAATAATTTTTCTGTGGCAATTTGGTAATTTTCACGGATGTATTTCTTTGAACGTACTGGACAGCGCACCAATTCCACCCCTCCATTGCAAACTGTCCATATCCTTGCATTTCAGTCTCTACCACGATTTTTTCGCCCTATTAGTTTCCCTTTCCGTACATTTTTACCTCTTTCTATTTCCTTTGACCTAATTCTGTGTTTATGTTCTTCCCTTTCCATCTCTCGACTATCTTTCTAATCATCTCGCTCCTAATCCATGATTTCCATGTCCTTTTCATTTTTACTGCCCTTAAGTTTTTCTTGTGGCTTTTGATATGCC
The DNA here is from genome assembly GCA_037158775.1 of Hetaerina titia. Lineage (NCBI taxonomy): Eukaryota > Metazoa > Arthropoda > Insecta > Odonata > Calopterygidae > Hetaerina > Hetaerina titia. Next base: position 65,387,234 of record CM073771.1, read on the forward strand.
TCTATTTTGCCTCTATAGCATCCGCCATCTCGTCCACTTTCATAATTTTCTCTGCTGCCGGCTATGATCGTTATGCAAGGGTGGTAGGATAGGCATGTTGGACCGGTTGAAGGTAGAGTGTGTGTGAAATTGAAGAACAGTTTGATGCAGTGCCGGATGTTAGGTTGTGTTTTGTTAGGATAGAAAAGGAAATATATCGTTGTACAGTCAATTTTCATCTAAGACCTACCATAAATGATAGAATACCAAGAATAACCAGTTAAGGTATCGGAAGTTCCACCTCAGTGGGTAGGAACTGTGGCAATTGACCGGAAGATTAAACTCTAGGTCATACCTCTGGACGTAGATCAACCCATGCCTTGCGATTTTCTGGATACAAGAAATTTCGGGGAAACAAATTTCGAAACAAACAAGGAGTGTAGGGTGAGAACTTTTCTTTTTACCCTGGAAGTGTTAATTTGACGCATAATGGGGATAATCAACACATTCACTTTGTTCGAGGTGACTTCTTTCCTGATTTACATACCTTCGTGTCGGATAATATGATTTGACTTCCATATCTTTGGCCATCCTTGAGTTTAGATTTAGAAAAAACTTAGCTATTTTATTCAGTGCTTTCGAGTCTCTTTGCCTTTTGAGACCCCACCGTCACATGCAAGGAATTCGAAATTCCAGGAAAGTACGCCATCAGGGTTTTCCCTGTAGACTTCTTGACGAGCTCTCATTCTCTCTTCCATGTATTTCATGAAAGTTTTGGTGTAACCATTAAAATTCTTGACGTCACTATTAACCTAAATTTATAGTCTCAAGTACTCATCATAGGGCTGTAGCTTCAGAACATCTACTGAGGCAATTATCATTGCCCTTTCTTACATTTTATTCTGATCAAAGATATGCTTTGGGATAAAAATACCGCAAGAAATGAAGGATGAAAGAAGATTTGTTTTTCGGAGCCGAATGTAACCTTTCCATTCCGTCTGATTTTTGAGGACGTTAGATATTATAATTGGTGTTCCTTGGTTAACAATCATAATTAAGACAAGTAGCCCATTACTAGTTTAAAGTCCTCTCTACGTAAAACATGCATAACTTAAAATTACTGTGAGTAAATAAATTAAATAATTTTATATTCCTTCCCGAAGACTTCTTGTCGGGGTCTCATTTTCTCTTATTTCATAGAATTTTTGGAGTTACCATTAAAATTATTGACATCACATGTACACATTATTGAGACATTAGCACGTGGTTATTGATTGAGTAGTGTGTAAGCGTCCTCCCATAACCAAATAAAATTCCGCTTTGCAGCCATTTTTCGAAGACATGTATTTGAATATTCTCCTTTATCTACTTTATGAACTTCAGTGTCATCCCAAGAGCAATTATTTTTAAATAGAGTATACTTGATTATATGCTACATCAATAAAGCGTTACAGGCTTAGGTAAAAATCGGTTTTGAAACGGATGATGAACAACAAATTCAAATAATTCTCTTAAAACTTAGTCACTGAAGTATTTAATCCAAAAATAGTTTTTAATAAAATTATATAAATATCTATGTTACACATATATTAGCCAATTAGCAGAGGAGACGAATGAGCAAAGATTAAAATCGTAATTCTGTTTCCTTTTATTTTTTTTACATATTTTGATCTGATAAAATAATTAACATTCGGTTGGCTGACTTGATTAGTCGGAAATTGCGTAATAGAAATAGGATTGGTGTTAATAAGCTTTTCACTCCAATCCGTCATCTGATAATGGCTTCGTTTCTTAGTAAGACCTCGTGTATTTTTCACTTCACATTAATGATTGACGTGATTGGTCCTTTTTCTTTTTCCTACCTTCTCTGCTGCCTTTCTTTGCTTAACTATCGTCCCTTTTGTAACAAAAACCATTTTTTCTTGTGACTAAGGGCAACCTACTCAACTGTCAAATCCTTCCGAAACCTTTTCTCATTATTCACCCGATCTGCGCATGTCAGCTTCAGAATTCTTCTCTAGAACTGCATTTTCATGTCTCACGATCTTCTCTACTGTACTTCCTGCTCCCGTTTCGAGTGTTGAGAGATGTGATAGAATAATTTACATATGGTATTTTAAATCCATTTCCTCATTTACATGGCGGTGTAAATTTTTTTTATTTATTCCTTCCGTCGAAAACTCCCTTTGCTGTAAAAATTCTGCTTGTGTTATTTAAAAAAAAGTTCTATTAATGCCCATAGCTCTTCCCAAGTTACAACATTCTTCACCTCGTTACTGCTTCCCATTCCACTATAATGGGTTATATGGGGAGGGGAAAGGGGGGGAGTAAAATTCATCACTATTAAATTTTCCCGGAAAACACATGGTAACTTATAATTTTTTTATCGTCTCGCCGGCCAATTCCATTAATGGCTTGCTGACGTCTGATTTTTATCGTAAAAATTGCAAACATATATTATCGCCCGAAATTCAACTTACCCCATTTCATGAACTACCTTTTTTTTGGCTGGTCTCCACAAACGGATGCATTTATGTTGAGGGATATCTCCATGCACATCTGTGCTTGAACGGATGCCGAGTTAGTTTTGGGGTTGGCCGAAGGGCGGCAAATGAAGGGTACGCATTGAAGAAGCAGTTTGATCAGTGATTTCACCCGGTGGGGGTCCCTATGCCCCGAGGAGCACTCGGATTGACAAAGTTTTCGTCGATCATTTCCCTTAATTTATTCGGTCTGGTTTGAATCGATGGTTCCCAACCTGTAGCTAATTTTCCCTCTGGGTGCACTTTCATAATTTGCAGCGGATTATGGACTCTCAGCTTTCCAGTGCTCTAATCCAACTCGTGGTTGTGCTATTTTGAGAGTCGAGAAAGTTATAGGGAAGGTCGCAGTGACGCTGTTCCTGGAGAATATGAAAATTTGGATCCCAGATAGTTTCGTTCGGTTATTTGTCATGAAACTTCTTCCATTCTTCGGGCGAAACATAAAAAACAGAGCGTTGAGTTAAATGTTTTACGTAAATAGTTTGGCTCAGTCTAATCACATAGTCAGTATCATAACCATATTCTCTTTGTAAAGGTAATTCTGTCAAATCGAATTATGTCGCCCATCAGGCAAATACATTTGTACCACTAATCATGAGAACTAGGAATCCCTTAAACCGCACACTTGAAGCTTGTTGCTAAAGATCCATTAATAATAATGAAATTGAAATGGAATTACGTATGTTTTGAAAGGAGCACTTTGTGTGCATTACGTCAAGTTAATTCACATACAAATGCCATAAGATGTAAAATGTATGTATTAGCGATTTTTTTAAAACAAGTTGTTTTCCAGTTATAAGGTTGAAATTAATATTATGATCAACTCTTGAGATATTTCAACATGTTTTGATGGTTAACTTGGGCCCATCATATTCTTAAAGCGGTTTCTATGTGCCGAGATTACAATTATTTACATAAGATGATTTCCTGAGTTCAGGTTGTTTCACAGTGCACACCTGAACCTTCTCTCCATATCACGATTTGTTTTGCAGAAGAAGATTTCTGCGTTCTTATCTTTCTATTGAAATGACTTATTCTCTCTCTCTCTTATCAGATCCATTCAGAGCAGACATGGCTCATCCAATCTCTCTCTCTCTTTCTGAAAATCTTTCTCTGTAGCAGACGGTTTCTCCCTTCATCCATCTTACGCGGGCGCCATTTTTCTTTCTCGCCACGCTTCCTCATTAATAAACCCCCTGGTCTCTTCTCCTTCGCACCCTCGACACCGCCCTTCCACTCCACCTTTGTCTCCATGCTCTTCACAAAAGGGGAGGAGTCCTATCGGGCGAATGGAATATGACACTTGGATGGATCGAGGTAGACAGCGGTGGATGTTGCTTTCCTGGCGGTGTTTCTATATTTCTCATTCGCCTTACTTTGCGCTCTGCATGAAGGCGTCGAGGGAGACTGGGAGTGGGATAAATAATGTGAGAATAGCGGTATCTGTGTGAAAGGAAGACGGAAGCACGATGACGATGTGTTTTGCAAGAGGAAGTACCGAATGGGATAGCTAATAGAAGCTGAAAGTCATAAGGAATGATCTTTAAAAATTCTGAATATTCACTAATGTGTAAGAATTAATGTATTAAGTAGTTGGGTAGGAATATATATATATATATATATATATATATATATATATATATATATATATATATATATATATATATATATATATATATATATATATATATATATATATATATATATATTCGATGATTCGGAAGCACTCACGAGAGCAATATAACTTTTGGACGAAACAATAGAACACAGAATAAAGCACATAACACGTAAAAGAACACTCATATTGAAGATTATTTGAGCTTTCGACCTACTCCGAGACCTTCTTCAGGTCAGACTCTCAGGTCAGAGTCAGGTCAGAGTATATATACATACGATGCACTAACGCATATATAGCAATGAAGCACTGTTCAAGAAGAAAAGCTTAATTCACACATGTTGCGAGGAAACTTGATTTATTGCTTTCCAGAAAAGGTCTCGCTGGTATTAAGCAAAGACTTGTCTAATAATTGGGTTTGAGCCATTTTCTCGCCATATATTTTTTCTGAGTTAAACTCGGAACCCTAGTATTCAACTATATATGTGGTTCTGCCATGCGATATATTAACTTTGCTGTGATATCTTAACGGCGCAAGATAATCCAAGTACATTTCAGGAGATAAAGAAAAGGATATGTCATTTAGCACTTATAAAATGGAAAAACCGTTGGTAGAAACTTAACAATATCATTTCATTAAATATATATTTACGTACTTAGGTTACCATGAAAGGGAGATGACTGAGAGGAAAAAAATAAATTGTTTTTTAAATCAATTAACTGTATTAAGCCATCTAGTCATAATGATATTTCCTTATTTCAATGAAAATCTAATTCGTAAAGTATGCTGATTTTTTTCGATCTCGTAATTCTCGTGATCAAACTTCCGTAGCTCACAACGCGGCAGTCATTTCAAACCAGGTTAACGGTGAATCCTCTTAATTAATGATTTTTTTGTTGGCTTGATGTGCCATAGCAATATAAAAAAATGAACATTTTCTTATTCAAAGATCAGATAAAAAACAGTATCTGGGGCTATTGGTGCATAATTACTCAGTAAAATATATAGGCGTTAAATTTAAGTCACTGTTAATGTCATAGAATGTGAATGGGTACTATACTATATTATCAAGTTCATGAATTCATTTTAAGGAGAAAGGATGAAGTACTCTCCAATTTAGAATAATCTAAATTTAAATTTATGAGTTTTTCGTCAAATTCACGCGCGGATATAGAATATATAATTTCTGTTGTAAATAATCGATCGTATGATAAGATATTTTCATGAGCTAGCTTCTACATCCGGCCGTTGGTTTACTCACCGTGCCGCCCTTTCCGCGTCCTATCGATTTTTTATATGTTTGCTATTTATATGGAAGCCCTTCTGTGAAGGTTCATCCAAGGAGTTATAGTTTGCTTAAATTAGAATTATTATCAGAGGAAGGGATAATATTTCCGCCAATAAGAAAACACCCGTAATGGGGATAAAAATAATCCGCTTTATATCCAGTGAAGTGGGTTCTACATCTAAATTCAGAGTCTTAAGTTCGAAACCGGCTAATCAATCTCAGGACATCAAAATATTCACTGTCTTTATTGCTTCCCTCTTCCAATCAATGCATTTCATATGCATAGGACATACGAGGTGTGTCCCAAAAGTAGATGGAATGAGTCGATTAAAGTTATTTCTTACCAGAATTGATACATTCACTCAAAAATCTTTGAAGTACCACCCTTGTATGTTCACACCCCGCTGCCAACGGGTTTTCCACGCGTCGTACGCCTTCTTGGAGGAGGCGCCAGGAATGCTGCTAAACTCCCTCTCCTCACGGCCTGTTGTAACGCTTCCACCGTGTTGTGGTGACGGACGTTATTTCAGCACAGATGTGAGGTGGAAGACAAAGAAGAAGTCTGGTGGGACAACCTTAGAGCTGTAAGGTGGCTGAGGCGTAGTCAAGAACCTCTTGGCAGATCCGCGATCAAGTTTTCTTTTGTTTCGAGAGCACTGGCGTCTCCAAATTCGCACACGCCTTTATAATGCCAATGGTTTTGGTCACAAGTCAATGCACATCACTTTTTGGATTTGCCAAGTTCGTAAAAATCCATGCAAACATTTAATCTGCGTTCCATGTTAAACAAAGTATTCACTCTTGCAAGATTTTCGTCACATTTTCACCTCAAAGGGCGTCCTGAAAGTTTGGCGTCTTGAAAATTTTCTCTGTTCTTCCGAATTAACTTGTGCCATTCACAAACAGCCGATCTACCCATGGCATTATCACCATAAGCTGCCTTAAGCATGTCAAACATGAATCTTCCCTAATTTTGCCTAATTGCAGTTTCACGGAAAATTTAATGGCGTAGTGCTGTTCCAATAACCGGTTCGTGACGGAGCGTAACGAGGTCACGTTATAGAGGTTTCGCAAACGAACGATCCGTACTCCGAAAGGTTGGGAGTCAATTTCCACCGGCCTCCAGTATTTCCTGAGACTCCCCTCCCTCGAACCCTGCCAGAGAAACCGACGCCGTCCATCCGAAAAAAATTAGTCATACTACTTTTGGGACAGATCTTGTATAAGGATGGTCGGGATAATCCAGTGAGCAGAGATCTAGACTAATGAACGGAGGGTTCGGTTCCGATTTCCGGGACGCCGCTGGGTACCCTGAGCTTCTACCAAATTGTGTGTTTTTAGGGTAAAAGATCTTTATGGGAAATCTCAGTAGGCATCTGGAAAGGAGGAACTGGCCTCTCTACCGTAATCTTTGGATTTCACACGGCGTTGTGCTGGTAGTGTTAGCTTTTTAGTTAGCTTTACCCTCACTCATTAAACCAGGCTTCGGATTGGTAACCGGTTTTTCTTAAGACTAATTACTATTAAAAAACTATCCGCAATTTTGATCCCAGGTTGATTACTATAATATTGTATGCTTTCGCTTTTAGGTAAAGTGAGGATAAATAAATAATGTATAGAAATGCTCTTCCGTTTGTATTACCCTCCATTAAAAGTTATAGGATAAGATACATGTGTTAATTGGTGCGTTGAAATCTATGGAGAAAGATTTTATTGCTCTTTTGCTACTTAATATTTTTAATTATAGAAAAATGGTTATGTAAGTATCTATGCGTAATAATATATCAAAATCCATGCACAAGTTACCCTGCCGGGATGGTTCTGTATAGTTATTTGTTCGCCAGCACTTCTGAGTCATCATCCAATCGTTGACAGTAGATGTTCAGTCGTAAAGATAATATTTTTCTAGAAATACAATTATAGTTAACAATGGCAGAAGCTTCAAAGGTGCCTGCAAGAAAATAACTGCATTTACATTTTGGGTTACGGTGAAACGCGGATTTACGGAATATTTTAAGCAGAATGCTATTATATTAAGCAGAATATTCTACAACTACTTCATTCCTTGATGGGCGTCAAAAAGTGGGTGGAAAGCGACGAGAGTCAACTGCAATATACCTATCAAGTGTTAGATAATTAGTTTATGTATTTATTGCAACTACTGAAGTGATAAATCCTAGAATTATTTTTAATACAAATTTTTGGATTAATGAAAGAGAACCCATTTGTGTCATGGGTCTATAGCCGCCAGTGTAAAATATAGCTCATTAATACCCTGTCTGCCTAGCGTAACATCCATCACCCAGTGCTTTTTTGGAAATTTTTGTCTTCTTAATTTGCTTTGCGTCCTGAGGGAAATATTTTTATCCAATGGCTTAGTGATATTTTCTTCTGGTCCCCTTTTATATAATCTGTTACTTCATTAATATTGTCACCGTTTAGTAGCGAATTCTAGCCACACATACATCTAGACGTGGTCTTATTCCAGTGAATTTACACATCTCCGTTGCTTATTTCTTAGAGTAACCCATTGAATGAAGCCTTTATTCATCGCGAAGGATTTCTGATACCTTCTGATCTTTTATACAAGGGACATTGTTGGTAATACTGAGTAATTTCATGCTTTTAGATTTATTTCGAATGTTGTTTGTGATATCGGCTTTCAGATTCGAGTTACTCCCAAAATTTATTACTGTTCATTCTGACAGAAATTCTTAATTCAAGCCCTCGTTCTTTCATTTTTTTATCAAAATGATGAGAGAGTAGCTTCGTTAGATTATTTAATTCTAGGTTTATTACTGTTTTGGCGTCGAATAGTATTCTGCTTTTATAGGGACTTGTTGCTAATACCAAGAGTTCCAGAGGCCTTATCATAGAACTTTCCATATACAGATATACACTCTTAGGTAGCCACAAACCCAGTTGTGTGTTAATGTGATTTCTTTGTAATTTGAGCGCATGCCATTGTTTAAGTGAAGATGAGAAAATTAATTTTGCCAGTATGTGATTTTCTTATTTCTTCTGTCAGTTTCATAAAATTAGTTTGTGTTTCATATCAAAATGTTTTACTTAAATATAAAAGCTAAACTGCGCAACAGTCATCTAATTTTTTCTACCGCGTCTGGGATGGACCTAATTTTTCGTATGCCATAGAAACCCTCATACTACTAACTTCAGCTTGTTTAGAATTCTTAAACATATGGAGCTTAGTGATTTTTCAATAATTTTTCTGCCATTCCATATTTCTACCTCTGCAGATGAGAATGGTGTATTACACGTTCTATTTAGAATTGGGAATTCTATTTTTAATGAAGTTTGCGACGAATTACACATGATTTTCTCCAACTTTTCCTCTCTGTTTCATTTTTCCTTAACTGTTATTTTAGGTATCTCATTTTTCTATACATTTTGTTCTCTACTTAGGTTGTTGTGTGGTTATTGATAGAACCACTTGACAAAGAATCATCACGTCTCAGCAGTCTTTATTAATTCCAATTACCTTGGCCTTTTTCTACAGCAATTCGATAATATTATTGTAAGTAGTTCTTTCAAACTTAGTTCACCTTTTTTGTAAGTTTCTACTGCGTTAATTGTTCGTTGGGTTTTAATACCGTTTTAGTACCCGATCTGATTTTTATGTGGCAATTTTTTGAAATATGTGCTCATATCATAGAAATTATTTAAATATGTCTTTAATGAAATAAATTGGTAAGATCACTCTCCGTGGGCAGTTTTTTTTAAATGAAATGAATATTGAGCCAGATTTAAGGTTTGCCTATTTAGTGATAATTTAAACTTAAAACAATTAAAAAACAGCTATTTTTGTTTAAGGATTGAAAATATTGACAAATCCCTATGTATGTATGCATGTATAATACTGTAGGAAGGAATCCTTTGAAACATTTCGTCGGGCAATTAGGACCTAGGCACGTTTATAGGCGTTATATTAATCGGAATGAGGCATGACTAAGCTCGTTAACAAACCTGATTCATGAAAATGCCGAGGGTAGCCGGATTGGAAAAGTTTCATAATGAGAATGATCATTGGCTCATCACCGAAGGATTCTTGAGAGGGGTGGGATGGGTTAAAGAATGAGGTCTGAGGTCATAGGGAGGGGGGAGATGGAGGGGAAGGACCGAGGTAAGGATATTGGGATGGGATGGGGATACTGTGAGGGTCTCGGGGCTAAGGGGGGCGGTGAGGTAAATGGGATCGAGAGATGGGGCGGATGAGGGGAACAAAGGCTTATGGGCGCGTGGGGATGAGATGACGGTTGGGGATATTGGGTTGATAGATGAACCTTTGGAGCGAATTAAGATGGGATTAGGGTGGCAAAAGTGAGAGTTGTGGGGAGGACCGAGTGGAGAATGGAGAGGCGGGGGTAAAGCAGTTTGAAACGGAGAAAGTTGATGTATCGCGGGACGTAGAGAAAGTAAATGGAGTTATCACGCGCCATCTGTTTGATGGGGATTGTTTGCCTAAGTGTAATATGTGCGGTTTCTGGCCGCTTTAGTTTTTGCCCCCTACGGCGAAGGACTGTCGTGATAATAAATTGAGTCGTTTCAGCGGATTGAATAATCTGTCCATCGTCCCACGGTACGTGGTATTTATTGATTTGAAATTTTTACCATTTTACGTCTTTGGAAGTAAAAAAAACTAGAAGAAGGAAGGGGTGTAGTTTACCAAGCTGCAGTTGGTTATTTTCTACTAAATTGATTTCCTCCATGAAATTATCCGAAAAAACGAAGTATTGTTTTATTTTATTTCAGGTGAATGTGATGTAAATACCCAAAAAATACCATTCTTGGGCTAACTTTTTCGTTATTTTTTAATCCAAGATATTTTCTGCTTGCATTTAATTTGTTAATCACGGATTTTGAATGGCACATTGAACTCTCGCTTTGATTACTTCAATCGTGGAAAAAAGTAATCAAAATTTCATTCTGAATACCACAGAAAAATGTATATCAAATAGATTTAAGTGAACAATAGAGATACTGTAATGACTGAAACAACCATACCTAATTCTTAGATGTTTCTCAATAGTACATATGAGATTTCGTCGTGACAGTTCTTTTATAACACGTGAAATATTTTCATTTGGAAAACTCGATGAATGCCCAATTTATTGATAATTATTAATATAATATTCCCATAGCATCATGTAGAATATTTTTTACGTAAGTAACAACATATCTATATCTTGAAAACTATAGCTGATAGGAAAAAACTAGTGTCATAATTGGATTCAACACCCCAATTGTTCTTTAAATCAACATTAAAAGCTCCGGCACCAAAACCACTGTTGGCCTGTGTAATGTTTTCGGTATAAAAGTATATTTACTAGGTATATCTTAAAAACTTTAAATTATTAATTAGTTTCACACTTTACTTTCTGCGATATTTAATCACACTGATAATAATTTTCAAACAAAACTAAGTACATGTACCAGAGCCCTTGAAATGTTGCAGAATACGATGAAATACAGGATTATTCTATGCTACGAATTAGATGGTAATTGTTACGGACTTTCACTTCCATTAAATATTCAGGTACACATGGATACAAATGTATACATCAATTTTAAAGAACCACTTCATTATAACGTTTCAAATTGTTGACGTGACACAAACAGAAAAAAATTATTCACAGTAAAGTATCTTACAAACAATAAAAAGGGATTCACGTTTAATATTTCAGTGGCCCCAACCACTTTAATAAATGTGAAGGAAGTGTGTATATGTTTATACATGTATATATAGTAAATGTGTGTGCGTATTCTCTGGCTAAGTACATACTATGTATGAGTAAATTTTCAGAGAAACAGAAAAGAGTGACCGGCACACCTTCAGTAGAGTTGATTAATGATTAGCGTGTGTGCACATACAGGCACAATGAGGCCTGAACGCATTATACGTACACACTTTTGAATGAGTACAATAACTTAGTTTTTATATCGAAAATATTTAAATTTTTTAAAAAAGATTGATGACGACCTAAAGTTCATCTTGTAAAACCGAAATGCGTTAATGAAAAGGGGCAGCGACAAATTTAGATTTATTTCTCCTGTATATTTATTCCGAGGTTGTTAATATGAGATTTACAGTCGAATTGGCTAGACGACGTGAAACCACCCCAATCGTAAGTCGCGGGTTAGGATTCCTCTTGTTGCTCGCCTTGTCAAATTTCCTCCACATATTCTGTCCTGTGATGGGTCCTTAAACCATCAAAATAATTTCAAATGAAATTGTATTGCAATTTTAAGTCTAATAATGAGTCCTCCTATAACAGTTAATTTTCACTTGCTCCAGTATGCCTATGTCTGCCGATTGTACCAGACGTAATTATCCTTGACCTCGCTTAATTACCCTGAGAAATGAAGGGAATTCGCCAGCCACGTCTCCGTTGTCAACGTTAGAACCAGCCATATTTTTGTAATGGCAAGAAGCTAAATTTGTAGGTATCCATTTTTGTGGCATTCATTCGTGTCAGTGGGTAATCAATGACGTTCCCTATCGCGAAGGAGCAGGTAACCGATCGCCGAACACGAGAGTGCTCGCCCTCCCATCCACGAGTTCACGCGACATTAAGAGCTTTCCTTCATTTTTCCTCCCCCACCTCCCATCCCCCTCGACTCCCACTCCGGCGACGAACAAAGTGCTCTGTTTACGCGCTCATTCGCCCTTTCCTCCTACCTTCCCACCTACCCTTCCCCCGTTTCTTCCACCCTCTCCCGTCCCCCCTCGCAATTCTCATCCCACCCGTCACACAGCGCGCTCTCTCGAAGCATCTCCTCCTCCAGAATGGATGGATTATTTAAAGCCGAACGAAAGGGAAAAGCTCGACTAGAAGGAGTCGGACGGTGGGGGGGGGGGCGGCGAAGATATTTTTCCCGGTGCCTCCCTGCCTTATTCCCCCGCGAAGAAAGTGTAGCAAGTTCGCTCTCAGCTTGTTTTTTTATCCGCCAAGAAAACCCCCTTCTCTCCTCTTCTCGGATCACAATCCTCCTTCTTCCTCACCCCTTCCCTTAGAACTTTCAACCCTTCTCTCTCCCATCCACCCCTTTCCCTCCTCTCTCCTCCCCCCTCCCCATCCCTGACACGTCAACCGCCATGACCGACCGAAATCGATTCTTTTTCCCCGAAAGCGTGCGCTGTACTTTGCGTGCAAACGGCCCAGGCGTGTGCAAACATGACAAATCTGCGTTCGATCCGGCGTCGCTGTCGTGTCCCCCTCGCCACGCTGCCTCCTGTCTCGAATACCCCACCCCTTGCCTTATCTCCTAACCCTCCCTCCCTCCCTTTCCTAGGACCCCGAAACTCGAGGCTGACCTGCCCGCCACCGAAAAAGCCCGACTTTTTAACCCCTCCCTCAAACCCCATCCCGCCAAGCCAACCCTTTCCACGCCGCAACCCGGGTCAGTCCCAACCATCCCACCATCGGCCGTCCTTTTCATTCGACGTCGTCTTTCCCCCACAAACCCTACACCTACCACTCTTCTCTTCCCCCCTACTCCCACTTTTCCTCCCTCCATCACCCCGCCAACCCACCCGGTCTACGACCAACCCACTAAAACTTCCATGTCGTTTGCGGAGCAAACATTTGATTGTCGTCGGGTTTGCCACTCAGCTTAGAGGGATGGATGGGGTTTGAGAGAGAGAGAGAGAGATTGATAGAGAGATGTAGAGAGAAGGGTTGCCCAAGGGGTGGAGATTCGAGAGGAAAAGGGGGGAATTGTCCGCTTCTCATTATCCCTTAGCCATCCTCACTCTCCCCGCGTTAACTCACATCCCTCTCGTTATTGACCTAAGGCGAGTTGACCGCCCTTCGTATCGCATCTTCACCCTCCTCCTTCTTTTTCCCTTCGTCCTAAATCATCGGAAATCCGCCCATTCACGCTCCCCCGATTTAATTCTTCCCTATACTCACCTCATAAATGCTCATGAGGTTTCGGTTTTGGAGCACTCCGTGAGCTCGAGGATGGGATGGAAGTTCCTGCCACGTCCACCTACAGGCCAGCATCAGGGACGCGGCATTTGCTTCGTTGTTTTGTAAATTTTTCACTGACAACCTGTGGGGGAACGGTCTTCGACACAGCTGCTACCAAGTACGATTTCATTTGAGTCGTTGAATCCGAATAAGGTTGCTTTATAAGTTCCGTTTTATGGGATTACGTAGTCTGGATATTGATGAAAGAGTATTTTTTGGCACGCAACACAGTATTTACCTCTCATTAGAGCCTATTAAGATTCCATTTAACTAAAGAGTGCAATGACAGAGGGTTTTTTTCCCACTTGAATATTCCACATCGAATAGAATTCATTCATGCCTTCATGCACATAATGTCACAGACTATGCTTTGTGATCCACAATTATTGATCTACAGAATTAAATTAGGTTTGCAATATTTGTGAGAAATCAAATCAGTACTTCAGTAAAATCTGACGGAGTTTCGGCATCCTAACATTTACGTTTCTTACTTTTCCGGTACTGTAACTAGTTTCAACCCGCTTTGTAGACAAAATGTAAATTATTTATTTTTCTTGCATGGTTGCCTATTTTTAAGGTGATAAATTCTTAGACTACCCCCTAAGTCATCATCTCTCCCCAATTTCATTTTTCTGTCCATTCCCATTTTCCATATATAAACACCCTCCTTTCCTTCCCAAATCGGTCCAAAATCATCCTTTTATGTCCCTTTCAGTCTAAGGTGTTTTATTCATTCCTAAATAGAGCCTGGCAACCTTTTTCCACGGAGTCCTATCACCGATTCTGAAATTCAATTTCATAGTCAATAATAAGCTTTGCATTTCATTTTCCAATGGTTAGTGGTGCTTAAGGTACTCGTCCATACTCGAAGAACCGTTTTCTCCTTTACTTATGAAATAAAAATGCATAAACTGTGGAGTCCGCGTATCTCTTACTTCACTCAATTGTTGATTTCCCTTCACATATTTTTGGTAATTGTTTAATGTAAAGGGGAGTTTTTGTCAAAGGCAATGTCCATTAACATGGCAATCTTTTTAGATTCAAAATTCCAGTTTGTTCAATAAATATGTTATGAGTATTAATAGTTTCACTCATGGTACATACATTTCATAATATTTTATACCTTTACACTTGATTTGCGTGTATCGAAATGGATTTTGTATTACACGAGCCCATTGTCCTAATTTGGTCTCTGCCATGCTTAGTTTATTTACCTCCAATCTGACCCAGATCCATTTCAGTCATATGGGTACTTCCTGTAGGTAATGTTTCTATTGAAAGAACATCACATATATTTTATTTAGCGCTCTATTTAGCTCTTAGTTTTCTGTCGGGAACATATTTTCCCAAATTCGGCATTCGCATCCGATCTTTTATTAAATTGTCCGTTTTTCTTTTAAAACTCATCCAAAAGTTCCACTTTTTTACTGCCCTGAATTTTATAATTACTAATTCATACCTTTTTCTTTATTGTCTCTTACTGTTTTACATACTTTACTTAATTTAGTATGTTATTTTTATTCCCTAAGTTGAAAACCGATGTATATCATTTAATTACTGCCTGTATTTTGGCGTCATGTGATTTATTTAATGAGATTACAATTCACCCCTAAGGTATCTTTATCACTTCTCTGTGAGTGATCTAAAAATGATTAATTACCAATAAGCCGTTATGTTTTCACGTTATTTTTGTAAGCAAGATAAAGTAAATGCGTGCACAATCACAGTCAGAATTAATTGTAGTAACGTGTTATATAAATTTCTAAATCACTACACTTTTTGCATGATTAATTTTGCGTATAAATTTTAATAAACTGAAATATTATGATAATTTCTCAATATATTTCGCTCTTTGCTCAGTATAGGTTTAATGAAACCAGTTACTACTATTCTGCATGTGCCTAATATTTGTCAGCTGTTGTGCCCTTCTCTAGACGAATGGTATGTCTGCTCGCTCTGACCCAATTTTCTTGTCTGTTTCCTGTTTCACTCTTATTGTAAATATTTGGGACTTTTCCCTGGAGAATGATAAGTTTTACCTCTCGCCTTAGTGTGTTATTTTACAAGGAATCATTTCTTAAATCTTTTAAGAGGTTACTCACCATGAAAATTATGTAAATATGCATGTTTTTTGTGAAATAGATTGAGTATAATTATTGAATGTGGCAATAGGTACTACTAACACAGTAATTAAGGTTGATTGATTTAACAGTAACAGTAAATATAAACAATTAAAATTTCAACTGAAATATATAGTTTTGGTCAGATCTCTGCACAACTTCGTAATAATTGGAGTTTAACGTTTAAGCATTAGATTCCATAACATTTTTGTTTAAATTTTACTTTTCACCACTCTGAAAAATGTTATCATTTGATTCCGTGTCACAGTAAGTGTTTGCTAGGCATATCGTACATAGTTGAGGGGAAATATTCATCTCAAAAGAACTTCAGTGACGCTAAATAGCTTGAGGTAATCATAGCACGGCAAAATTGCAACGGTAAAAAGGCATTGTAATGGAAACAATAAATTTGAGAGGACAGAGGGAGACATGAGAAAGACTCTCAAATGATATGAGAACGGGAATGAACTGGGTGATATTAAAATTTGGTGATTTAGTTCTATTTTAGACAAGCTGGTGTGTGAAAAGGGGAATTGGGAGAAGGATTTGAGAAGAAGAACCGCTGGTGCTGGTTGGATTAAAATAGCGGGATGAAGGCTGGTTGGATGGGTTAGCGCAATTTGATTGGATGAACCCTGGGGAGTGGAAAATGACGTAGTAGAACCGTGGCTGAGTGACTAGAGGCCAGAAACGAGAGTGGAGTTTGGCTCTGGAAAGCTCCCTTGATGGTCTCATACCCAAGAGGGGATGAAGTACTAGTCGCGTAAGCCAGAAGCAGAGTTGAAATTGAAGTACTTTGGGGGGAGTCTGGAGAGTGAATGGAAAGAACTGGGAGACTATAATCGTGTTACGTTCCAAGTAAAAGAAGAGACATGATATAAGACTAGGAACTGTGACTATTTTTTTATGTTTTGGATATCCTCATGCATCTTGATTAGTTTCCACGTACTTTGGTGATAATTTATGTGTATGTCATTAGGTTTCATAGGATTATCTTCGCTAATTTGTGTCATAATTGCATGTCTTCTTGGAAAGAGCTCTATCACTTTATTGACAATTTGACAGTTCATGACCGCAAAATAAAATATGTACATGGTTTCTGTACTACTCCAAATATGTATTTATTCCTTGATGTCTACTTTATTCTAAAAATGGAATAAAAACTCTGGGGACTGCTAAATATTTTGACGAAGACATTATAAACATACTAAATATTGAGAAATAAAATAGAAGTCTGAAAACTGATTGCTTCAGCGGTGACCTTTCACCTGCGTCTTCTGGGTAGGCATTCTTTTCTGTAATAACTTACTAATTTAACATATATATATATTATATAAAATACATATGTATACATATAAAATGAACAATGCAATCTGAATTCCCGCCAATGTTTAATCCGTTTAGTGATAAGGTTTCTACTGGTAATAAACTTCAAAGCTGCTGAGCAAGGCTGATATTTATCGGGAAATTAGTGCTGTGCACTAACTAAGAGATCAGTGACATCCTTGTATGTCAGTGTGTAGTTAGTTTAAGAGGGAACGGACAAATGTCCATGATGATGGAGAACTGGCTATCCGTTAGCTCGGCTGTCACAAGGCTAGGCCGACCACTGCGGTCCTCGTCGTGAACATTGATGCGGCCGATTTTATGCTGAATGTACTACTAACGCGCTCTATCTTCACTCATTATTCCGTATCCGAACACTTCACTAATTTGCCTACGATTTTAATCGGCTTGTGATATTTTGCCAGTAAAAACCTGATCACAGATCGCACTCCACAACTAGCGGGATTTCCGATTACAGCGCACATTTTCACAGTTTGAAGTGAGCGAAGTAGAAGAATCACAGTCTGTATTTCTCACAGTAGGATGCGAACTGAGTGTAAGGACGTTTAGACACCAAAATGATTGCTCTAGCCGTACTCACCGTCAAGCTACACCGGAACGTACGTTACTTTCTTGACAGCCCTCGTACACACACACATATAAAAAAATATATATATATAATACATATATATATATATATAAAATATACATATATTATACAATACGTATTTTTGTGTTTACATATGTTATATAAAAATTATATATATATATATATATATATATATATATATATATATATATATATATATATATATATATATATATATATATATATATATATATATATATATATATATATATATATATCTAATGAAAATGCTCTGATGCACTTCAGACTGAAAGACACTACCCCATAGTTTTGATAATATGATTAGATTTTGTAATGGGTATTATTGTTTTACGGGTAGTGAACAAACACCCTCCACACACCTTTGCGGTGGCTGGCGGGGTATTGTGTAGATGTAGATAGTGAATCGATATTGAGAAAATTGCAAATGTTATTTCCCGAAAATATAGTGTCGCCCATTTTCTTGAATATTCTTGGTTTATCAACTCTCTTTTTTAAAGGCTTTTATTTATCATTGTACATTGAATAGTCAAGTAATTTTCCTACTTTTTCACTGACTATATTTCGAATATCCTGACTGATTGCACGTTAGGAGCATGCCGCCATAATATTGCAAGAATTAATAATACCACCATGAATACTAAAGATCGTTCCATGGTGACCTTCCGAGAGCTTATCATTGTGGTATTTTAAGGGTATAAAGGAAAGCAATGATTTTACACAAAGGTGAAAGAACTCGATAAATATTAGCTGTCATGCTAATTCAGGGCCCATGAGCTCTGAATATTTATGTCAAATTAATTCATTCTAATTTCGAAATTTCCAGTACGCATGACCGAAATACAATATTTAGGCATTAGCTAAAAGTTGAACACATCAAGGTCTAATTGGCGAGTTATTTGTTTTATTGGCTTTCCATTTGAAGGTAGGCACTCCTAATTTGATTTTTAGCTAGACCGGAATAAATATTTTCCAATTAAATCCCGGTTACCTCTTGGGTATGGGATGTATCCAACACAAACTCAACAAAGTTTCTCTGATGGGTCATTAAATTGTGGCCTAACACGTTTGTTCGTAAATGTAATTTCATCGTTCTTTATCTTAATTTCATACTAGTTTTTTAATCATCTCCGTACAGTACTCATTTGGTTGCTTTGATTAGTCTTACTAGCATCGCGTCTTCATAGATTATTTTTATTATTATTAAAATGTACATATGCAAATAGACAAATGTCAAGTGGCACACAAGTCCCAAGTATTACAATAAACTTTCCTTGGAAAAATAACATGATTTCTGAAATCCAATCAAAATCACAAAATATAATAAATAAAATCAGTCAGAAAAAAATACACTTTAAGGAAATTTCCAAACACTAATCTGTAACACATACAAAAAAAAGAAAATCCCCATCTCATTTACATATGTTCCCCAATCAACAAGAAAAAAAATTAAGCTGTTACATTAAATTTTTTAATCAAGTCAATTAATTATCTCAATACGTTAATGACATAAGCAGAATCTGTAATCTGAAACATTTCTTATTTAAAATTAATGATGACAGTCGTGTTTGATATATGATGTAAATTTAATCACAGTTGGAATATCTGTATATATTGATAGGGAACCATAAACGGTCTATTTTCCGCGATCCTTCTATACATATGACACAGTAGCTATTGCCTATTTACTTGAATTTGGTGATTTTCGATTCTATGCGATTTTGCTTAAATAGCATTGTGCCTGCATTGGTTTACTCATCAATCCTCAACAACAGTTGGATAGGAAGGGATCTTTGAAATGAATGTTTCACAGTTACATTATTTCGCATGTACCGTTACTGGCGTTAAATATTCACAGATATGCTGCGCTTTGCGACTGTTTAGCTGCGATTTAGGTTAACCCAATACCATAAAACAGGCAATGGAATTTCTAAAATCTAGCATCATCGATCGGGAGGATTAGTAATTATGGTTTTCCATGAAAGTACTCTCTCTAGGAAAAAGTTGTCTTCAAGAATATTATTCTTTTGGCGTAGAAGTCACCTTTTTAACTGTCGTATTGGTTTTTAGGACTCTTGATCTTATGATTGAATAATATTTTGCATTTGATTATTTATTATTATTTATTTACATACTTCGTTGCAATTAGGCCATTTTCCTGGTGGCAACGGTCCAGTGTGATCACTGGTCACTCTTACAATGCACATACATACACACACAAGAAGAACAGATATGAGACAAAATGCTCGTATATTCAATGACACTTTTAAGATTACCGACCTCTCCTTTACCATCACACAAGGATTAGGTGTACACCACACGAGTACATACTACGCACCGTCCATCGCCACACTTCGTCCGTAATCACGTATCTTCAATTTCATATACCGTTCAAAATCGCGTCCCGTTAACACATAATTCATAGCACAAGTACATACGGTTTTATTTCTCACTCACACGTTTTTAAGGCGAGCATACACCTCGTTTTAAATTTATTTAATGAATAAGGTAAGGACTTAAAGATATCCTCAGGTAACTCATTCCATTCTTTTATTCCACGATTGAGGAAGGAGTTTTTTTTAATGTTTGTTTTGTGCCCTCTATGTTTTATTTTGAACTGATGGTCCTTCCGCCCAATGTAATTTGGTTTGTCTAATCTTTCTGAGAGCTCCTCCCACCCCTTCTCTTTATTTACTATCTTGAACATCCCACATAGCCTGTTCAGCTTCCTTCTGAGTCGGAGCGGTGTCCATCCTAGTGTCTCTAACATTTCTGTCACACTATCTGTCCTGTTATGTCTTCCTAGAGCGTACCTAGCTGCCTTTCTCTGTACTTTCTCAAGCTTATTTATATGCACCTTTACCATAGGGTCCCATACTGTTGTTGCGTACTCCATTATTGGTCTTACAACTGAAGTGTATGCTAATTTGATAAAATAATCTCATTGAATAAAGCGTGATATTACATTATTTTTTAACCAAATTTTGGGTCATGATTTATCTCCGTGTCATCTGACTTTCTTCACTCAAGTAATTTTATTTTCCTCTGGTAAATTCCGCTCAAGTCTGATTTGCCATGATTGGTTTGTTGGAGTGCCAGCTGGTTTTCATGCATACTCACGGTAATTTTGTTTGCTGTCTCTCATTTTTGGAAACCGTCTATAAAGTTGTTGCTCTGACTAGAGCTTAACGCACGTCGCAGAATTATGCATTGCGCATTATGTTGCTCATTGAACCATAGAATTATTTTTTATTTCCCAAGGTGATAGTAATAGGACATCTTTGTATGCTATAAAAATATTATTTCTAATTATTTATTCACTATTTGAATTGTTTTCCTGGTAAATGCTGATGAGTTATTTTTAAGGGAGCAGTTCCCGTTCCGGAATTGTGTCGACCTCCCCAGAGTCATGATTGTGGAAAAAAAAGTAGCCGTAGTTTTTTCGAGGAATGTCACGTTCTTCAAAATGTGTACATCTCTCCCCGCCCGCAGATTGTGTGCGTAATGGGCAGGAGAGAGAGAGAGAGAGAGAGAGAGAGAGAGATAGATAGATAGAGAGGGTGAGAGTTTCCTTGCCTTCGAATCTGTAGATTTAATTTTCTCAGAGGGTTGGAATGGTTGGGGCGGTCCTTTTTCCATTCCGAGTGGCATACTAGGAGGGCGGGGACGAGTGACAAATGAGGGGCGTCGATCGGGTGGGTGCGAATGAGGAAGAAGAGAATAATAACATCGATATGAGAGAGTGGGGGGAGGGATTCCTGGGAGCGATTTTCGATTTCTATCGACGGTAACCATGGAGACGCGGAGTCGATTAACAGACCCCTTTTCTCGAGGACTCTGCAAGGACTCTTAATATAACCATCACCATCTCACGCCCATGGTCCCTTCCATCCTTTTGAAAACTTTCGGCCTCACTTCGTTGCTTTCTTATCTTTCTTTCGGTTTCCCCATTTCCATTTTCCTTTCCACCACCAGAATCTCACAATGGAATTATGGGGAAGAGAGGAGCATCTACTTTCATTCCGAGTGGGAATACTTCGTTCGCGACAGTACACCTCCTCGCTGATACTGCTGAAATGGCGTTATCATTTGGCTCTGAATAGTACGGAGCATAAAAATCATCCAAGTGGTGCTGGAGGGCATAAAATGGAGGAAGCAGTAGCAAATGTAATGAGCCTATTATCAAACATGAAGTAAGAATATTATTCTCGATCTCTTTTTTTCTTTTCCTCTCATTGTAATCGGTTTACATGTCTAACTGGTTGGTTTGCCAGGGAAATGAGTTGGTTATACGAGCTTCAGTTGCCTTTGGTTGATTACTTGGGTCATTTATTAACTTATTTCATAATTAAACAAGCGTTTGGTAAGAAATTAGAAAGTGTTTTAGCAAACATTTATACACCGATGAAAAGATTTCCTCTGGAGAATTTAACGCCAGATTTTATGGACCATAGGAGTCAATAGCCATATTATATATCAGCTAAATTAAGTCTTTTTGGGGGAAAACCAATAAAACTGCAAAATTTTTAAGAGATGATACGATTAACAGTGCCGTAAAATATGGCCGTTAGTAAATTTATGCATATTTCAATCTGTGGTGGAAAAACGTATTGATTATTGTGAGGGTTCCAATATCCGTTATTTTTTTGTCATAAAGTTTGTTGTAGTTTTTTAAAGTTTGCATTATTATTTCTGTCGTTGTCACCCGTTAATTATTACTTCGTTTTTTTTAGCGTCAAATTAAAAAAGTAAATCTGTCAATTCCCTCAGATGGTCTACTACCATCAATTGATGTTTGATCGATTGTGATTTGTTTCATCGAAGGTTTTTTTAATTCTATTTACCTTTACATTCTTTGAAATCGCATTAAAGCTGAATTCTTTACATTTTGGTATGTCTTTAGCTGTGTAAGTTCCCACTTCATTGGGAATAAGGAGTTGGCGCCTTGTTGCCACGGATTTTGTATCTAGTGAGCGTAAATTGAGGTTGTGATGATAATTTACAAATAATTACAAAGAATGCAATGATATCTTGGTTCTGCCATAACGAATAGCAAAGGTTAATTAGCGCGGTAAAATTCTTTTCCTTTTAAAAGTTCTACATTTATATTTAACTTAAAAAAATAACTAAAATTGACCAAATCCAAGAAAAAATTCTGTCTTTCGGAATAAAGCAATTTTTAAATTCTCCTTTCGAATCTACGAATGCATCGACCAACCACCAGCATGCATACATTGCAGTAACTTAAAAGGGTTGCATCAGGGAGTTAATTTTAGATTCTTTACCAGCGAATCTAACGATTTTATACGGCTTTGACCAAACTCTATATCAGATTCAGCATTCTTTTTTTTATTTCAGTGGTTTAGGTATTTCGATTGCGAATTTAACCTTTCTTGTTAATCTTCCTTTCTATTTGCTCTAAGTCACCAAGTTCCGTAAATATTTTTGAGGTACCGCAATGATAGAGAAAATTAGTGTTGAAGGTGGAATTCGCATAGATTTATATGCTTATTAAATTTCTTTCAGAATGCCATACACTATGTCGTGCCACGTTACCCCCCAATTGTGTTGAGAGGAGTCATTTTCTCTGCACCCGAAGGTTGACGAACTATTTTTTCGTTGTTAAAAAAAATGTATCATTAAAAATTCGAATCAACTTCGTGTCGCGGTCGTCTCGGTGTTCCCCGAAGATAAAAGCTGAAATTTTCACCGTTAAAAAAACATTAATTTATATGTACGTGTATATATATGTGTACATATAATATATATATATATATATATATATATATATATATATATATATATATATATATATATATTGCACACAGTGTGTGTGCAGTAGGATCTACGAACCTAGGGCAAGTGATTCACCGTCCCCTGAGAGGGCGGGGAGGGATGAGGTGTGGTGGGGAGGGGAGAGAGGGCAGGAAGAATGGGGATGGGGGAGGAACCCTAACGTTTTCATTGTATCCGCTCTCTTTTGACATCACTGTATGAAATCTCCCAGCCCCTCCCGTGCCTCCCCTTCCCCATACTACCCACGTCGCCATTCTTCCTGCTCAACAATTCAGTCCTCTCCCCCTCCCCGGCCCACCACCCCCATGACCCCGCCACATCTTTTTCGTCCTCCCTCCCCGAACGACCTCACCCTCGCCCGCAACCCTCCGACCCTCCGCCCACCCGAATTCCACCCTCCCCCCTCCATCATTCCCTCCTACCCCTTATTCGATCCCTTCCCGATTTTTCGAAAGCGCTTCCAGCCCTCCCACTCAACAATGGCCCGATAACGAGCTATCCACAGAGTCGCTTTCCACGTGCAGGTGATCCCGCATCATTGCTCAATCACCATTGCCGAATATACCGCCCCCGCGTGGCTCACCCCTTCCCGCACCCCCTCCCCTCTCATTCGCCACCCCCACGTTTATAGCCACCCTATCCGTACTCCTCTTGCTACTTTATTTCCTCCTCTCCCTAACTCAACCGCCCACATTTCGGTGCGTTATTTTTTAGGGCTTATTTTCGGTTCATTTCTATATTCCGTCTTCCTCACACTCTCTCATTTTCCTCTCTCCCTTCTCGTCGCAGACCTCAATTTTTCGAATGGCAAATGGTAGATTTTGTAGGAGGTGCTTGGGACTCGCGGTGCGAGGAACGCGTACGATCTCATCGAAGATAATGCACGGCGGATTGTGAGCCATGTTTTGTTAAAATATCAATTATTATCCATTCATGGAAACAAATAATCGTCGGTAATGAAGGACGGATGTTGCTGGCTAAGAATGTGAACGATAATAGGTACGGTAATTATGTGTTTGGTAGCTGAAATATTAAATATTTCTGTCATTGTAAGATTTTGAATATTCGCGTATCCTATTCCATTGGTCTAACACTTTATTCAAACACTAGAGGGGTATTTAAGCTTGCAATATTTGTGTAATATTTCATCTTTGATCACGTCTGTATGTTATAACCCATCCTGGTGGATTGAGCGGCAATATTATATCTTTTTTTAAATGTTGTGCAACGGTTAGTTTGCTGCACTCTTTAAGGAATGAAAGTATATTGATGAAACATGTTAATATGTGTCAATCGTCTCTCGGGAAATTTTATTCCATATGCAGATTCTATTGAAGATATTAACTTATTAGGTTTAAAACCGGGGTAAATTACCCTTCCTTATGAAGACGGTAATCGAGCAGCCACCGAAGTTTTTAAAGTACCTCTGAGAGTTCCGTTTATTTTCGTCTTTGGTAATAGTGATTATATGAATGTACGATGTATATACATATATAAGAAACTAAAAAGATTGCGGAGTCATTTTCCTGACGTCTTTGTGGCAATAGAATGCATGTCTTATTCCGTGGATTTTTTGGATGGTTTGCTGCTTCCCGCGATGGGATCTCGTCTAAAAGGTTGTTATCGGAGGGTAGAATCATATGTGATTCCTCCGTTATTTTTCTACCCTCCTTCCAGTATTTTTGGTTTTCCGGTCCTCTTTTCTATCTCCTCTCTAGATTCACCCTCACCCCGTTATCTGCACATTTGAAATCTCCTCTTTACCATGGCATCAATCACCCGCCTCCTTCCGATTCCTCCCTCCCCCTTATCGCTTTCTTTTCTTTCGTTCTATTGTCTGGAACCAACCCCGCTGCTCACCCTCATCCCCTCATCTCTCCTGGTTCAGACCTGGCAGGGGTGTTATTCATGATCCCACCAACATTGGGTTGGGTAACACCAGTTTTTGATTCACCTGAAAAATGAGGAAATGTGGGTGTGCTGAGAAAATAATTGGCCGGGCTCGTTGTGCGCGATGTACGAGTGCAGTAATCCGGCATGCTCTTTTTGAGATCATTTATCAATCAATTTTTTTTTACTCCTCTCTTCCGTTTTCCCTCCTTCTTGTAGTTTTCGGACACTTTGACCCCGAATTGTCAGTATGAAATCGTGCTTGTGTTTTCCTGCGGTGTTTTTCTCTTCAAAGGTTTCAGCGCTTTCGATTTTTCTTTGTATATGTCACATTAAAGACTATTTTTCCTGATTTCCGAACTGTTGCATTTAAAATTTTGTTTTTATCATCGTCTGCTAATTGCTTATCCGCCGCAAGAATATGTGAAAAGCCAAAAACCCTGTGGAAAATCACGAGGATTATTAAAGTAAAGGGTAGTTTGCAGTGCATTACCCTATTCTCTCCCTCAGAGTTGTGCCAATATTGCGAGGGAAAAACGGTTACTCGGATCTGTAAATTCGCTAGGTTTGCTCTCTCTGTCTCTAATATATTTTCTGACAGTGTGACGGGCTCAATTTGTGCGGGAATTGTTTGATTTTTTTCCGATTTCGCTAATGAAATCACATAATTTGAAAATTCAGTAAACGAGCGAAACTAACACAGTCCTAGGACCTTATGAAGCTTCAATCTCAGTTTAAGTAGTTCTTATGTGACGTATTGATCCTCTCATTCCATTTTTTCACGAACCGCGCAATATCGTCATTACTGTAACTTTTTTTGCACGTATCATCATCTCTCTTTATAAATGTCACTGACAATAGACTTGGCGGAAGATGGCAGTATTGCGACTTCAGTTTCACTCCAATTGAAAATAATGTATAATTAAAATTTATATTACTTCCCGCACGAGTAATTCCTTTCTTTCGGTTTCGCCGTTCAGATTGCACGTAAGCCATCGAAACCCCCGATTTGCAGATCAATAAATAAAAGGAGTGAAGGGAACGTTTCGTGAGTCGGGAAACCGTGTCGTGGAGGGAATTGGTGTAGAATTTCTTCATTTGATCGAGTTAATCAGCCGATGGTGTGGAACTTTCGCCGAGAGTTTTTCGAGCGGACGTGCAAACATTTTTTTCTCACCATTTATTTTTTTTTCATACTTCCCGGTTCAATGATCGATGGGATTCGCGGCTGTGTATGAAGTACATGCAGATGAAATCGTCGGGAAATCACTGTCGAAACATTAAGGTAGATTGGGCATCACCGGCTGAAAAAAAAAACAATAGTCGAAAAGGGAAATGCAAGCGGGATCCACGAGGGGGGTAGGCTGAGCGTTCTCTCGACGTTGTCCCATCTCGTTGAACACGGTCGTCGACGGAGCTCCTAGAGAACACCCACTATAATTCACCCCGGATCCGTTATCCCTTTCACCCCGCCCAGTACATTTGTCATCGGGGCATAACTTCCCATCCAGGGTTGTTGATATGGGCGCCCGGGGCTTATTCACCATTCATCGCACGCAGCCTCACCCCAGGTGGACTTGTCTTTCGGAGACCCCATGCGGAGGGATGGTTCACTAAGTGCTTTGGACCCGGGGTATAAATTTCACACGGAGTGCATTGAATGCAAGTTACCTCGCGCGAATTTTCTGGTGCTCCTTAGGGATTCGGATGCTTCTGCGCACCTGCTTACCAACCGAGACGATTTTACGACTGAATTTGTTCTTTTTTTAAGAACACTTACGCCTGCCCTAATGTGCGAGGTTGCCTTCGGTCCGTACCCTCGGGAGAACTCCCTTCCGAACAACGGAATTTCTAGCAAAGGCCATAGAAATGGAAGGTTAAAACCTAAAGACGATCGAATCATGCACCCCGTAGAGAATTTCACCGCCTTAAACCGTTAATATTTTCAGTGTTTTTCTGCGATGTCCTCATTTTTTTCCTCTATCTCGTAGCCGTTAGCATACTCACCGATGCAATCCGAGAAGTATTATTGTGCCCTAAGAGCACGTGTAATTAAATTAGGCATATTCTTTTCAATTTCATTCCTCGCCTAATCTCGCTTATTTATTCTCGATAAAGCCCCGGTGTGCAGATCGTTTCGCGACAATCAGCCTACCTCCCCCCCGTAATAAATTTCTCCGGTCCAATCCCCGGCGGGAAGTGCAAAAAAAAGCGAAGGTAATACTACTCCCTTTTCCTCCCCTCCCCCCTTCGCCCTTCCTCTCGCTCCGACCTGCGAATCTCCCTTTCGAACGAATTAAAAGGCATCGACCGGCAGTGATGCATGCATCGCATTTAAAAATCAAGAGATCCGCGCCACCCCGACGAAGAGATCAGTTATTGGGTTTTTTGTTTTTGGCGCCCAATTCATCACGCTCCCCGGCCATCCACCCTCAACCGCCGCCTCCATTATTTTTAGTTCCGATGGAGGATGGCTAGGAGGCACGACGATCGAGAGCGTAGAGGGGATGAATGGAAAAAGTAGGGAGGGTGGACGACGGCCGTGGGGTGTCGAAGGGGGAAGCAGTGGGGAAGGAGAGAGAGAGAGAGAGGAAGCGGTGGTTGGATCAGTCGATAGTCGGATGCCTGGGATGAGTGAAAGAGGGAGGAGGAGATGAAGGAAGAGGTGTGGGAGGGAGATGGTGGAGGGAGGGGGAAGGTAGTGGATTTAAAAGGGGGCAAAACGAAGGGGCGGCCCTGGGAGTATCGGCCGCCCACCGGGGCCGGGGAGGGAGACCCCGGGAGGAGCGGGTGGAGGAGTGAGGGGGAGAAAGAGGGCGGCTGGACGTGCGCGCCCTTAGGAACTTGGGGTTTGCCGGGGGTAGCACGGCTTGCTCTCGATGTCATCATTCTGTTATTACGTCGCCGTAAAAAAGCTACCCACTTCCTTTGTTTGATGACAGCAATTGTTATCGCCTGCATTGTTGCCCTCAGGAGTATCCTCGCAACGTGGATGTATGGGAGATACCCGGGAGTGTGGAAGAGAGGGATCAGGGGGGTTGGGGGCACCCACGCTGTGAGGGAGAAAGGAGGAAGGGAGGGAGAACGGGCGGGTGAAGCATTACGGATCGCAGAATGAGCTTTCAGATATTGGTTCTTTGCTCTTACTTATCGCCGCCGCGTTGTGGTCGAGATATCGTCGTCCGCTGGAGCTCCCCTTCTTTTTTTTATTTCATCGACTTCGGGAGAAGAGATTTCGGCTGGACAGGAAAGGATTACCTTTTCTCACATTCCCAGATTTATAGTTTTAATTTTTGAAAAGTTTTTTTTTCACCCAGTTTCCCCACATCTTCTTGTTCCCTGAGAATTTCAATGGTTTCAATCAGAGATAAAAATCTTTCTCCCTCTCAAACTTTTTGGCCCTAAAGTTTTTTTTAAGATAGGTGATAAATAGGCACCCTCTTTTGTTCCCCTGTAAAGGTATTTTTTTTGCAGCCTCTCACAAATGGCACCAAATGAAGGCAGTTTTGAACTTGGTTGGATTCACAAGTATTCTTTTTTTCGTTCTAGTTATTCACCGTGTTTCACCCCCTTTCCTTAGGGTGTATTAGGGATAAAATTAACAAGTTGTCATTTATTCGTCTCGTATTGATGAAAATGGAGGAATTAACTAGCATATTTTTCCCTTATCTGTTCGTAAGCCTTAATATCCTTTTTTTTAAGTTTTTAAGTTTTTTTTTAAGTTTAAGTTTTTCTCCGCTAATATATCTCGTTTGACACGACCATTTGAAATTCCACTTTTCACAGATTACATTGTGTATATAGTCCCGAGTTTCTTTATTGGTAATTACTGTTGGCTTAAATGCTTTAAATGAGCCAAGTGTGTTCGCCTCAAAGTCATCATGTAATTTAGGCATTTAAGTAGAAATCAGTCGTGCTTCCTATAAAGACATAGTTTTCCATGTGTCTTCGCTGATGTTAATTTAATATAACTGTTAGCATTTTTCTTAATTGATATGGATTTTCCATGATATAATTCACTGCGGATGCAGATAATACCGTGTTTGCGTTTTTATTCCCGAATTATATTTCTATTCAACTTTTTCCCCATCCAATACCTTTTTATTGTTAAATTATATCCTGCGCTATTGAACCCTCTTTTTTTTTGTTACTTCTTCTCATCAAGACATAAAGACCTTTAGGATTATATTTCTTTGGCTTTTTTTATAACTAAATACTAGCAAATTCAGTTGTTTCTGGCTCTACTTTGTGCATATCCATAATCACTGAATAGGTAGTCCTTGTATTTTTTCGTCCTAATCTTTAATACATACTACTGGTTTCGACAAATAATAATAATTCGCTGTGATAAAGTTAAGTACGAAAATAAACAAAGCTTACTTTTTAGTGACTAAATATTAACTTTTACCTTCTTATAATTGGTTTAAAATATTCTGACTAATCTTTAATTGAATATAAATCTGTCTTGTTTTTTTCTGAACACTTAAATTTTTGTGTTTTTCAAGAGATTTTACGTCTTTATCAATGCATTTTCCCCGCTCTATGCATTAATTCATTTCGAATCGAAGGACCTGTTCTTAATCTCTCCTTTGAATTATGCTGACGAGAAAGATGGGTGACAGGAATTAAGTGAATTGCTCTCCAAATCCTTTTCTAAAAGGGTACGCTGGCCTTCCAATATCGATTGCATTTTGATGGAAATCCTGTATTAAGGTCAGCGAATACCGGGGATTTGGGAACACATCTAGAGTGCAAGTGAGGTTTAGTTACACCAACTGAAGAAATTTGTTTCTACTGATTGGAAGTGCCTACGTTGGGGATTGTTTCAACTGCTTTTTGGAATGTTGAGAGTTTGAGTAAAATTGAAAATGTAATGCCAGAAAATAAAATGAAAAGTTAATCTGAAATGACCGTCAATGCACAGAAGTAGGCTCTCTTCCATGGCAGAGAGTTTCTAATGCTAATCCAATTTTACCCATATTTTTAACGTGAAATCTATGCACTCACTCTCTTTTAAAGCATTCAATTAAAATGATGTAATTTAAAATTGTTTCGATTGATTTTAGTTTTAGAGACGTTGAATTATTTTAGGAGTTAAAATTTTGGTCAATGCTGACGTTGACATAAGATAGATTTGGGTCTCACGTTGTACATATTACATATACACGCTTAAGGCAGTGTCCTCATAAGCCTGCTTGACCATATCGAGGGTCTCAGTTGCAGTATTTCCGAGTTTCGCACAAAACTTCACGGGATAACGTTGCTCTAAATTCAGATTCATTTTGTTTTTCGACGCGGAAAAAACCTTGCTTCACTAAAAACGGTGTCCTCACTCAAGGAAAGCCCGCAGGCGACTGAGGTTGGTGTCCGTCTGTTGCTAAGAGCCCTCTCCACCTTACCCTGCCAGGCAGACCCCCCTCCACCGCTCCGTTCGCGCCAGAGAAAATCAGTCCTACCGCTTTTGGGTGCGTCCCTGAATCATGAAGGTGGACATGTTACTTTCCGTTCCTGTTACTTTCTGCTCGAAAGAAGTTATTTACGAACATGTTTTTGATATTTAACTATCATTTTTGGCGGAACGTGACGCATTTTTTTTATCTTATATTGGAGTGGTTATTCGGGCAGGAATACAGCATTTCTGGCGGAAAAAAGGCGTTAATTTTATATTTATATTTTCACCTTGTGGGGTTCATTGCTCATCGAGTTCTATTCTGTTTCACCTTACCGATCCAAAATGTGATGACTATCATTTCGTGATTTTCAGTGTAAACATACAAGTCAATGTGTTTTCTCTGTAGTTTTATTGAATAAATGAAGCTTATTCGCAAGTAACTTTTTCGTGGTGATTGATTTAGATTGACGTCGTTGGCAATGTTCACAATTTTAAAATTGTAAAGTATGCTAGGAAAACCATGGTAATTGGAAATAGGTTTTAGCAATCATCATTTGGAGAAGACTATCAATGTGATAAAAGTCCTCTTTTTAGAGTATTCACGTGTAGTCTTGTATAATTTACAGTTTTCCCAAAACATGTACTGACTTATCCGTGAAGTTCTATTTTCCGCGATGGACTTTTAATTTTTCAACCCTTAAGTAACGCCATGTTTTAGCGAATTTTTTTCCCTTCCGCGGCCGCCCCAGCCCCCCTCCACCGGGATCTCATTTTCCACACATGTTCCTCCGCCGCACCGCGCCCCACGCCCAATCCCATATCCCTCCGCCGTCGACCAATCCACTTTCTAAGCCCCTCACTCTCTATTAGCCCTTCAGGAGAACTCTATCTCATCTTGAGACATGCTCCTTCGCCCGCCCCCGCACTCCACCTCGCCCTCCATTCCACCCTCCGCCGACCCCTTCGTCTCCTCCTCCTCCCCCGCCAGCACTCTTCCCATTGTTTCTTCGAGGGAGGAGACCGAAGAGAGGTTCCCGGCGTTCCGTCATGCCATTTCGCCGACTGCCACGTCTCCACACCCCTCACCGTCGTCCCCACTCCTCCGTCCCGGCCGTCGTTACCCATCGCCCTTTCGTCTCCTCAGATGGGGAGATCTCTCCTTCTCCTCCTCCTCCTCCCTTCCCCCTTCATGCGAACGTTGTCCTACGTCACGTCCTTGCTCCTCTCCGCTTTTGAGTGACTACCTCTTCCTCACCATTAAATGTTTCTGGCTCGTCGAGCAGCCGAGCCCCTTACCGTCTCCTCATTCAAAATTTAAAGATGATCCCGCGCCTCTACTTCCTCCACCCGACTGAGGCCTGATCAGCGATGCCGTGAGGGGTGGGTCTACTCGTGCCACACATTCGATCCCGTTAAATGGTGACTGTTTTTGGAGCGCGTATTATTTTTGCTTTGGCGTCTGGCACGGTTCTCTGTTAAGTTCTTCCCCATAGTTTTCCCTAAAAAAATGTGCATTCGTGGCCGACTCTAATGTTATGGCCGGGTGTTGGGTAAATTCCGCCTGATTAGTGATAACCACAGGGAGATGCTGGTCGTTCAAGTTATCTGTTGGCTTCTGGAATATATCTGCTGTTATAAATTGGTATCTTTAATGATCTCAGGAAACTGAGGATTTCGGAAGCTCCGGAGTGAGGGAATAATTTCGGAGGTGTTAGCCGTCGGAACTGTTATGATTAAAAATACGAGATTTGACGTTTCTACATGTGCTGATGCCTGTGTTATGTTTATTTTTACTTGAGAATACATCGCTTACGTTTCAATACTTTACCTTGTGCAGAAAGCACCCTTGAAATGGTATAAGTGATGAAAATATGTTTAATTGAGGATTACGAGTACTGTAGCCTGAAAATTCAGATATTTACTCCGGGTTTAGTACTTTATTGCTGTTTTGTGTTAATAAATGCATCCAAATAGGAATCCGTGACTCCTTTTATTGGACTGATTACTTCACCCATTTGGCTATAAATCATATCCCTTTTATTTGAAATGCTGAAAAGGTTAAAACAAAGTTTGAAATTGATACATGCAGGTAATTAGAGGTTATTCATTCAGGTAATGCACCCTGAGAGTATTAAAAAATTCACGATAAATACCTGAAACTGTTCAAGATCCACCTACTTTCATCCACGCTACTTACCTCAAGACAATTAGTGAATCAATGAGTGAAATCAATGGAGAAGCGAATTTTAATTTGATGAATATGGATGACGTACGGACTTATAAGTTCTTAGGGTGCAATGGAAATTGCTGGCACAAGGAGAGAACCACATTTTCCTCATGCAGAATTCTCAACGATCGATTTGCTTCACGCGAAACAGTGTGCCAATGCAAAAAGTCGTGACACCAGATGAGATGGATCCTTCACCCTGTCAATGCCACCATTTAGAAAAGAGTGAATATCGCGGAGGTGGTTGTGGGAGGATTATTTGGAAGGGAACGGAGGAAGACGAAAGATAAGACGGTCATTATCGAAGGAAAGTTTTTAACGATAAGGGTTTTCTAAGGGATAGGAGGGAAGATGTTACAAGAAGTGGGTCGCAAGAAGGAAGAGAAAGGAATGACATAGTGCAGCCGGGGATGAAGAGAAGTAGATAATAGAAGCAGCGTTTCGATCGTGCATAATTGTGACGTGGGCTTAATTGAATCGTAAAGTTATTAAAGTTGAAAAGTGTAATGCTCTTAACTCAGTTTCACGTCGACGTAAATACCCATCATCTTCGGCGAACATTTTAAATGAATGCCGCAATTAGTGTTTGAAAAGTGTTTGATTAAGAATGTCACGGGGTTAATGTGTTGGCTGCTCAGATTCTCGTACTTGCAGTGTTTGAGTTTCTATATACTTTTGTTCAGAATTGAAGGTTCCGAACTTTCTGCTTCCTGTTAACGGATGCCTGAGAGAATTAACATTTTCCAGAGATTATCATATGATAAATTGCCTCTGAGAAATTGCTATTCTTACACTAGGTTGTTCTACATGAGGCTATATGCTCTAGTATATTATTATCAAATGGGACTTTTATTTATAAAAGACCGTATCAAACTATTGTAGGGGAAAATTTGGTTTGCCTGATTATTTTCTCCTTTTGCATTATCTTGATGACATGATGTTCACAGGATCAGAAAGATTGGGAAGTTCAGTAGAAAATCACTCAATCAATGACGGATATTATTTCGCCATTCTCTCATAGCTTTAATATGCCATTTGCGGTTTTTATTTCAACAAATTTTTGCAATTTTCCGTCGTCTTATGACTTTTATTTGAAATTTACTTTGAAAACATGAAGAATTTTCGATAATGACTATTAAAAATCTCATATACACATTTTAGTTAGTAAATATAAGAGGTAAAAGGGAAGGTGTCGGTTATTGGGAATAACAAGATGTTTGAAAATATTCAATGCAATTATAATAAAGGAATATTTATCATTTAGTGGCAGTGTTAATGAAATAGCATGTATGTTAAATTCTCAAACTGTCTTTTTCTCTTATAGATTTTTAGTTAAGTTTTCTTCTAAAGCATTTGCAGTATTTTGATTTGACTAAAATTTCACGCATTTTAGAACTTGCTAAAAGTAAAGATGTCTTTAAAATGATTACTTTTGGACGGGACACAGCTGCTAAGTTTCAAACTAAACATTTTAACGACTCCATTTATATTCTAAAGGGAATTGTGAACAGAATGTGAAATGATCGCGATTATTTTTTTGCTTTCCATTAAGTTTTAGAATCGTTAAGAAAAACATGAGTAATGTATGATTCCTTATTTTCTTCCATGAGTACTCATTCAAAGATGAACATTTAATTTTTCTAAAATTTTTGTTTTGTACTTGTTACTTGACTACGTATTTAAAGGTAGGTAATGGACATAAATATTTGAAATTGTCAAAAAATTTCGTGCCAAGTGACTATTCTTTCAACTTATTTGCTGTGACAATTTTTACACATTAAATGAATTTTTTTATTTAATCACTTCATCTAATGAAAAATTTCATTAAATTGCATCATCAAATTTTCTTTGTCGTCAACATCTACCATTTTGGAAGCACGACATACACTGATGGCTACCTTAAGTTGGTGCTGTATATACTGAATGCGGCTTAACTCAGTAATTTGTTCCGTCTGTCCACAGTAGAACTAGAACCGATACGCCCACCTGATCTCATAGAAGTAACTTTCCGATTGCTCATTAATCCGGAACTAATTTTCATCCTTCGAAATTTCTCCGACCTGTCAACAAGCTCTATTCGATGTTAACCATCTGAGAACGGAGTTTGGACTTGACTTAGGGTGACGTTCATCATAATTAGCGCAAGTTCTCCATATTTTCTCGAGTTTATGACCTAGTAATCGAAGTTCGTACTTGTGTGCATACAAGCTCTCTTACGTCTTTCGCTTTCGGCGGTGGCCCGAAAGCGCTGATTTTTGTTCAGAATCCATGGTGCTCTATCGTTGCATACTTATGTCGTCATATCAATTCATTATTTCATACCTGTACCTCTCTATCTGAAACTTCTTATTACCTTTATCAGAAGAATCTCTTTTGCCCCGTTCACCCGTGGCATTCTCTGTGTGCCATTTCCTTTCAAGCTACATACTCTTCTAGCGCGTACATCTGTTTAGTGCCTCGTCTTTCATCCACAATAACAATGCAAGTATTACATCTATTTTGTGGAATTGTGTAACCCGACCATCCTATCAATATCCATTCAATGTGCACTCATTCCTCACCACGATTACTTCTCCAGCTGCACACAATTCAGCATGAGGAACGCCAATTTCTCGAGGACAATCAACATACATAATTATTTTTAGGATCCCATTGCTTGATTCTGACATACCAATTTTGTGGAAGGAAATTCTAGAAGAGACGCTTAGAGAGAGGCAAAATTAGAGAAAACGAAGAAAAGGTAACTCCGGAAGAATAAAATAAGACCAAACTGATTCTAATCATCTTCATTTATCTAACTATCTTACACAAACATTCTGGTCTCAGGGGTGCAAAAATAAACATTAAAACGGTTAGGGGATGAAAATAACACTGTTTATGTTGGACTAAATACGAGTCTTAAACGATGATTACGGGATAGAATGTTTTTTCTTGAAGAAAATAAGATTGGTGGGGAGGAAAAGACCAAGGAGTCAGGAACCATTGTTCTGGAGGTCTTCAGTGCGAGAACAGGAATTTGTAATATCGAGTTTCGGTTACATTCATCACCTTTCCTTTCCTGTCGAAGGCCTATCCAGTGGCTGGGTATTTTCCAATGATAGAGGAATGGATGAATGTTGGTGAAACTTCGATTCCCGGTCGTCGCCACTCTTCCGATTCAGAGTTTCAGGGTAATCGGCGGAACGTATGTGTGCCCTCGGATTCGTACTGGAAGAGGAATCTGCTCGCTTGACGGGTGGTGACATCGATCGCCGGATCGTGTTCTCCTCCGGAATATGGCACGTAAGTCTCTGTTCCTCCTCCTTCCGGCCTCGCGAAATCTCTGAAATGAATGAAAAAAGAAACGCGAATTCGCAGAGTGAAATCTCTTCTCCGACACTATGGCTATCCTTGCGGTGTCTTTTTCTACCAGGCTTTACGGGAATTCCCTTTTGTTGGTGGGACAGAGACATACGGCCTCGGCTGCGTTCTATTTTATATTGAGTCATCGGAGAAATTTGCTTGAGGGTCCGAGTGGGCTCAGGGAAAAATTACACCTAAAAAAAAACTGTTGCTAGTATTGAGTTCACTGTCTTGGTCATTTTGATGACCACAATTTCTTTGCAATTTTTTTTCAATTTTCGATATTATATATTGATCCGAACCCGAAGTTCGTGGTTGGAATTGCCTTCCACGTCAAATGGCATCTTGCTGAATGTATCGGAATAAAGTGAGTCCAAATGTATTGTCCATAAGAGGTGTCGTTTATTATTGCTCCAAGAAATTAATTATACTTAGCAATTTTATAATGCAACCATTTCAGAGAGTAAAAATCATTCGCCTTGACCGGGATTCGAACCCGGATCCCTCGATATCCGGCCGAGTGCTTTAACCACTTAAGCTACCGAGACGACCTCTTACACTCTACACATAGCGGGTGACTCCGTTAAAAAGTTACTATTAAAGTTTCTTGAAACTTAGCAATTTTATTAATGCTATAGATTACCTAAAATATCACAACTGATAAAAAGTATTCTGTTTTCTCCCGTGAGTCACACAAGTGTTTTTTTAAACTCTGACGCATGCTTATATAATTTGTATAATCATAAGGAATAGTGCAATATCATGCTTTAAATATTGAAAAAGTAAACCGTAGTATTACTAATAATTAAAAGTGAACATTTAGTTTGGATTCCTTGGGTGTCACACATAGATTCCCTTCTTGAATTTGTTTTTATTTCATTTGTTTTACTCATATTTATGTAGTATTAGTTTTGTAGGAGTATTTAGTTTCAATCATTAAATTATTTTTCCCCAAATCGTAATTTGCGTTACAGAAAAATATTTTACAGATTTCTTCATAAGATGAATGACATCTTAAATGTTAATTATGGATTGTGCTTATCCATATCTAATTGCAAACTGCACACCAGCACCAGATAGTTTTATAGATATGTGACGGGCTACAGCGCCAAGGATAAAGCGAGGCCATTAACGTAAATACACCTAGTAGTGTCTCTGGATTTAAATGTAATTTGTTCGCTGGAGAGATGGAATTAACATATAACATAATATCTAAAGAGTTCATCTATTGAATCAAGGAGAGACACTGATTGACCAAATGCCATGGTTAATTATACCGGAGGTCAACGTGATTGGTTCAAGAGCTTCTAATTCCTATTCTGATTTCTTAGGAAGAACCGATTCGCCTTGGTAGGAATAAAAGTTTCAGTTTATTTTATACATTTCGTCAGGGATGGACTAATGCTTGACTGTGTTTCTCTAATCGTTCATCCATACCATATGGAGAAATCTATGGAAAGTATAATTGCGACAACTGTGATCCACGTAGATACACATAAGTACAGTGCTCACGTCAATACAAGGTTTGGAAATACTTACTTTGTTATATGAATTTGGGAAACTTAAATGGGATTTCTTTTCATTACACTTTTAAGGATAGGTAATGATTCGGAAAGGAGCTCAATTCTTTCTGCTCGGTGAAACTTGTTCCCTCCTCCTAATGAGAATCTCCCACCATAGAAGTCCCGAATTCTCCACAGAGGCTCAGTCGTTTTGACTGTATTCTCACCATAAGCTCCCTTTTGCTTTCAACGGCTGCGTTTGCCTCGAGCTCTCTTTTTGTCTTTTGGCAGAACAAAGAGGCAGCGGAGGGGGAGGGGGGCAGCATAGTGTCTTGTATTGTGAAACCCTGTTTTAATTCCAGTGGGTGGTGTTCAGTCGCGCTTTGGCTCACCTTCGTCAAAGGTCGTTGGCGAAATTCACGGTCCGCATTCAGCGCGCGACTTCAACCGACGCCCTCCTTTTTCGACACTCAGTGTTCGCCTTCTTTCGCAATGTATTCCGCCTTTGTGTCCAAATTCTTCGTTTTTAATAATATAAATAACGTTTTTAGTACACTTTAAAGTTCGACGTGTGCCGAAGTGTGTAGGCAAATGTGAGCTAAATTTATCAGTTAAAAAGAATCCACCACGTTAAAAGGGGTTGCGCATAATTTTTTCCCAAAATTACTAGGGTTATCTTAGATAGCATTATTCATCACGATCTCTCCGTCAGGGATAACTCCTATCTTTCTTAACTCCTTCATACAACATTGAAAACACCGTAAACTTTCCATTCGGTCACTGTTATCAATCTAAATTACTATTTTAAATTGACGAGCACAATTTCGCGATATTATACTAATTTTTTATCTCGTAGCAACTGAAAACTGTTCGC
Source organism: Hetaerina titia (assembly GCA_037158775.1). NCBI lineage: Eukaryota > Metazoa > Arthropoda > Insecta > Odonata > Calopterygidae > Hetaerina > Hetaerina titia. Next base: position 65,425,748 of record CM073771.1, read on the forward strand.
ATGGGAAATTTGGTTATTCATTTATTATTTTCCGGTCGTAATAGATTTCCCAGCACCACCGGCGAAGCTTTGTTTCTCCGCCGGCATGTACCCCTTCGGTTTCCGACACCAATTTTGTCACTCAACCGAGGGTTTTGGTTAACGTGAGACATCATTTATCAACTTCCTCGGATTTCTCTTTCCTTGTACAACCTCTTTTTCTCTCTCGCTCTCTCTCTCTCTCTCTCTGTCCCCCCACCTCTGCACAAAGATTTCGTGGTCCAATTTTTTTTCTTCGCTCCTGTCTCACCCTTAGCACCAACTCCGACAGAAGACTGACTCGTGAGCTCTCACCCTTTCCACGCCGCCCTAAGCCCGACCGCGTCGCCTGCTGTCGACGCCCTCGCCCTCCCCCCTCCGCCACGACCTCTACCACCCTTCCTTCCCCCTCCGGCCAACCTTTGCACTCATTCCAAACCTCTCTCCGGGAGTGTTGTTCTCCCACAAGGCTCCCGAAGAGCCCCGTGTCCCCTCCATCCCCGATCCAACCCCCCCCGGTTCCCTTTAATTTCTCCTGCCTCCTTTTACCTTCTCTATCTGTCTCTTTCCATTGCCTCTTCTCTCCTTCCCCCATCTCCACTAACTCGTCCCAATTACCACTGCGGGTGGGATGGATGGAGGGTTTGCGGGTCTAGGTGGGGTTTTTGGGAGATAAGGGATAATGGAGATAGGATGTCCTTCGATTAGAGTGGATATTGGGAGCCAATTGATGGCCTACTCAGAGGTACCTTTCGCTGGATTCCAGTTACTCTGCCCCTGGTAAATGCTCCTTTCCTCTCCGCTCCATCGTTGAAGGCGGTGGGATTTTGATTTCTGCCTCATCTGCTTACCTATCCGTTTCCTCGCATCGTTTCAATCTTTTGGGGGATCTACGTTTGTTTAAAAGTGATACTCCTGCCACTTGCTAAGGGAACGGCAAAAGAGCATATGATCCTTTGCATTCTCGTTCGCTAATCATATTTTCAATCTTTCTCCATCTAACACCCCTTTTGTTCGTCCGTCAGTTTCATTTTTTTACGAACGGTGTCAATGGGAAAAAGTATTCGTTAAAAAGGCAATTAATTTTTAATCGCGGTAAGAACGGAAAATATTTATGTTAGCTGCTAAGACAAAAATGGTGCCACGAATGAAAATTTAAGTAACAACACCATACTAACATTAAAAAGCATAATGCCAATCCTTTTAGTAAATGTAGGATTTCGTAGAACCTATCCGTGAATGTTATTATATTTAGGAAATCCAATGAGAAAAAATCATTTTTTTTAACCTCTTCATGTGGTCCTTGTCGTCGTGAAATATCCTGTGTTTTTTATACGACAGCGCGAAAATAGGCTGAGGGAGATTAAAATTGACCTGACGTTATGTTCTAATACGGTTGCTATGTATCACATGGCGCGATTGTTTTCTTGGATAAAATTGTCATCCTGCAAAATTAGACGAAGGTTTTGTTCGATGGATTCGGATAGTGCCTGTCCTTTGTCTGCGGAGAGAGCCGAGTAAAGTGTGCACTGTTATATTGATATTGATATATTACACCAAAAAAAAGGGTTCAAAGCAAGGTTTACCACCTCTCGCAAAGAGAAGAAAAAAACCAAATAGCCGGAGAGGCCTTCAGTTTGACCTTATTTATTGCCAGTGCAAATCAAAATGTCCCCCGCTCACTCCATGCCTCTCCCTTTTGGCTCTTGTGCAGGCAAGCCCTTCGCTTTCTGAAAAACCCGCCCACCAATTCTGCATACTCCTCATTGTGTGCATTCTCTGTATCGGCAGCCATACTATTCATCAGGCCTTTTAATTGGTTCCGATCCCCCCCCCAAATCACCTCAAACCCTGTACCCTCCTCCCCCCTTCCCTTAACAACCAACCTCTCCAACCCTTCCTTTCCCTCGTCCTCCTCCTCCCTCCAGCATTCCCTCCCTCCCCTCCATGCGAATATCAAGCCCTCGCTATCGAATTTGCAGACCATTGCTTCCACGGGAATTTTTGTACATCAAGCGATGGTGATTTGTTTATTTTCATTTGTGGGATTCAGACTCTGGCAGGATTTTTCACGGTCCATTATTCTTCGGCAATTATTGCCATTCTGGCAGTCAACGTACTAATGGCTTCGGCTTTCGGGGTGGCCGCGGGAGAAGGAGAGGTGAAGTGGGGTGGCGGGGGGCGTTGCGGGGAGGGTTTTGAATGGGAGGTTGGTCAAGGGAGGGTTGATGGGGGTAGGGGTAGCGTGTGTGTGGGGGGGGAGAGGGGGGGGATGAGTGTGCGTATTTTTTTCGCAAAACACAGAAAACATTTATGGAATGGGCACCAATAAAGGGGTAGGCAATAATACGTACGGGCGGCGTGGGGCGCATCGACTACACACTCTCTCCCCCCCTCCTCCTCCTCCCTTGGCTCCCACGGTTCACTCTTTCTTCACACCGAACGGATGTAATAAGGGCGGGTTTGGGATCGCGTGCACTTTTGAAGGGACCCCATGGCCGTGAGCCGGGATGCCGACACAGGGTAAAATGAAACTAAACAATAAAGAAAAAAGGAAAAAAAAGGGCTCCCGATTTTGACGTCCTTTATACAAATTGTAATCAGTCGAAATGGAAGGGGCGCGGAGAAAAATTCGAAATGCGCGGAATGCACCGATGTTTCTTTATCATAATTCAGGATTCAGTTGGCCGGGAACGTCCTTCCCAATTCCGCTCGGACGTAAGTTTGTTTCGTTTTTCCGTTTAAATATATTTTTTCTTCTTTCTCTCTCCCTTCCTTTGATACCGTCGAATTTTGTGTGCATACATATTCAGCCCGCCATAAAACTAAAGGGTGCTGCACCCCCACCCCCACACCCCCCCCGCGTTCTCTCCCCGAGTTCGTACCCCGTTAGTCTTTTTTTTTATTCATCATTTCCGGCCGATGTAAATAAACTGATTATATTTCATGGGTCGGGACGTTTTCATTTGCATTCCGCGGATGCGTTTCGCCGCAAATGGAAACACGTTGAGGCCGTGCCCGTTAATTGAATTTTGTGTAGGTGTGCTCAATAAGGAAAACAACACATTAAGTTTGATATAAAGGGAATTAAATGTTTCCAGTTACACAAAAACTGGGTCTTTCTTTGCTGCTTTTAATGAAGGACATCGATTTTCTGTACATTTATTTATTTTTATTATTTTTTTTATAAAAAAAAACCCCAGGGACGGTTAAATAAATACCCTCAATTAGAGTGTGAATATTGAATGGGAGAGTTTTCACTCAAACAGGGTCTATCATTATTTTCCTTGAAATTGTTTGCTTGTGCTGTTGACCGTTTCGCGTTAGCATGGAACAAACGGGAGAAATTAAAAAAAAAAGTTGGGCGAATTTTAAAATAGACCCCGTTGTCATTATGGACTTCATCGTCGATTATACTAATCACTACCGTGAACGAATGTGTCTAGAATTCCGGCTAGCAAAATACTCTTCTTATACGAAAAATCCCCATAAATAGCGAGTCGGATGCTTCGTCTCTGAAAATAGAACAAGGTTCGAGAAAATGCTGGGCCCGAAGAAAGAATTCACATGTGGTTTAGCTATCAGGTTTGATTTCTCGTTAAGTCGAATTTTCATCATTCATATTAGGAAAATTTACCTGACGAGAATCAGTTAGAATCAAGAATGGAGTTTATATTGAACCTGATGTAATTGTCTAAGCGGATCCTTTATATGTATTAATTTTAAATTCATCGGTTCCTTTAATTATTATTTAGTATTTAAGGGGAATAAATGATGTCAATAGTGTCCATCAAAAATAGGTCTATTCCACGTATTCCTGCTGGGCTAGTGTATATTTTCTGTTTATCCCTAACGTTTAAATGAAATTTTAGTGGAATATTTTCAAAATTTCATTATTAACTCACCCGTGATAACAGAAGGAACAGAGTCTTTTTCCATAGAATTTTACTCTAGGGTGCAACGCGTTTCAATGTTATGCAGCATCGTCAGGTGCCGCATCACGGTAAAACGTGCCGTGCAAAAAATAAATAAAACTGAGGAAAATTTCATTTTTCCCTCTAGCTTTATGGATATATGGCACTTCCACGGAGAGAAGTATGAAGCCATAAAACACGTGACATAATAATTTGTTATTAATTTAGCGCTAAAGACTTCTTATTTTTTCTGATGACTGTGTAATATTTTTTGAAAATACCGTTATGGAATAATTTTTTTCACTTTTGCTTCATTGATGATTTTTATTCATTAGTTACATGATGCTCATAATGAAGAATCTATCTATAATTAATAAGGTAGGCGAAGGATGGCTGATGTTATTTGTTTCTGTAAGGATGAGTGGTTAATTTGAAGGATGCTGGATGCTCAGAGAATGGTTTTAGATTGAAGGAAATCCGGATTTGGCATTAGCCTACTCTCAACGGAAAGCGTCAAGGGGTCAAACAATTAGTTGCCCTAGCCATAGGACGGAGAACTCCACTTGTGCTCTCCATATGACACCCAGAGTAGGAGTCTTGATGCCTCTGAAACAGTCAGTCCCCTCCGAGATTTGAACACACAGCATCGGTGTGGAAAGTGAGACCACTAATCTTCGCACCAACCCGATCTTTGAAATAAACTGTGATATTTTCCGGCATTTGGCATTATTGACATGCAAGCCATCTATTCATAAAGAAATAGCACTCGTATATACATGATAATTGTCAAATATTATTCATGAGGTACTTTTCTTTGAACACATAATTAGGAATAATTTGAAAAGCGAACAAATCCGTTATCAGTTCATTTATTTGTTCAATTCATGCTAACTCGTCGTACCATCTATTTCTACTCTCACCGATCTCGAATTTTCCATTTCTTTTCCAAATATTCCTGATACCAACGGAAAATACCCGGATTGAAACAAGAGTGGGAATTTCATGAATTTCAATATGTTCAGTCGTTTCATTCTTACCTTCAGGTAATGTTTGGGATGGCATTCAGGTTCACGTATGTAATTGAAGTATTCCAGGCCAGTTGTCATATTGTAAATGAGCCGCCTAAATTGAATCCTTTTTGGTTGGGTATGCAGACTAAATAGATGTGTCAAGATGTTAGCAGTAAGTGAGAAAATCGGGGATTCAAACAATTGCGTTCACCTCTTGCGTGCTGATGGCAGAAGAAATTTGTTTCATTTGCATATTATCCGCGCCTATCCTAATACTTTGCGGCTCATAAGTGACTGAAGTTACATAATCATTTCATGTATTTAGTAAAACTTAAATGAGTAATAATAGTAGGTTAGACATTCATTTGCAATAGTGTGTTTCGAATTTCAGAAGAAGTTTTGGTGTAAAACACCGCAATGGACAATTAATTACTCCTTGGTATTAGTTTGGGTAAAATGGAATTGCAATAAATGCGTTTTGGTCAAAACGAAGACTAAGATTCAGAACGATCACATAAGAGTATACTGTCTTGATAGAAGTGGACTAAATGTCTCTTAAAATATACTAATTCCTATTTTTTAGCACCGCAATTGTGCCTAAAGCATTTAATTTTTTTCTAAAGCTAATTTAAGATACCTTAAATTTAGTATTGATTTGCGATATGAAATCCTCTTATGACTCTGCAATACTATTTCAACTTTTAAGCACTTATTTATTTGTAATTTCTTCCCAATGGCAGGTATCAATATTTTTTTATCATGTCTCTTTACTGTAGAGTGTGTCAAACATCCTACCCCAAAATATTTACAGATCCTTAGATCTTTATCAACCTGTCTTCAAATAGTACTTCTATCAGATTTCTCTTGCGTAGCAGATTCTCTTCACTGACTATCTCATTAAAATAGAGAGTAATCGACTGTAGAGGTCTTGAAAACGTAATTTTAACAATGTGTTCCTTGTTTAGGCTAGGGAGGTGTATATTATTACGTTAATTGAAATATTCTTTTAACTGTATCTGCATTGTGAATCATATTTCTTCACACAACATTTCCAAGATAACCTTATGCTTATTACTATAATGAGATTAATGATACCCTTTTGCTAACCGGACTATTTTTTACATATTATTCCATCATTTTGAATGCTCATTAAAATATGTGTACCAGTAACAATGTTCGTATGAGCCTGACTTATCTGAATTTTTTAGTGATTTACGGACTTGACTAAGCATTTCTTATCTCTAGGTATGTGGCAGCGTTCTTAATAATTAAGTTCACCAGTCGTTTGGATTCCTTGGCCGCATATGAATGGCTAGCTCTGCATCATGGTAAACACCGAATTAACTAGTGTTTCAGTTCAAGCATTTTATCTCATCTGAAGGGAAAAGGTAAATCCTAAAGGAAAAATAAATGGGTGGATAAAGGCTCGTAAGTGTTTGAAATGGGTGCTAAGTATTCTTCTGGTCCGTATAGCGAGGCAGTAATTGCACCGAGGCCACCACGAATCACAAAGTAAACTAACTTCCCAGACACTACTCAGCGCGGAGGGTTTAACCAACTTACTCTCTTGGGTTGGCTACCTGAGGTACTAAAAGAGGGGGATGAGAAGATTTTGCGATCCATAGGAGTGGCGGCGGTAGTAGAATTTCACGGAGTAAAATGTATGTCCTGATCGCCCATGCGTTTAATTGGGATCTCTGAAGAGAGAGAGAGAGGGTCGTGGGTATTGTTTCTAGCGGGGAACTTGGGGAGGGGGAATTTAAGGACTAGAAGGAGAAGAGGAGTGAGCGGAGTGGTGCACTGAGGTGGGGAGGCTGTGAGGTGGGGTGAAGAGGGGCGAAGTAACGGCGAGGTTTTTGAGGTCTGGTAAGGGGGAGGGGCGCGGAGGAGTCGCTCCGCGGGGAGAAGTACTCGAGGCAGGGGGATAAGGTGGGGGTTTGTCGGAGCGTAGGCTCGCATTGGCATTAGAAAGCGGGGAAGCGGGTGTAGTGTAAATTAGCGGAGGCCGTGGCAGTTGGAGGGGGACTTGGAAGACGGGGAGCCGACTGGGACCGGTAGGTAGTGGAGTGGAGGTAGGTAGAGAGGACGGTAGGGGGAGGGTAGATGCGAGAAATAAAGAGACAGCGAGATAAAGAAAGGACGGTTCGGAGGGGGTGAGATAAGAGTGCGCGGGTACTCATGCAAATGCATGAATTTTAACTACGGGATTTTAGCACCACGGGAAAATTGGGTTAGTCAAGGATGGAAGTACGCTTTTTCCCTTACTATCTATCATTTTTGCCAGTTTTCAAATTTTGTTACTACGTCATTATTTACCTTGGAGTTAATTAAGTTTCTAATTCGCACACGGTTAATGGGTGGTCATGGTAAAAATGGACTGGTAATAGTGAGACGGAATATCAGTATTTACGAAGACAAAAATTTGGAATTGAGTTATATGTAAGGCACTTGAAAAGGTCGTCTGGTGTTCCTCTAGAAATGAGTGTTTTGATAATAACACACGTAATAGAAACACACTTTTTCTCTTTACAAAGTAGCCAGAAAAGCTCATTTTATGCTTGAATTTTATAGTCGAAACATCGTCACATTTTAATTATCATTAAAATGTGGATAATGCGGAAGAGTATTGAGCATTGAATTGCGGATATTTGTGAGAAAGTAAATTAAAACGGCACCTTAGAACCAGATGCTCGGAGGTATTTTGCATCAGGTCTGTTGAAGGATCCAGATGCATGAGGTAGATGCACCGAGAGAATTAAAATTCACGGAATGGGTGTTATTAAACTTTTAAACTGAGTGAGTGTTACGCCTAAGTACCGAATGTTTGAATGAAGAAAATTAAAGGGGCTGGCGGTGCTCTTCTCACTCCGAATTTGCATTTTCGACCTGCTGACTTTAATCTCGCCTCCTCGGCCAGTTACCGAGCGCGTTTTGTCCGAAGTTGAGGGGAAAAAATGCAGCGGTGAAGCGCCCGGCCGAGAAAGCGGGAAGAGAACAATATGGGAAAGATGCGGAAGGAGTCCTGGGAAGCGAAGCTGGAACCTCGCATGCCTGTTTGTTGCCCCTAATTTTCTTTCTGAATAAATTTATGCTTAGCCGAACCGGTTTTCATCCCTGGCAGATGGTTTCCCCGTTCCGATGATATTACTCATTGGCCGAGCTTCAGTCATACGTGTAAATATCATGGAAATGCTTGAAGAGTATGTTTTCCGTTCAATGACTTTTTTCTTATGATTCACAGGTAGACTCTGTGGTACTATTTTGACTCAAATAGTCTTTTCCCGTATTATTAAGGGTAAAGTTTTGAAATGAAATTTTCAAATTTTCCTAATTTTGCGGTTTGCATAACTTTCTTCGCCCTTTTGTTACCGGAGCTGCTTTTACTGATTAATTTTGAATAATTTAAGGAAAAACACCATTCAAATTTTTAATCATTTTGGAACAATTGAAAATCAAGTGAATGATATTTTTATGAACATCAATTTTCGTGGGGGACATTTTCTCGGCACGTGCACCATTCAAAAGATTAATTAAAACAATTTAAACAATATTTACAAGTAAATTGTTCAATTACCTTTTGTATTTTTTCAACAAAAATACTACCTAAAATTAATCGATATTACTAAATCAAACTAAAATAATTTGGAATACTTTGGTAATATTTTGTAGAAGTCAGGCTCAGGATAGTCAAAGAGACGAAGTAGATCTTATCGGTTCTTATTTATGTCAAGTAGATTGGGTGACAACATCCTTTAAACGGAGAAACGTTGTTGGAGTATTTCTGTAAACAAAACGACCGACTTAAATGCTTGATACATTCGTTTCCCGTCCTTTACATATTTACCGCCGATATACAAAAAGTGAAAGGAAAACAAATGAGGAAGTACTAGAAATGGTGGGGGAGGTGAGGGGTTTGTTGAGGGAAATCCTATGGAGGCAGGAAAAATGGATGAAAGGCGTATTGAGCGGTAGTGGAATGTTGAAGAAGGTAATTGAGGGGAGAATGTTGGGCAAGCGAGGTAAGGGTAGGAACAGGATAGGGATGTTGGACGGGATGAAGGGAGGAAAGAAGTACACCGAGATGAAGAGGGACCTGATATAGATTAGTTTGCTAGGTGGGGAGTCACAAAATGTTTATTTTGATAGTTGTGTCCATCCAAAAACCTACCTTAACCGGTAGATTACCTAATAATAATAATACAAAAAGTTTTAGTGGAAATTTCTGCTATCCCTCCTTTGGAAGCACAACGTATCAAAAGTCATTCATAGTTCTAACATTTAATATTTGGGAAGCCAACCCAAGCAATCCAAGATCAATCATCAATTGTAAATTGATAAAACTTTATATTTTTCAGCCATTTGATTTAAAAGTTTAAGTATTGTGCTACTTTTTTCAACCATCTCACAAGAGATCAAAATATTTATTGCATATGCATTTTTAAATGTATCATATCAAACTGCCTGGATTGTTGAATGTTTATAGTATCCTTTATTAAGAAAATCGGTGAATTAAGTCTTAAATTCCAACATTATGCAGTAAATTATTGATGTAAATGCCATAGGCATATTTTGTAAAGAATTAGGATCCCTGGAATGAATTTTTTAAATATTGTGCACCTTGTACATTTCTTAGATGAACCATATGCGGAAAAATGATAATATATTATTTTTATTATAAAAGAGAGAGTTTGAGAGGTAGATCTGTGAAACAATGGAGCGTAGCCCGAGCACGGTCTTCAATTTAACTTCGTTCAAGTGCAACCATTTGACTACAACCTGAACGGATTTATCTGCAGAAATCAGAAAGACGGACGCGCGAGCCGTACCTAGTGCAGAGAAGAGAATTGAAAAAACAGAAGGCAATTTTTATTCCTCTTCAGTTGGGTCCATTTTATTGTTCATCCCGCCCTAAAAGTCAAATCAAAGACCAATAGATGACGCGAGGCATGTGGTTGCAAAGAATGAATGCGGAAACACTGGGAAGAGGACAAAAAGTCGAATGGGTAGCGAACTAGGCGAATGCATAGTACATATTCTCTATATTTCTCAGCTTCACGCAGTAAAGAGTTGAATGCCACTCAACTTTCGAATTTGAAATAGACCCTGAGTATTTAGCATGATATCATGTTAAGAAGATGGTATTGATGATTGCCTTTTGCATGCAATACGTATCTTCAGATGCTTTATTCAAACTTGAGTCAAAGTTACTGGGACAAATTGGGCGAAATCTGAAACAATTCAGTTCCAACGCATATATGCTAAACTCACAATTTCATCAATTAAAAATAATGAAAGGCAATCTAATATCATTTTTCACAAAAAAGTTACATAAACAGGTATCCAGGATTCTCTGTTACTACCGGACTACATTGGAGAAAATCTCTTCTGGGAAAACTATTTAGGTCGGGTGGACTTACAGCTCTAAGAAAATCGTATTTCCAAGATTTTTTTCCCTGACCCCCAGCAAAATTGTCAATATTATGCTTTCTAGCATAATTAGTAATGGGAGACAGGACATTGAGAAATCGTTTGAAGGATTATGCATTATGTATTAAGATGTGTAATAGTTTTGAGGCATGATAACAAATGAAAATTTAATTCCACCCTAATTTCCGTTTTTATTGCTGTCTTGCTTTATTAATTTTATCCTGTAAATTATACCCATGCTTAAGTTTGGATGAAGATGGCATTTAACCTTTTTATTATCATCTATCAAGGATGCTAATGCTTACCAAAGATCATGGGAAGTAATATCTTGTTTTTTTTTACAGAGGATTCAAAAAGCTTACGCTGCACTAGATATGTGTTCCTTTTGTCAAGGATGAAGCTCATAATCATGCCCATTTAATGTGTTATGTTGTTAAAATACGTAATGACATTTATCCATTAAGTGTTATCAGACACAATGAATAAATTATTATCCTTATTTTGAAATTCTGTTTTCAAACATAAAGACAATGATGTCTTTACATAAGAGTTATCAAATCCACCTAGGGCTAGTTAGCTGTCGATAATTTTGAAGACACCTACCCTCCTTTGGCGTTCATGAGATTCATAGTGAGCAAATAAATCCTCATTTAAAAACAGGCGAGAACATAAACTTGGATATTATATTCTAGTATCAGTCCAAATCATAAATGCAAAAAACAAGTAAAAATTTCAAACTAGGAACTCTGTAAAACATTGAGTTTTGACCGTCTCCACGTTGACAGACGGTCATTGTGGATAACCAATCTATCCGTAAAGGAATATTTGTATATGATTTATGTGTATTTGACCGCGGCCATTTAGTGCACACAAGTGTAATACGATAGTGAGAATGGGATAAGAAGGAATGGAGGAAATCGAGACGGAGAGGTCCAACTTTAGCTAAATAAAAATGTGTAAGTCCTCTATAGAATAGAGTGATAGGCCACCGAGTTTGCGAGCAAGGGTGGTGGGACTCGGCGGTGGTGGGGTGATGGCGTCACTCCAGATGACGCCGTGGAATCCTAAAGGGTACGGTGCGCTGACGGGGAAGGGGTAGGGGACGTTGAATAAAAACTGCAAGGGAGAAAGATTTAAAAAAAAAGTTGAGAAAACAAAGAAATGGGAAGGAGCCGTGGTGGAAATAAAATAAACGAAACCCAAGGGGGTGGATGGATGGAGATGCACGTGCGACAACACATTTCGGGCGGTTAATTACTTGACGAAACCGTCTCTGTGCGCTTTTCCACATTTTTTTTCACTCGACCCGTTCCTCGCTCTTCACCCCTTCCTTTCTCTGTCTCTCTAACTCTCTCCCTCGCACCCTCACCCCTTTCATTCTAGGGCAGCCATGGCGAACTTGTCGTGGTAATAGCTGAGAAATGGCGTGAGGAATTTTTGAAAAGAATAATTTTTCATTTTTATTTTAGTTGTTTCTCCTTATATATATATATATATATATATATATATATATATATATATATATATATTCCGTCGGTTGGAGCTCAACGTTGTGTTTGTGTTAGTGTGTGTGTGTAAATACACAAAGGAGGAGTGTGGGAGGTGAGCTTTCCTCCGTGAATCCCCCTCCCACCCACATATTTTCCTCCTTGAGAGCGGAGCGGGGATGGGAGAACAAGAGGGGAGTTGAGAAAGGATCCGAAAGAGGATGAGGGTTTCGGCTCGCGCGCGCGGAGGGAATAGTTTTCGAAATTTTCGGTCGGGGTTTAAGGATGTTGAGAGAGTCGGTGGGGGGGGGACGGAACAAGTTGGTAAAAAGGGACATTGGCGGGAGTGGAAGAGGCCGTTCAGCGGGTCGGGGGAGGGTTGGTCTGGGTGAGAGGAAACGGCAAAGAGCATGCAGTTTAAGTTCAAAAACCTCTTTCTATGGAGATTCACGTAAGTCTCTTTGAAACTGCACGCCTCCGCTAACCTACTATTCCTCTCTCCGCTTCCCCCCGCACCGCTACTCTTCACCCTCATCTCCCTCTCCCTCCCACCTGCAACCCCCGCACCACCCATTTCTCTCACTCTCTTACCTGACAATTAAATCAGCCAGCCGGGAAAAAGGGAGAAAGAAGTGGGGTGTGTTTCGGACGAGTGAAAAGGTGAGAGAGGGAGCATGTGCGGAGGGAAAGAGGCAAAGGGTTAGTCCCATTAGGAGGGAGGGGGAAAGGAGGAGAAGGAGAGGAGTTTTTTTTTGTAGGTGACGGTGAATTTAAAGGATGGCTTTGAGAAAGGATTTCTGCATCCTGGGTTTGGGGTTTTAAAAGGGGGCGGGCGCTTTTAAAAGCGGTTAAGAGCAAAATTTTAACGTGGGAGTTTTCTGTCGAGAGGGAAAGAGAGAGAGAGAGAGTAAGGGAGGGAAAGTCGGGATAATTTGTGAAAGGGAGTGCGAGGGTGGATTCGGAGTCGAAAATTTTCGGGAGGTTATTTACGCAATCTGCTGTTAAGTCAGCTTGCTCCCTTTTCCTCTCCTCGGGCCTGTTGTATTTTTAACACATATATACCCTTGTTGCAGTTGATTGCTCCCTCTGCTAAGACATTTTTTCCTCTCATTCTAACGGCAGTTTTTTTTTTCTAAGTTTAAATATTGAAAATGATACTGTTCAGAATAAAAAATGGGAAGAAATGTCAGCATTGAAAAATCTTGTTCCCATAAACATTTTTAAATTGTTTAAATTATCATCTCGTGTTCCTAAAACTATAATGACTTGATTTTTATTATATTAATTTAATCTTTTCGATTTTCCATTTGATTACTATCCTGCAAACCATGTCTACTCGCTTAAAAATGACATGTATTAAATCAACTTCGAGCCCGATATCTTTAAACTCTCTTCCCTATGTATTCGAAGTATAAATGGCCAAATTTTTGCCAGCAATAGTAATTCTTGTTGAAGAGCATACTATTCAATAATATATCGATGATAGTTTAATTAATTCTTGTTAGGCTAAGAATTAATAGCCTGAGACTAATTAAAATCATCAAAATAAGTTATACATATATTTATAAATATAATGTAAATTGAATTAGCACTTGTAGACAAAGACAAAAACACCTTATAAAGAGAAACTCACTGGGTGTCGAATATTTGGTGGTCTAGCCACCTTTCTCAAGAAGAGAAAGGAACGGAACTCTACGAAATACGTACTACTCAACTCTAAAAACACATTGAAAAGAGAAGCTCTCGATTTTCTCTTTTATATGTGCTACTTTTTTTTGGCTTTTGTCTACTAGTGCTAATTTCATTTACATTATTATTCACGCCCGGGAGACTTTCACAAAATTGTTATTACATTTGTGCGGCACAATAAAATACAGGCGTGAAGAAGGCCTAAGAGTAGGCCGAAAGCTCAAACTTTCTAAAATGTGAGTGTCCTTTAACGTATTATCTATTTTTGTGCTCTATTGTGCCGTCCAAATGTTATGGGTTTCGTGAGTGCTTCTTCATATATATATATATATATATATATATATATATATATATATATATATGATAGGGATGTTGGACGGGAGATATATATATATATATATATATATATATATATATATATATATATATATGATAGGGATGTTGGACGGGATGAAGGGAGGAAAGAAGTGCACAGAGATGAAGAGGGACCTGATAGAGATTAGTTTGCTAGGTGGGGAGTCACAAAATGTTTATTTGATAGTAGTGTCCATCCAAAAACCTACCTTAAACGGTAGATTACCCAATAAATATAGGAGGAACTAAAGTCAAATATATATATATATATATATATATACATGTAAAAGAGAAACTCACTGGGTGTCGAATATTCGGTGGTCTAGCCACCTTTCTCCTATATATATATATATATATATATATATATATATATATATATATATATATATATATATATATATATTAATGTAGAATAAATATATGTATATATATATGCATGTATATGTACGAATATATACATTACTTGACAGTTTTAGACATTTCGTCTGGTTTACTCAATTTTTCTAATGTTACTTGTTATCATTTGGCTCTACATCATTTATAAATTATGAGTTTTTATTTTTTAACTTAAGGACTGTTTCCATCAAGTAATTAAATGCGACGAATCACCAGTGAATATTGAAGTGGCAATGATGCTGTGACTGCATAGCATCATCATATTAATACCACCTTCATTCAGTCATCATTGAAAAAACAGGGTGCAATTTTGTTTTTTTTGGGCATCAGAAAGCAGGATTTATCAACATTTTATGCCAAGTATTTTTAATGTTCAGTTATTTAAGTAAAGAAACCATCTCTTACAAATCCTTGACACACCCCTTGAATGCTAAGATACTTCCATGCTAACTTCGCTATTTCTTCTCTACGATCCGTTTGCTGCGACATCTAGGGAATGGTTTAATCTCCCGGCAGACGAGGAGAGGATTTCAAGATGAGGAAATGTGGAGGGAAATGGGGGATAGGGTAGTTAGGTAGGAGTACAAGCAACCGTTCACATACACACAAACATATACGTATCGCAAGACAGACGGCTGGGAGGACATACTACCAAGGAAGTTTGCGCAAAATGCAAGGATGGAGGGGGGAGTTTACGACTTCAAGAACACCTTTATCCGGCTACGCTCTTAAAGGTCTTCCAGATGACCTATCCCCCAGCGACTTACGACAAACGCTTCTCCAACCTTACCTAACCCACTCTCTCCCTTTCCTTTCTTCTTCCTCCTTGCTCTCGACAATTATCTCTCCCCTCTCTTCCACTCATCACCGTGATATCCCGTCTCCACTATTCTCGCATTCTTCGGCAGCTTTAAAAGGTCCGTCTTTCTCCCAACCTTTTGCAACACCCTCCTACCCTCCCGGCCCCTCGCGACGCCACGTCTCTCCCCGTCATACTCTCTCTTTTTGTCGCCGGGCGCGAATGGAGTGCACCTCCGGGAGGATATGGTCGAGACTAGGTCGGCGGGCTCGTGAGGGAAGTTGGGGACTCGGCAGGGCGCCCCCTGCCGAGGAGGGAAACACCCAAACATTCGCATTCTCTCACGGCCTTTCACCACCACCCCCTCCCCCCCGCACGACTTCCTCCACGCCCCCCGTTCCATCCACTCTTCGCCCTGTCACTCCCGCCACTCTCCTCCGGGCCAATGAGTGCCGTTTTTCTCGTACACTCCTGCGCGTTTTGTCTCCTCATCCATCTGTTGGAGCGGGACACCCAAGCGACTTGTCTTTTAATGCCGTGCGATCGTAAAAGGTGTGGGAATATTTGCAAGCCCGTTGAGGGCTTGGTATAGTGGGAATTTTGAGCAACACATTCCTTTTTCCAGCCTCTCTCTTTTTTCCCTGCAGATTTTATTGTTCCTTTTCGTACTCTCGATCGCTTTTCTCTTCAGGAGCCGCTGGAAATAATTTAGGGTCACCAAGGGACGAGCGTACCGCGGAATCATGTGTTAGACCTGAAATGTTTTCTCTTTTGAAGAAATGGCAAGGTTATCTACAGTGCTAAGAGATGGTGGCGTGTTCTTACTTTACGAAAATTATCAAAAATTATTTTATACCCTTTCCCTATCATTTTCTTCGTATCCAATATGAATTGAACTTCTTTGATATGTTTCACCTCTCAATCATGAAGTGATAAGAACTATATTTGAAAAATTGCCTTCGGTCCTAAGTCAAACTATGCATCAAAATGATATATCTCAGAGATTCTCTGTAATCACTGTTGCTTTTCTCGAGTAAACCATGTTTTTTCTCGGGATATGATTCAATATTTGAAATTTTGGACGAAATGAATTGACATCATTGTATGCTTTCTGACGAAATTTATTTTTCTTTTTCAGGTAAGTGCCTATGGCTCCCGAACGAAGGTCTTGCGAGAGATTATTTCTAGAGGTAATTTTTCTTAAATTCTATTTAGAAATTACTAGCAATGCTTGTAAACAAAGTATTGAGCATACACTCATATGGTCCAAAACTCGATTTGTGTATCTAAGAATATAAGGCTATCTAATACATATCCAAGAGGTTGAGGGGGTAAATGTGTTTTCCGAAAATTCTTTTAAATTATGACTTTTAAGTAGGCAAATTAACCGGTTTTGATAAAATTTAAATTATGGTTATTATTATGGGTGAGAAAGTATCATCATTACTATATGACATTATTAACATGGAAACAATATATTATTCCTTTTAAAATTAACCAGTTAAGCCGGATATTCAGAGTAAAGTTATGAAAATTAAGAAAGGGAGACTTTGATTGCTAAAGTTAGTAACTTTGAACATCTTCATTGCTTGTAAGGTTTATACTTGTTATGCTACATAACAAGTATAAACAAGTCCTCCTCTTGATACTCATTAAGCTCGGAAAACAAATTTCCAGTAATCACTACGAAACCAGTTTTAATGTAATGTGACTAATGTATATCCCAGTAACGTGTCGTGTGTAGTCTTTTTCAGTATGTACGTTTTTTACGGTGTTTTCTGAATAGCTCGTATTTTTTCAACGGAAATATTCTGCATTGACCATTTTCTCTGTGAATATTAACCGCACAATATTCATGTCACTTATGTTTACAGTGAAAGAAGACACTTTGCTTTTCCACGTAAAGTTTTCCATTTTTAGGTCTGAAGATGTTACGCTGTAACGAAACCTAGGTCGTAATAAAACAATTGACTGTTGAAAAGCAAAGTGTATTCTTTCATCATAAGGGATTTTCACCATGTTACACCTTAAACTGTATCAATGCCAGTCATTTATGTTTAATTGAGTTCAACCTGTACATTCTCTGGGTGGTTTTATCACGAATACATAGACGTACGTACATGTAAATTGTATGTCTCTACTTCAAAAAGTTTAACAATAAATTGTTAAATTGTCATAAAAAATTAATAATTAAGTTGTAGTATCGTGCTATGCTTCACGTAAAACCTTGAACTTCATTTGTTCTATTTGTGGCTTCAGTTAAAATAGACCGAAAAATAGTGCACATACGAAGTTCTGCAGTGTACGATTG
The DNA here is from genome assembly GCA_037158775.1 of Hetaerina titia. Taxonomy (NCBI): domain Eukaryota; kingdom Metazoa; phylum Arthropoda; class Insecta; order Odonata; family Calopterygidae; genus Hetaerina; species Hetaerina titia. The sequence goes on from CM073771.1 coordinate 65,443,153, forward strand.
ATCACAAGTTTTTCCATGCCAATTATTTATTGTTAAACGAGCATTTTATTAGGAAGAGAAGCCCTTCTGATTCAATATAGTTTTAAAATAAATTCAATTACGGATGTGTCTTTATAAAAATCTTTGAGAATAGCCGAAGACTCTTGTGGCTCCACAAAAAAGCTGCCGATCTCGGAATCTTAGCTAGCTAAAGTTTGTGTCCATATTGCTCGCAATCTTCGTAATAAGTTCTTATTTATCTGCAGAGCCGGAAAAACTGTAAACCTTTTCTTCATCTGGGTCCAATAATTCAAAGAAGGAAGACTTTATTATACCGAAAAGTACAAAGTGGGAGGAAAGCTGGCCGAGTGAAAGTGGGAGTGATTTTCTTTACGAGAAAAACACATCGCCACCCCTCCCGCTTGGAATCTGAAATATAATCAAGAAAGCAAAATAAAAACGTATAAAAATTTACATTTGAGCATGGTAGGAACCGTTGGAGAAAAATTATTCAAATGGAATTCACCCGGAAAGCCCAAACAACATATCAGTTCCATTTTCTTCCTCGTGGAGAGGGAGGGAGGCAGAAAAATGGAGAGTTTTTTCACTAATTAAGTAAACCTCGTTTTCCATTATACGATTATTCAGATGTGCGGGAGAGGGAAGAGGTTTTCGGGAACTAAGTGCGAGGACGGGGCATTGGCGAGAGGGCAAAGAGGATGGTGGCAGGATTAGGCTCTGGGGGGAGGGGATAGGTCACGGTGAGGAGGAACTTGGAGGTTTTTTACGTACTGTGGGTGTGTGCATTGGCGGGAGAGAGGGAGGGAGCCAGGTAATAATTCATCACCGAACTCTTAAGGGGCGAAGAGACGGAGGTGGATTAGGGGACTGGGGAGAAGGATGGAGGGATGGAATGTGAGAATTCAGGGGTGGATATTCAGAGATGGATGATACATTTTCCGGACGAAATTGAGAATTTCGGAATCGCTTCATCCATTCATCACTGCATTAGAATATGCAAATCATTTACTAAGGGAAGTAACTAGACTGAGAGTGGGGGAAGAAAACCTACTTTGACTTTTGCCTACCCTAAATAAGTCTCCAGGAGGTTGGTTTTAACGTCCACCAAGTACTACATCCGCCATCCTCAGTCACTGCCGTTCACCTTGTCCCTGGGTTGAAAATTTAACTCTAATGAGAATTTCCTAATTATGGTTATAGATTCTGGACACTTGATATAAGGAACCATTACATAAGCCACGACGACCGTTCGTGTCTTCTAAATTTCGGAAGAAACCCATAGTGACTAGGTGGCAAAACCCACGCGATTAGGTGACACTGGTAAAACGAACGCAAAAGAATATACAAGAATAGGAGTGGCAGGGTAGGATAAATCAAAGAAAATCTTCCACTTAGGATACAATGGAATAGCAAGTAGTAACACTTTACTAATACTTAGCAAATTTGTTTATAACCTTTTCATGATGGGCAAAGAACGTAAAAGTAGTCAGATTGAAATTTGCGTTGGTAACGAAGTTCATGGCAGGAGGCAGGATAGAGAAAACTGGGAGAACCCGATTAATAAATGAAACTTAAATTAAATTCAGTGGAGCTTAATGCACTTTTTGCACATTTGGAAAGAAACCTGGAATCGCAGGTTTTCGTAAAACTTACCCGTCACTCACTCATAGTAGCATTTTCTCACCATCTCAGCTATTTTCAAATGTTTAATAAAATAGTATATGCTATTTGAGACTTTTCTCATTTTAAATGAAAAACCGTTAGGGGTCAATTGATATCCTTCGCTGGGTAAGACGAAGAGCAAACGCCTGACAAGATACTTCACGGCGTTATCATCACGAATTCGGAAACCTTAGCTATTTTTATGGCAGTATTTAGAATCTTGTTTGTGGGGTTGTGAATAAAAAGCCTCTATATAAAGTGTAAATATTTGAATATATTATGGATCCTGCATATTGGAATAAATTGCTGAATGCAGATTAAAGGAAGCTCTTGTAATTCACAATTGCTGGAGGCAGAAATTTTTTGGAATTAAAAATGTGGAGAGAAATACTACCGCTATTTGACAGGAACAATTTTCGACGACATCTAGAAATGGCAATATGAATGTAAATATTTCCTGAATAAATTATAAATTGAAAGACATAATGAATAGAAAAACAAATTAAAATACTGGAATGACAGCGTACTAATTAAAAGGATCAGTGGGCAGAGTTGAATGGAGTAGTAGAGTTTCTAAGAGAAGTCTAATCTTAGAGATAATTATCTTACGAGAAGCTAATGAGAACATTTATAATGGGTGTTGTTTATTCTTCGTACAAACTTGAGAGTCGTTCATTCAGAACAGTGGAGAAAGATTTGACATCACACTTTCAAGATCATAATTTCTGCCACTTAGACGAACTGAAACTTAATGCTTCATGGTGTTCCATTGTTTTATTTTAGAATTAAATGGATTGGACTTTTTAATTAGACTGCGTTATCCAACATCTACGTAATTGAATCAATTTTATTATTTTCTTTTCGGAATAAATAAAATCGTAAGGTTTTTTATTGTTAATTTTAGGAAACTGGCAGTAGAGCGAGTCATTTTCTTTCCTCGCACTTTCATTCTCAAATAATGAATTCATATGTTTACTGAACTCAAGCGTGAATTGGTGTTTTTTTTTAAATCCCTAAATCTGTAAATTTTAAATTGTATTTTCATTTATGAATTATGTGCTAATCGCACATCATTTCTTCCAGTAATGCATAATTTATTTTCCAACTAATAAACTGCTTCTCATTGCTCTAGTCTTAACAAACGTCATTGCCTCGTAGAATATATTGTAGGACTAGATGGCAAAAGTCGTAAGTGAAGCGGATTGCGGTTAGAAAAGATCGCTTGAGTAATGAGATACCAACGAATTGGATAATTATAGGCAGAGGACGTGCCTTTATATGAAAGGTGGAAGCTGGAATATGAAAAAAACGTGAAAATTGTGGAAAGAGTTACACAGATGATGGGATGATGCCGACTCTCTTTCACGCTTGAAGGCCAGAGAAATAACTCCAAGATGGAATTGAAATAAAAGAGTACATGGTAAACTCAGTATGGAAATTATCCTTGTTTTTTTCTCTGCTGAGGAAAATTCCCTTCGTTAATGTAATCGAATGCATTAATAATGCTAATTGTGAGAGGAGAATTTTGGGATGGGGCGAGAGAAAGCATATATCAAGATTTTGGGCGTGATCCGCAAATCTTTTAGAAACATTTTTGGCCTAGCGGAGACGGGCGTAGTGTGCGTGTTAAGGATATATCGATTATGAGGAGTAATCACATCACACCAAGCGCAAGAAAATAAATTCCTTGTGTATAAAACAAAAATTAATCTTACGCCAGTATGATTAGAGAAAGAGAAAATCGAAAAGAATGGCTTAAAGGCACAATTGACTGGATAAATATTTTCCGCCTAATGATTTCTAAGTAATAATTACTTGATTTTAATAATGGGGTCTCTTCTTTATTCTCTCAATGATTTATCTCTCATGATAACGATTTATATATTTCCTCTAAATGTATAGGTTAATGAGATCAAATGATTAGGGTATATTATGAAAATTTCCTGGGGCTTATTTGCATGATTCATTATTAGTTCAAGAGAAATTATCTTGAGAATTTACGTGATGCAGATGCTATAAATCATCTTAGGATATTTTATTTTCACATTAGAAATTTTAAAAATCATTTCGGTATTGCCTTCACTGAGAGAAGCTTTTTAGCGTTTCGACTTCATTGAGAAATGTAATCACCAATGCTAATCCAATACCAAATTCAAATAAAAATCTTCATTTAATGTATTTACTGTACTTTCCTGAAATTTTAACATATAAGAATGTTAAAAAAATGCGTTTCTTTAGTTAATGTGAAAATAATATACTACTATTTGTTAGTTTTCCTTGTCCATTATCGTTTTCTTTAATTACTATATATCACTCCACGAATATTTAAAAATAGTTCATTTTAAAAGATGTATTAAACCCATTTTTACTTCCCACACGCTATACATTAAATAATAATTATAATTGTGGAATGAAGATTTTTGTTCAAGAAACATTTGCATCGATTTTCAAAGCATGTAAAAATATTGAAAATTCCTTATTACGATTAAAGAATTTTAATTACAAAATCAGCCTACGTGGCGCCCTATAGTACTATATATTGAGCAGAAGCTTAAATTCCTGTTGACGACGGAAAGTGTTGAGTTGGGTACTGAATTTTGCCATTGGGTAATGTTTTGATTCTTTCGACTCCGTTTCTGTAAATTTATTTTTATCGTTTTTAACTACCCCAGGCTTGCTGATCTTTGGAATTATTTATCTCATCAACTTTTATTTTTCTCTAAACTAACTACAAAAAAACTATACCATTATTAATATAAAACCTTTAGCACTCGGTAACTCGTTTGGAATTTAGCATACATATTATTCAATTCATTCACTGGTGATTTGCATAGTATATTTTTCTTCATGCATCAAAAAACTGTATATTAGTTTTCGTTGTATTAAACGTAATTATTTCGTAGCATTTAGTAACACGTATTAATTAATGAAGGCTGTAATTTATAGGGAAAAAGCGTATATTATGATTATACACATTCCGGGGTATTATGAATAGTTAAAATTTTTTTAAGAGAAAATGGTTACAAATAACTGAAAAAATTATTTTGTATTTGTTGAATTATTTCACATAAAATTATACTGGCACTGTTTGGGGCGATGAAAATTGATATATATTTGTGTTCGCAGCTTAGTTGAAATAACTATGTTACGCAATCAAGTTTGTTAATAGTGTATTATTATTATTACATTGTATTACTTATGTGAATTTGAAGTACGAGGATATTGTTATCGTATATTTGTCGCAATGGTTATTAATAATTTTCACTAAGAAGGATAACTAGAGTGGAAAAAGTTAAGTGCTACTCAAAGCTGATTTTTTCATTTTCAACTCATTTGTTCCCGGATTTTTCATGATAAGGTTTGTGAAACTCAGCAATACTTAGTTATTTTCAGAGTGAGGATGTTTTTTATAAGAAAGATATCTTTGCTATTAACGATTAATTTCATTACGTCAATTCACATTTTAATTCCCAATAACTATGCGAAAATTAAATGTTAAACTCATGAGTTAAAATGTTGATTTTCAATTTTATCATGACGTTTTATCGCATTCTTTAGGTGGTATTAGTTTTTTGACTTGATGTGACGTGACTTCCACCCGATCAACGAATTAATATTATTTCCTTTTTGTGCACAAATTTCACGTCCACAGTTTACAAATTTCTGGAGCATTAAATGCACGTAATCACACTTTTTCTGGTTGCCATAATGTTTATAAATTTATTTAAAGCATATCAAATTTATGAAAAGGTGCCTCTTCACAATTTAATAAGCATTCAGTCCTTTTATGATAATTAAGAGTACATTAAATTCTGAGAACTTGAATAATTTTAATGCATCTTTAAGAATATTACGTTCTGATCGTATGTCCGAATATTTTAATTCATGGTTTAGTATCAACGATTTGTATTGCCTGTTAAACACCATTTCAGCATATAATATAAAGGTATTTTTAAAAAATTAAGTTTACGTTAATTTATTTCAAGGTTGTGATCATGACAGTTATATTCAACCCTTATGTGGTGATAATATTAAGTCAAAATTATTCGATTTATAATGTGTTAAGTCCTCCAGTAACGGATACTACTACATAAATCGTTATGATTAATTCGAGCCCAATTCACAGTATCAATTACATTCACGAAGGTGGGGATTATGGATTTCTCTTTATTAATTAAACACACAAAATTGCAGCTGATTTACGCTACCGATGAGAAAATTTTGCGTGCATTTGGTATCGGAAATAAATAATAGAACGACACTGAATTTATTTATTAGTTATTTGCGTTATTCAACACGTCCTAGAAATGCATAATTTTCACAGGTTCTAAGTTGCTGTTTCACTTCAAATTCGAAATAGTGATGTCATATTTACTGTAATAAATTCCTCGCATGCTATAAAGGCCAAAATAATTGATTGCTTCTCTGGTTTAAAGTCATAAAGTTCGGACTCTCTCTCTCTTTGGTACAATGCTGTTCCTTATTTATGTGGACCATTTCTTCAACTTATTTTTTAAAAACCCACTGGAAAAGTCCAGCTTTATGTAACAGACTGGAATTTAAAAAATCTTGTTCGGCTTTAAAAATACGTAAAGATTCCTAAATAAGGTACGCATCAAGAACATATAATCATTCATTTAATTTTTAAAATCCAACCAGAATCTCAAAATATCGCCTTATTACAATAATATGTATGTGCAAATGTTTGGATGACTCCAAAAATTTATAATACTCCTTAGATATTGCATCTGGGTTACTCAAGACTTGAGACTTTAGTTTTCCTAAATATTTCTTAAAAATACATAATTCCCAAAGTAATGGCTACCCAAAATAATTTGGTGTTTTTATTGCACTTTTTAATTTAATGGGGCGTTGAAAAATAATTTAGTTCCCGATGTGGACTATTTTTCAACTTGATTTAATCATTTTTTATTGATTTTTTTGCATCATAAAGTAGTGTTAATATTTAGTTTGTTAGTATTTCCTGCTGAATATTGAGTCTTTTAAAAATGTTCTCAACGCGAAACAGGAAATCTCGAAAAAATTAAATCAATATTTTTTTCCAAAAAATACCTTTTAAGATCTGAACTGAGATTGTAGCAGGAAATTTTGATAACTTTTACTCTTAAAATCAGTCTTTCTTGAAAACTTCGTTATTATTTTTTCCCTGACTGACAATCTTTTATGTATGTAGAAATGGAGCCTAAAGTAAAATTTTCAACTACTCTTTCTACAAATAGAAACGTTAACCTAAAAATAATAGTTCAACTTTGTAACAAAAGTAACAAGCGCTAAAATATAAAAAATAATGACTATGTAATCATTTAAAGCGGTACCTCATTGTTCTTAAGGCTACATATCGGGCAGGAAACCACTTCTTCAAGCATATATTTTAGATTGATTTTTGCATAATATTCATGAATGAAAGCAAATAAGGCCGTGGGGGTGGACAACATACCTGTAGAACTGTTGAAATGTTTAGGAAAATGCGGTAAGAAGGCCCTATATGGACTGATTCTTAGTATCTATGAGGAAGGAATCTGGCCGGAAGATTTTGTGAGATCGGTGTTAGTTCCTATTCCAAAAAAGGCAAAGGCTTCGTCATGTGAGGATTACAGAACAATAAGTTTGATATCCCACGCAGCTAAAGTTATTCTCAGGATCATCAACAAAAGGATAGAGAGTAAGGCAAATGATTACTTAGGAGATGATCAGTTTGGGTTTAGGAAAGGAAGAGGTACGCGTGATGCCATTGCAGTAATGAGATCACTAGTCGAGAGGAATATAGAATACAACCAGGACGTTTTTGCCTGTTTTGTAGATTTCGAAAAAGCGTTTGATAGAGTGAATTGGGAAAAATTAATGCGTGTATTGCAGAAAATAGGAATGGATTGGAGGGACAGGTGACTGATCCGCAACCTGTACATGTCTCAGACTGCTCAGGTGCGAGTGGGGAACGGAGAGTCCGGATGGGCAGTGTTAGGAAGACGTGTAAGGCAGGCCATTTGTCACCGGTACTGTTCAACGCATATGTAAAGGAAATGATTAAAGAGGCATGGGAAGAACTGGAGGTAGGAATGAAAGTCGGAGGGGAATTCGTAAAATCGGTTAGGTTTGCTGATGACCAAGCATTAGTTGCTCAGTCAGCCAAGGGGTTGCAAGAATTGTTGAATGAATTGGAGATTCAGTGCGATAAATATGGGATGAGAATCAATATTAATAAAACAAAGGTTATGCGATTTTCCAGAAAGAAAAAAGCTAAGCTAAATATTAAAATAGGCGGGGAAAGAATAGAGCAGGTAGAGCAATTTACATATCTCGGAAGTGTTTTGGGCCAATACGGTCAAAGTTGTAGGGACGTAAGGAGAATAATTGCGCTAGGCAAGGAGGCTTTCTCAAGGAGGAGGGAGTTGATGACGGGGACGTTGAGTAGGGATGTTAAGACAAGACTCGTAAAAACTCTGATATGGAGCGTAGCTATGTACGGCGCGGAAACGTGGTCGCTGAAGCAGGAGGATAGACGTAGATAGGAGGCTTTTGAAATGTGGGTGTGGAGAAGAATGGAGAAGGTGAAATGGACCGAAAGGAAAACAAATGAGGAAGTACTGGAGATGGTGGGTGAGGAGAGGAGAAATCGTATGGAGGCAGTAAAAATGGATAAAAGGCGTATTGAGCGGTAGTGGAATGTTGAAGAAGGTAATAGAGGGTGGAATGTTGGGCAAGCGAGGTAAGGGCAGGAACAGGATAGGGATCTTGGACGGGATGAAGGGAGGAAAGAAGTACACCGAGATGAAGAGTGACCTGATATAGATTAGTTTGATAGGTGGGGAGTCACAAAATGTTTATTTGATAGTTGTGTCCATCCAAAAACCTACCTTAAACGGTACATTACCTAATAATAAAATAATATAATTTGATTAAAGCGTTGGAGTCAGGAAGCGTTGGAAGACGATTAGTTTATGAAATTTCAGTTAGTTTTCCCAGTCGGATTCTAATTATTATATCGATTTATTTGATAAAAAATATTATATTGATTCATATATGACCATTATAGAAATAATAGTTTCAATGATAAGACAACCCTTCAATCAATTAATAACATCAAGACAAATTGGTTACTTAATGGTTATTGATAGTCATTCTCGTATTTTAATAACCAGTATGTATTAAGGTGCCATTAAGGGATGTTATGATATCATTGGATGAACTCTAAAAATAGATTTGAAACCATTTTCCTGAAAGTTGTCAATTTCGCATTCTTAAATTGTTCTCATTAAGACTCGTTAACGGTTGAGCATGTAGATTTACCCTTTGAGGCCCTGAAAAAGTCAATTTCAAATTTCATTTAAAAAAACGAGTCTAATTTTCTCTGTGAGAAAAATTCATCATTTTGAACTCGCAGAAAAATTAAAAAAGTGAGCGAACGGCAGATTTTAGTGTAACTCAACTAGTTCATTACAAATCAGCGCAAATGTAAAATGTACTCCTGTTTTTTACTAATTTCATCGTGTTTAACCTACAAAATTAGAGGTTTTATATTATGACCCTGATTGCATTGTTTTCACTTCTTTAAATAGTTAGGCAGCACTAGTTGAGGACAGGGTTAGTAAATTGAGTTAAAAACAACGCTGAATCAGTAATCATAAATATGAAAACCAGTTACATTACAAATTCACAGTCTACACTAGGATACACTTTAAATTCACAGTCGACTCTAGTATAAGTTGTTTCGCGGTAATGGTGATCAGCATTGTTGTAGTTAAATTAGAGGCGTTGGCTTTGAGTGGTAGAGGTAGTTAGGATTTTTTATTTAAATATATGTAGAATGGTCGGCGTAAATACTTAATTATATATCCATATAGTAACAATCCAAAGGAATTGCGGGATATACTGCGACAGTAACCTTAACGAAGTCACCCGCTAATGTGCATTACCATACAACAATTTCAATGTTTAAAAATAGTTCTGCAAATTATCGCGGTCAAGGGGAATGATTTTTAAACTTTGAAATTATTGTATTGTAATAGCCACGTAGTTTTAACAATGCTCAAGTGAACAACGTTGCAGGGTCGTGGTTTACTCTTATGGTGCAAGAGATAATCTTTTAGGGGTAAAGAATAAATTCGTTCGAAAAGCATCTTTGAGACAACTATGACCATGCAAATAATGGATTTGCAACTAGATATTGGTGGGTACCGGGCAATTTCCCATTTTTGTTTCTCCTGCTCTATTTTCTATTCCCAACTTGTTACTGGCAGGGGATGGTTGCTCCATGAAAGTAATATCACTAAAGTTTAATGTATATTAGTTTATATAATACAGTTTAAGTTTTTACTTCCTTTTGAAAGCACACTTGGATTTGTAAGGGAATATTTACATTACGTCCTGGGTATTAGCTATTTGGAACCATCAGTTAAAGTATTTGACTAACAAGCATCTTTCAAGTGCTAATTATTTGAAAATATTTCTGAATGTTAAATTTTGGTTAGCTTTCATGTACAAAATTATCTAAATATGCGAGTTTTCACCTCTTGTTACAGGTAAAACTCTTGGGTGTGGTCTCAAATCGCCCACCGAATCGTAGTTTGCATAATTAAAGATTATTTATAGTATTATATTCATATCCCTCCTCATGTATCGTTCTCACAGGATTCGAATCCCTTGTCTGCTATTACCAGGTAATGAGTTTTCATTGGTTACGTTTTAGGCACAAAATGACCCCAGCCGTTGAGTAAATAAAAAATCCGCTAACTAGCTGGTCGCACTCGGCGACGATATTGGTTCACAAGCATTGCTAAATATAGTTATTGTTCGGCGGTGAAAAACCACAAAATCGTCGTGAAAGTCTTTTGATTGGGTTTTCTGTATCATAAAGGAAATTTTATTACTTGATGATTTCTCGCAAATGACTTCCCCTTTTTTTAAGTCATTGCTGTACACTAGTCACTCCCCATTTCATTTCTATTCTCACCAAATAATGAACGATGATGGTATTTGATGGAGCAAATTCTCCCTCTCAGACCTCGGAATTATTTCGCCGAATGACCTTGATTGACCACTGTCAATCGGAGGACTGTTGCGAGTGGATGCGCCCCTCGCACGCTTGGAATGTCGGGCGTAATTCACGGCAGAGCGCGCAGCGCAGGAAATTAGAAAGGGAAAGGTTCAAACGTTCAGGCGAGGTGGGGTGAGGGTCGGAGAGGGAAGGGGTGTGGATTGGAGGCGGTGGGAAATTGTAGGGGAAGGGATGGCGATGGAAATCGAGCCGTGTGCGTGTTATTTTGTGTGTGTGTGTTTGTGTGTGAGAGAGAGCGTGTTCCTGTCGCGTGCTGCGTCGGGAGTTTTACATCTAGTTCGCGCCACCATCGACTTGGACGCCTCAGATACTCTGTCTCTCCTCCTTCCTCTCTTGTGCTCCCGGTTCATAGATTCTCTCGCCGAATGATGAATGGCGGTGTCCCTCGACAACCATTCCAAGAGATCTGGGCGTGGACTGCGTTCTGGTCACACCGGTGCTCGGTGTTTCACCCGCTTTTCAGCAGGCGTTTCCAGGATTTGAACAGTTGGTACTGCTTGTCGAAGTCCTGCAAATGCACTATTCATCTATTTCCCGCGCTTTATTCCTGAGCAGATACTTCATCCACCTGCGTCCTGTCCGCCTACCGCCCGCAAGGTACACGGAAGGTTTGCCTTACTGTTTGGTCCAACAAATTCTCCCTCGATACTATGTTTACGAAATGGAAAATTTGTGTCGCAGTTACTTGGTAGTGATAACGTTAATACTGTATTGACAACGAGGATAACAGCGTGATGTTATTAGCATTCCGAATGTTATGCCATGATGAATGGTATCGCTAACAGTATGGAAACTGAGCTTTTATCCTAAGTTGCTAATTTTTAATCCAAAATATTCCAATTTATTCCAGCGATTCGGTAATCTTGGTTTTTTTTATCGCAGTTTTTTTATCAGTGTTAATATTTTCAGGATATTTATGGTTTTTAATTGTGCTAATCAGCGTAAAAACATTTAGTTTATCAATCCCTTCGTATTTCTTCCGAGCAAAACCTGCGAAATAAAATATTTTAGTTAATTTTTCCCTCTTATGTAACAGATTTTATTGATTTCCAAAACTTCTAACCCAGTAACTCTTTCATTAAAAAAAAACAGAATTTTCAGTCATGATAAAGAAATATTAATGTTACGTCATAAGTCTTTTAATGAAACTTACTAAAACATAAAGTTCTGAAATTGTTTAACTATTTTTCTCCTTTTCACAAGTTTAAATTCCCCATGAATAATAATTTTTGTATTATAGTAATCATTGCTCCTTTTCTAACCTTCTTAAGTGAATATAAACCGTATTTAGGTAATAATAATAGAGCAATGATATCTTGTAAATGAAAAATGTGATCACAAGGATAGATTATGTTTAATTTTTCTAGCATGCATTTCACAAGTTTAAAGACATATTCCAGCCAGTGTTGGAGTAAATATTTAATTTAAAATAATGATGATTTTTTAATAACTTTGCGTACCTACTTCAGTGGCTTAGTATTATTTATATGCGATCACAAATTTGTCCTGTTTTTTTATGTTGGGAATGATACCTTTTGCTCATTTATGTCGCTGGGGAAGGATGAAAACGAAAGAATGAAACAGAAATGGCACCCTTGCTCACAGTTTCCCGACTTTCTTCGCTTAGATACCTCTGAGGAATCCTTTGCGATAGTTTTCAAAGTTGATTGGACAAAAGGGGAAAAAAATACACCTTCGCTTTAAACTTTGTTGGCGTAAGTGTTCTCTGGGTTTTGTGTCTGCCTTGCCTTTGAGTCTTAGATTGTTTCTTGTTTTATTCTTTGTCGAAACTTGATGGACATTCTTGCAATCTCCTCACGTTCATTTCGAAGAGACGACCCCACACATACAGAGGGCTTGCCGTGATAAAAAAAAGCGCACTCTTTCCAGGCGATTCTTTTTTATTCTTTTGTCCGTAGTCTCCTTTTGTCCCTTTGGCGCTGCAAATATTTTAATGGAGGAATGAATAAATGAAAACAAGAGTGGTTGAATGCATTGATGGACGTGAGCACGCTTGCTTTTACAGCCTAATTGATGCCGGTTTCATAATAATAGGCGGGAAGTGAAAATGTTCCATGAAGTAAGCCATTTAAACAAGAATTTGTTTTGTTGCCCGTGGTTCGTTTCCACCCGCTACTGAAATCAATACCAATTATGCTGAAAGGAGTGCCATTCAAAGAACGAATGACGGAATAATGTGCGCGCTTTTATTTAAATTCAGCTCAAATAACACTGTAGTACTCTGGCGCAAAACGAAATAATATTTTATAATAATAAGGATAAAACGAAAAGTCGATCTTTAATCTTATAAAAAGTGTCTTTTTTAATCCGCGAAAGCATTAACTTAAATCCCAACTGCGTACATGGCTGTATTTACCCATGATTTAAATCATTATTGCATAAATAAGTGTAGGATTCGACATATCCGATAATATTAATCATGACATAATTATTTGTAGGTCCAATGGTGATACTTAAAGTTACTAATATGAAAGAATAATATATTTTTTATAACTGCTCAAAAAATTATCTTTGCTTTTCATTTCGATTGGGATATACAATTTTAATTACTGGTAACATTTGAAGTATCCTTTGTCTTTGTCGATTAGTTAGGAGTGAATTTGTTACACCAGGTAAATGATTGTAATTTTAGGTAATAGCGCATGCGAAATCAATCAAAAGCTTCTGTATTCAAATCATAGCGGAATAATTTCATCAATGTATACATATCGATGTAAATATTTCGCTCATGGAAATTTAATAGACACGTGTAATGATCTCAATCCTAATGAACCAGCTTTATTCTTCGATGCGTAAAACGTGTCTTTATCCGTTTTAGAAAAATGAAAGTGTCCACTGGTTATAGTAAATGATAATATTATTTATGCACCCAAATAAAGCTATCCACCATTCCCTGGGACGACTCCTATCTGAAAATTACAAGCAATTGTAAAATGTGCAATACGTGAAGCGTATATTTCACAACTTGCCATGGAATTCATACCTCACTGTGAAATCTAATCGGTCATCAGTTAAAACGTTTTATTGAGAGTTAAATGGAATACAGTGGTCAAGTACGCATTATCAATTGGCTAGATGGACAACGTGCTCTCCGGATAATTTGGAGTAGCGGGGTCGAATCCTGCCTCGGGCGTGGATATTTTTAATTAGCAGTTTATTTGAGTGAACTGTAGTACCATGCAGCCTTATTTGTTTCAAAGAGTTTAAATCGATTATTGTCATGAACCTTTTCTAAAATTCTTACCTGGCCTTAATAACTGCCTTCAAAATCTAAATGCGTCCATATTTTCATGAGTAGAATAATTTAAAAATGATTTCGAGAAAGGTAAAGCGAATGAATAAATAAAAAATGCCATATATAAAGTGTCAAGATGAATGGAGTAAGCATTTAACAGTTAAAACAATATCCTCGTTGCCACAGGTGAAAGAGGAGTGTATTTTTGGGAAGTGATGTTGATGTTTGTCTGATTCGCTACTAAGTAGGTGGCTACTTACGTTAAATGTAAGCGCTTCGAGAAAAATGTGAAGTTTTTCGGTCGGAGCCGTGGGGTGCAGCCGCGGTTTTCTACCTGATCGTCGCGGGAGCAGCTGCTTCTCCAAGTCCCAAGGGGAGAATGGGGTGAAGGAAGGTCGGTGGGCTTCGGTGGCCGCTCTTTCCGAGATGAACCTGGGCTTTCTTCCCCCACGCACCCCTCGCTACACCTCTAACCCATCCCTCCCTCCCTGCCACCGTGCGGGAACACTTCAATTCTCTTACCTTCCTCTTCATTTCTTACCGATTGCAAATCAACTCGCCCGGAGATCAATCAAAACTTCTCTCGGAAAGGGAGGTGGGAGACCGGGGCGGGCGATGGCTTCTGTGAATCGGCGAGCAAGTCGGGAGAGGTTAGAGGTTGAGGGGTGGGGGAAGAGCTGCGCAAGATGAAACGACTCCCTCCACTTTATCTGCTTCGGAAAGAAGAAGCGAAGGGTGGGGGTTGGGCTGAGGAGGAGTGAGGTGGTGTAGTCGACCGTCTGCTATCTTGTGAAGGTATTTCATGTGGCTTGATGGAAGACCCTGACAACGTTAAGGTGGAATAATGAATATTTCAAGGGAACAGGAATAAGCCTTGAGGGATATAACCAAACCCCATCCTCCTCCTTATCCCACTCCGCAGGTCCGCTTGCACCCCTCTCCACCCTTAGCCTCCCTTCTTCCCCCCCTCCCCGCCCCTGAGAGACGCCCTAGACCCATCCGCGGGGTGGAGTGGGTGAGTTCTGGCTCCCGGATGAAAACTTCCCAGGAAACGTAGCGGCGAAGGGGATGGGTTTGGGATGTTTAGGGGGTGGGACTTGGTTTTTAGGCCGCGGAAGGAGGACAAAAGGAGAGGGAGGGGGGATTCAACTATTCAATTCAGTGCGGCAAGTCGGTGTTGGTCGGTTTTTGGTCTCCCTGTCGACTCCTTAACTCTCCATCTCTCACAAAGCGTGAGCAATAAGAAAGTAAAGGCATTAGGAGATTATATATATATATATATATATATATATATATATATATATATATATATATATATATATATATATATATATATATATATTTTTTTTTTGGAACCGGTCACGTGGTTACGATTGAGGAACTCTCATAATAGATTATCATTCCGAGGATTGGTTCTTAGCAACTCTCAAATTGCTACCCTTCTTCCTACTAATCTCTTCATTCTATCCATACTCCCTTCTTTCGACAATTTCTCTCACCTTATTTCCGTAGTGTTTCCTCCTCCTCTATAACTCTTCTTCTCTTTTTGTCCGTCAATTATGATCTTCAGTAAGCTGTCGTGTCTCTGAATTTCTCCTATCAATTTATTTCTTCTTTTTGTAAGTGTCCTCCATAGGCTTCTCCCTTCGTAGTACTTCTTCATTATTCATTACATTTATCCATTTCATTTGTAATCATTCTTCTCTAGCGTCACATTTCATTCACCATCAACCTTGTTTACTATGATGCTCCTCTCGTCCGTCTCACATCTGTAGAAGGGCATGCTCCATGTATAGCTTTAATTGAGTCGCCTTCATGTATATATGCTATTATTGTTTTCCGTGACTAGTGCTTGGGTTTGAAGGCTACTTCGCCAACCCTATTCTGTTTACTATATCCCCCTTGCTACTTCCATTATTATTGATCCTACTTACTAAATAGCAGTACCCTTTCACTTATCCTAGTTTTTCTTTCTTGAATCATGCGAGTATTTGAAAATTATTTTCCCTACTTTGACTTCAGGTCAAAGTAGGAAAAAAAAATTACCTTAATTTTAATTTTTTTATTTTCTTGGGTACAACACTTTTTCATCTCTCATCCTGGCAGTAGTCTTGTAATGTCTTCTTTATTAATTCTAATATTAATTAGCCTTCGTGCGCGAATTTCGGCTTCTTTATTCTATGCATTTAAGAATATTCAAGCAGGATTTGTTTCTCTAGCGAATTTATTTATTCCAGTACCTTCTTAACTTATGACGAAGGATTTAATTTCCTGAGGTCCAGGTGTTCTTATCGTTGTTTTATGGCTATCAATGACTTCCAGAGTGTAAAAAAGTCACTTTAACGAATTTCTATACTTCCTCATTTCAATATGGCATCATTTTAAAATTCTGTACTACTTTTTAATTCATTTTATTACCTCAAATTTCAAACTCAATGATATACTCGTAACTTACAAAGGTAAAAAATACAACTATGCTGGAGCTTAAGTAGCTAGTGGCAGATATTTTCAGATGTATCCCGATCCATACTCGAAGTGCTTTGTGGAGGGCACTTTGAGTTAGTACGCCGTCCGTTGGATGGGACGTTAAGCTGCGGATCCCTTGTCACCTTTCGTTAAGAGTAAGCTAATGCCGACGCCGGGTTTCTCTCTCTACCCTTCATCTACTCCTGTCCATCCGTAATGGGTAAAATGACCTCATCTGTCGGTCGCCTCCCCTAAAACTACTACCACTACTACAAAAGTAGTTAGTGTTGAACGTTAACGTCTTATCTCGCGTAAAATTTTCATTTTCAAATATAAATTAAGCGTGGAAACGGGAGAATGAATTTTTTTCTGAACTATGCAAATAGTTATGAGTGATATAGCTGTAAAGGAAAAATAAATGTGCAAATCGAAATACCCCGAGTCGTTTACTTGAGCGCTTTCATGTGAATAATCCATTCCATCATTTTTCCTAGTAAGCATACGTAATGTGATCGAATAAAATTGTATTTGTGTAGAAATTCAGTGAGGAGAGTGTCGTTAATTTCTAGTTTTTTTCTAGTTTAGTTTTACGTCGAAGATATTAATTTATATTGCGTATCACACCAACGCTTTCTTTTGTTGTCTAATTGTAATAGTATACCTATTCTTTCTGCTCTCCCCATATTAGCTATGTTGAAAATATATTCTACATCTACATCTACTCAATACCCCGCAAGCCGCCGCAAGGGCGTGTGTCGGGGGGTGTTAGGGCACCACCCGTAATTTACAATGAAAAAAAAACCGCAAAACTATTCCTCGTATGTTGATACCTTTTATTGAAAATGTATACTATTTATCCTTGGTACATCTTCTACACTGCTGGTGATTTATGGATTTATCGAGAGTAACAAGTCTATCCATTTTCGATACTGCCTCTTATGGGGGAATGAAAAGATGGCGCTTTATTCGGTTTGGGCCATGTTTATACGTCACGAAGTGGTGAAAAATTAGAATTTCCATCACTTTGTGCAACTTATATGAAAAAGACACGAATACAGTCTTAAGGCGTCCCTTCAAAATTTTGTTTCTGTCATTGTCACTTTCAGTTTTTGTACATTTATTGTTTCCAAAAGCAATAAATGTTTCAATATTGGCATCGTTTTATAATGTTATATTATTTTGTCGGGTTCTTGAAAGTAGATATGGAATAATAAAATATAAGTAAGTCAGTTTGTAAAAGCCACCGTCATATACGATTTTCAGTTTCAAAAGTTCATTTTCCAGTATCTTAAGTGTACTCTAGGTCATAGTTAAGGAATCTTGAGACCTAAATTTTTAAAAAAGTTGAAAGTGAACCGAATTTATTCTATATGTTTTGAATTCGTTTGTTTTCTTTTGGTATTATCTTATACTCATTATCACAGTGGGAAACTTTTCCATATTGATGATGGGCATCCTTGTAAATTTTATTGGGAGTATGACATAAGTCATCATATACGGATGATTAGTGACTGACTTCAGTACAGATATAACATTGGATCACCAGATTCATTGAGGTAATGATTGAGGAATTCGATAAGATGAAAGTTCATCTTGTCGTTTTCAGACGTATCTTAACATATAAATAATTCTTGGTAGTATGTGAAATGTATGACAAATCATCAATCGTCAGTTAAATCAACTTGATATCAGAGAATACACTTACGGCAATTGTAACTGCCGCGCCTATCCCCTGTAGTGACCATATGCCTTTGAAAATGAATTGCATCGGTTTAAATTGTGAGTGTCCTTTAGTACCTGTCGAACTTGAATTAATGACCAAACTAGTCGACGTTTTTTGTGTAGATGGAGGGTCGATCAGCATAAAAGATTCAGGCAATCATTAGTTAATATGTATAAAATATCAAATGGGCATGAGTTGGAGAATTATTCCAAGATGAATGGCTTTTTAACGGCATCGTAGAGAAACTCGGAGACGGCGGAAAAGGAATGCCATTCAGAGGAAAGAGGGTATTTCAAGGGGAAGGGACCATTAAGGGGAAATGGAGCAAAGTTAGGCGCAAGAGAAAGAAATGCGTAGGTATGATAGTAGTCGAATGAAGATTGGCCGGCCAGAAGACTCCTTGCTAAGGCAGGCATCCTAAAACCGCTGCAAAATGAACGAGGAACTATGATGCATAAATCGAAGAGGGTAATTACGCTACACTTTCACAAAAAATATGTTTGCATTAGTCTTCAAAAACAGCAATGGTGATTGCTGAAAAAAATGCGTAACCTAGTTAATGTGGTAGGAAAATGTAATCCAGGGCGGAGTGGTAATGCGATCGCGTCTATTTAAAGTAATTTTACAAAATTTATGTGTTACTCAGTATTCGTTCTCTAAAGAAATATGTGCAAAGCGAATACATAAGTACGCATTTTGCTCACACGTGTCATTTCTTCTCATATTTTATATTCGATGGTTTCTGGCCTAACTTTGTCAAGTTCATGTTCACGGAATGATGATCACAATGTATTTTTCACCTGTGGAAAAATACATCGTGTTTTTCATTCAATTCTCATATTTTATCTGTCATCATGCACAATCGCGAATCATTTAAAATTGAATGGCTAAGTGTGAAAATTTTACTTCAGCCAGTGAACATGATTACTTTTGTCATTGAGTTTATACTTTTCGTATTAAACTTTTTTTCTTAACTGGTGATGCACATAGAGTTATAGGCAAGGCATGGGAAGAGAAACGGCTGATGGAAGTAATTTAAAGAAGGCAGAACAAGTGGATGCTGAAGACTGTGCTACTGAGTGCCGGGAAAGCGAGGCATAGACAGAAAAATAATAGGAATTTTTGATGAAATTAAGGAGGTGAAAAGTATACAGAGCTAAAGAATGAATCATTGGAATATGTATTCTAGGGTTGAAGGATGTTTGCGTTTAATATTATTTATGGATTAGAAGAATGGAGTATTTTATTTCAGGGTGCATCAAAAACTTTTCCAAAGCCGGTAGACTATTATTAATAAAAGTAATGAAGGACGAGCCTTCAAGACGTAGATTTTACTATGCCTATCTCTTTATGATAGACAGTCGTTGGGAAACTACGAAATCATCAACAATCATACATATCATCGATCTTATGTATTGATAGTTTTTTCCATGCAATGACGATGCCAAAAGGTTTGCATCATCGAGGGAGAAAGCCAAATTTATTGGGAGAGATGATGCTCTGAGAGGAATGTTTAACAAGGAATAGAAGCAGAGGACGCGGAATGTGGAAGCAGGGACTGTAGGAGATGTATCTTGGAATAGGGGAGAGCGTGGGGGGGAAGCGGGACAGAGGGAAAGGGGTCCCGTCCGCCGTATTGAGTTTGGGTTTCCCGAGAGCAGTAGCTTTTGTCCTGGAGGGAAAACTTCGGTGACGATTCTCACTTTGGCACTCCTTTGCGTGCTGGTCGAGATATATCTTTCTTTGGATCCCGCCAGAGCCCCCCCCCCCTCCCCCCACAATCCCTCGCCTCTCTTTCTCCGTCTTTCTCACTGCCTCTTGCGGGATGCATATGCTTCTTGAATTTCCCATGAGGCACTTTGCGGCGAAAATAGCTTACCTGGTTCCCGATTTTTGCCTTTTCCTTATTTCCCAACCTCCCTCCCATCCGACACAACCGCCGCCTTCCGCCCTTCCTCTGCCGGTCCCCGTTCGTGATGTTTGATTCAAGTATCGGAGTTTGGGGTCTTTCTTGAAGGAAAAGAGGGGATTTTTTTTCCTACTTTCAGTCGGAGAAGGTGAGGGAAGAAGCGTATTTTGTTTATTCATTCTTAAAGTTGGATCCCGGAGGAAGTTGCCCCTTTTTCTTCGGGCAGAAATTCTTATTTTTACTGACCTGACAACTCGTGTACGCTGGTCTGAGGAAGTCATTTTTTTGCCATTCAGCCGTCCTACGTCCTTTGAAGAATTTGCTCGAATGAAAATTCACGTTTCGGCGTTTATCTTCTGAGAACTTCTGTTTCGTCTTTTGAGGCGTCCATTCAGGATACTTATTCGAGAGTTTAAATGATGTTATGAATCATAATTGTGGGTGTATTGTCTTTATTCTGTAATTACGCGTGAATGAGCTTTTTGTTGAAGTATAGGTATTTTTTCAGGAATTAACTATGTATTTATCTTGTAGTAGAACTTGTGTGAAGTTGGTTACATACGGTTAGCAAAGTGCTATTTTATACAAGCAAACCATTTATTCACTATTCTTAGGAGTATTATTTCCTTAAAATATGCGTCATACGGGGGTAGTTTGAAAGGTTCTTGGAAATATCACCAGATGTCAGTGCTAGCGCAACGCATTTATCGCGTAGTGATAAGTGTACAGAGGGATTATATTGAAAAATAAAAAAGTTTCACTGAGCTAAGTCGTTCATTTCTGGTCCATTTCGAGAACTTTTCAAACTACCCTTGCATAAGTTAATTCATTTTGATATAGAATGAACTTGTGAGGATTGCGATATTTTTTTCTTTCCAAATACTAGCAATTGAAATTTAAATAAATACGGCTGGCTTTTAATTCGTTGAACTTGTATTGGAATGAGAGAGATGGTTTACCTTATATCGTAATAGTTTCCATAGAAAGTGTTTAGATAAAAATGGGCAAAGCAGGATGGTTAGTAACAGAAGAATAAAGGTAAATAACCTGGTTCAAAGATCGAATTGATGGTAGGAACCATGCGTAAGGCAGTAATTAGTAGTAATTAACTCTTTAGTGTAGGGGGTAGTATTTATTGAATGTGACACTTGGTTTATTAATGAAAAGATGAACGTAGAGAATGGATTTGGGCATGTGGATGTGCTGAAGGATGTGAATAGCTAAGGTAGTCCTGCACCTTTCGCTGGCTCTCTTCGCGTCCACTGTTCACTTCTCAATAATTGTCACTCTTCTAATCCCCGCTCTATATCCGTCTCGCTCACCAAACCCTAAAATATCTATATTTACTCTCTCCATGTCCCACTTAATATATTAAAATTTCCCTGTCCTCAATATAGGTCTAACGTTCCAATTTCGTTTTCTAACTGGTTTATTCCTCATCTCTATCTTCTTCTCTATTATTGTTTTCGGTTCCGCTTGGCAAGGATTTCAGGTGATGACGATCCCGGAAGACTCGCTTCGCTCCCTCCAGTACACGACAGTCGGCCCAGCGGGCTGGGTCCTGTTTTTAGGACTCATTTCTATACTCTTGTCTATCATTACTTCTTGTGATAAATAATTCAAGTGGTTTCCCGTTTGATTCCCTCAATAGTCGTTTTAACGTATCAGTACCAGTAATGCAGTGATGAGAATAATAACATGGTAGTTACCATAGTAATCAAGGCGAATATTGGCTTGACAGATGAGAACAGAACTCACCTAATAGTAAACCTAATGACAAAGGGTATTTGCAGACAAATACTATATGCCATAATGCAGTTTATTTCCATTTGCCGTCTGTGGTTTCCAGGACGACCTGGTACTCGGAAAATCAATTAGTTTGGGTGGAGCTGAGTTTGTTCCGACACGCGTATACATGCTTTCTCTGTGTGAGTGTATATATATATATATAAATATATATATATATATATATATGTATAAATATATATATATATTCAAACTTGAAAATCCCGCCATACGGCACACAAATATTCATTCAAACATAGAAATAGGTATAAGGAAAGGGGATAGGAAAACACGTAAAAAGCGAACACAGGACATGTGGGGAAGGCGATTTTTGAGCAGATCACGAAAGTAAAAATATTTCCTTATTATATATATATATATACATATATGTATACATATATATATATATATATATATATATATATATATATATATATATATATATATATATATATATATATATATATCTGTATGGTAAAGAACTTAGGCCGACAAAGTTAGACATAGAAAAGGAATGTGACGTAGAAGAAGATAGCTTAGGTCCAGGCATTAAAGGAGATGAAAGCAAATAAGGCTGTGGGGGTGGACAATATTCCTGTAGAAATGTTGAAATGGTTAGGGAAAGGTGGGAAGAAGGCCATATATGGACTGATTCGTAGTATCTATGAGGAAGGAATCTGGCCGGAAGATTTTGTGAGATCGGTGTTAGTTCCTATTCCAAAAAAGGCAAAGGCTTCGTCATGTGAGGATTACAGAACAATAAGTTTGATATCCCACGCAGCTAAAGTTATTCTCAGGATCATCAACAAAAGGATAGAGAGTAAGGCAAATGATTACTTAGGGGATGATCAGTTTGGGTTCAGGAAAGGAAGAGGTACGCGTGATGCCATTGCAGTAATGAGATCACTAGTCGAGAGGAATATAGAATACAATCAGGACGTTTTTCCTGTTTTGCAGATTTCGAAAAAGCGTTTGATAGAGTGAATTGGGAAAAATTAATGCGTGTATTGCAGAAAATAGGAATAGATTGGAGGAACAGGAGACTGATCCGCAACCTGTACATGTCTCAGACTGCTCAGGTGCGAGTGGGGAACGGAGAGTCCGGATGGGCAGTCTTAGGAAGAGGGGTAAGGCAGAGTTGTCCATTGTCACCGGTACTGTTCAACGTATATGTGGAGGAAATGATTAAAGAGGCATGGGAAGAACTGGAGGTAGGAATGAAAGTCGAAGGGGAATTCGTAAAATCGGTTAGGTTTGCTGATGACCAAGCATTAGTTGCTCAGTCAGCCAAGGGGTTGCAAGCATTGCTGAGTGATTTGGAGGTTCAGTGCGATAAATTTGGGATGAGAATCAATATTAATAAAACAAAGGTTATGCGATTTTCCAGAAAGAAAAAGGCTAAGCTAAATATTAAAAAATAGGCGGGGAAAGAATAGAGCAGATAGAGCAGTTTACTTATCTCGGAAGTGTTTTGGGCCAATACGGTCAAAGTGGTAGGGACGTAAGAAGAAGGATTGCGCTAGGCAAGAAGGCTTTCTCAAGGAGGAGGGAGTTGATGACGGGGACGTTGAGTAGGGATGTTAAGACAAGACTCGTAAAAACTCTGATATGGAGCGTAGCCATGTACGGCGCGGAAACGTGGTCGCTGAAGCAGGAGGATAGACGTAGATTGGAGGCTTTTGAAATGTGGATGTGGAGAAGAATGGAGAAGGTGAAATGGACCGAAAGGAAAACAAATGAGGAAGGACTAGAGATGGTGGGGGAGGAGAGGGGTTTGTTGAGAGAAATCCTATGGGGGAGGAAAAATGGATGAAAGGTGTATTGAGCGGTAGTGGAATGTTGAAGAAGGTAATAGAGGGGAGAATGTTGGGCAAGCGAGGAAAGGGTAGGAACAGGATAGGGATATTGGATGGGATGAAGGGAGGAAAAGAGTAC
The DNA here is from genome assembly GCA_037158775.1 of Hetaerina titia. Lineage (NCBI taxonomy): Eukaryota > Metazoa > Arthropoda > Insecta > Odonata > Calopterygidae > Hetaerina > Hetaerina titia. Next base: position 65,466,965 of record CM073771.1, read on the forward strand.
ACAGAGATGAAGAGGGACCTGTTGTAGAGTAGGTTGCTGGATTGGGTTTTATTTGGAGTTACAAAATATTTATTTAATAGTTGTGTCCATCCAACCGGATCCATCTACCTTAACCGGTAGATTACCTGATAATATATAAGGAAAAGGGATAGAAACACATATATTAGGCAAACGGGGGAGATGGTCAAGGTGGAATCAAGCAGATCACAAGTGCAAAAATATTCCCTTGGCCGGGACTTGACTTCCCGGGACGTATTTCGTGCGTGCGTGTGTGTGCTCACATGGGTGTGGGTAAGGTGGGAATGAGTTGAGGTGGATCAATGAGGCTACTCTCTTTCCGAATGGTTATCTTATTAACAAAATAACAATTTACAGCGTTCTTGCTGTTAGTTTTTCCATTTGTCCTATTTCATCAATGAAGCCTGAGACTGCAATTTGTGAAGTTTGCTATTAAGCCAGAATGCGCAATCATTTTTTTAATATTTTAAAAATGATGCAATGTATTAGATTAAATGACAAATGAAAGGTGGATGAAAGATTGTTTGTAGTAGGTAAAATTTAATAAAATTCGTTCATCTTATTCTATGAAAGAAAAACTTGGTTGAGCCAAGATAAGTATCAGTGTCGTCCGAATCCGGTGGGTAAAAGGTGCTTGATGATTGATTGTGTTGAAATATTAGAGATAGATTGAGTAATGTGATGGTAATGAGAGAATTTGAATGTACTCCGGTAATAGGCAGGTATGAAAGAATCTTGCTACAGTGGATGGCATGCTGAGAATGGATGGTAGCCGAAACATCAAATAGTAAGATATATGAGAGAAGAGGGTACGTCAGGAAAGTTATGAATCAATGTTTTCGAAAAGGTTCAAGTCATGACATTAGGAGTCTCAGGAGGAGAAGAGAATTTTTGAAATAATGCTTATCTCTGGCAGAAGCAAAATCAACATTCAAGGATAGAGTAGTATGGAAGGAATTAGCGGAAGGTATTAACTTTCTTGGTGAAATCTAAAATTAGGCTTTCTTGACAATGTCTGAAGAAAAAGAGGCTCACAGAATAGGTCTCAAACACGGAAGGCATTTCATACATTATGAAATAAATTAAGTGAAGGGGATTAAGTTATCGTAAATAATGAAAAATCATGCTTCTTTCGCTTTACCAGCTACGCGAAGAACATGCATAAACAGGTTTAAAAACACGCACCCAAACACTCATGAAAATTTACGTGTGCTTGTAAACATTTTTAGTCTATTAAAATCTTGGCCTTGAAATGAAGACCCGGGAAAGGACGAACATCCAATGGCCAGGACTCAAGGGGAAAGTCATAAATCGATTTTTTGAGTCAACATCGAAAATAAGATGGTATTAGAAAGTGGATACGAAGGGATTAAGTCAGGCAGGAAAATATTTTCAAAGTGTGAGCGGAGGGGACGTGGGTTTACTTAGGACGGAAAAAAATTTAGATGGCATGACTTTGACAGGACAGTGTAGAAGGCGAGAGAGGGAAGATAGTGGCCTAGAGATTACCATATGGTTGACATGGAGACCGGGTTTGGAAGGCTCTGGGACGCAAGAGGACTCGGCAGGAAAAGGGGCAAGAGGTTCTCCAGGCTCTCCTTGCCCGCCCGTTTACCATGGGTTGTTTTTTTTTCGAGGAGACTCCTACTCCTATCCCACTCAGAATGGGAGGACTCGCATGGCTACTATGGTGGGATGGAAAAAAAATCCGGGTCCTCGCTCATCCAATACCATCGTCCCCTAACAATCCAAGATAAGCCCAAGGGCTAGAGGTGAGTGTGGCGGGATCGGGGAAGGGTCACGAGGGATAGGTGTCTGCCTACAGGAGAGGAGGAGAGAGAAGCTGGGGTAGAAGTAGGGTGCAAGAGGGAATAGTTAGATGGGACGGGTAGCGATCGACGTAGTGGTGTGTGTTTCCGAGCTCCACATACCTACCCCGAGCATAGAACGATTTTCCCATGCGTGGCTGTCGGCGAGGGACGGGGAGTGAAATGGAATTTCCTAACCCCTCCCTCGTGAGAACGTTGATCCTCATACCCAATATCATTTAATCTGTTAAACCCGTCCACCTTTTGCGAGCCTTTCCCTCCTCTTTCCCCCGCTCTTCCTTCTTTCTCACCCACCATCCCGGTTCTCCTTTCACCTGCTCCTCCCGCCATCTCTCCCAGCCGCTCTCTCGAGCGAAGGGGTTTCCATCCACGTCGGTCCAGGAGATCGGCGAGAAGGTGCGTGCTGAGGGAAGGTTTCACGGGCGGAGCACTAATTACAACGGAGTGGGAAGTCGTGGTGCGGTGAGGTCTCGGCCCTTTCCCGCCGCGCTGACCTCTCCCGAATTGCTTCGGTAATGTAGGACAGTAGGTAAATATAATTGTTCACGCGGGCGGTAAAGCGGTGCGTGCGACCCTTTCTTGCCAAGCTTATTTCTCAGTATTAGTTCCTGAACGAAAAATCTTTACCTAACCTGTTAGGCGATGTTTATTCACAGATGTATGGTAAATTAACCCATTGAGTTAAAGGAGAAGAGAAATTCCCATGATATTGCATTACTAAACTACGGTGGTACTTCATTGGATTAATTTTTAGACGGAATACTTGGAGTAAGAAGATGAATACCTCGGTTTTTTTCACTAAGTAGATCTGCTGATTAGATATGCTGTAATAATTAACATCTCGGCTTTATTTACCTAAATGACTCAATTAATTAGTAAGATATGGACATTTTTCATATCGTTGATTATCATTATGACACTCGTTAAAAAGATTATGACATAATTTGAATTGACATAAAAACAGTTTGAGTGTTACACGTAAAAAATAATGTTAATAAGAAATATGAAATTGTAGTTTTGCTTTCGGATTGAAGATTAAAAAATTTTGGTTGTTTTCTATATCCTTAAAACTTGCGGCGAGATAGTTTTATTTTTTTCTCCTGTTTAACTCTTGTACATGTGGCATATATTTTTTGCCTTAAATTCATACCATAGGCTCACGCATTCAAATTTCAAACTATAGTTTCACTCAAGGATGTTACGCACCCATTCGTAGGTCGAAGATAATCCAACTAAATGTACATAATTTTGTTACCATTGATACGCTTATATTTATCGTCAAAGAAAGCATGCAATACTGCAGAATCATGCATATCACCAGCAAGGGAAACGGCAGTCAGCCTCATCATGCACTAGGGAAATATCAGCTATCCACACAATGCTTTTCGAACATGTAACATCATACCTTGCGAGTTGCAAAGGTCACCAAAACAAGAAATTTTCTCCAAAATGTTCGCTAGTTCCCTCTTTCGAATTGTGGATGCAGCAAATAGAGCCTGCAGCAGGAAATGCTCTCTAAGTTGCTCTTGGCATGTAGACCTCCTTTCGTGTTGTTTTACTTGCAGTTGAACCTATTATTACTTGTCCCTTCAAATGCAGTAAATCACCAATACGGTTACTAAGAGTGATGTTTTGTTTTCAAGATAAACATTGTGTTGTTTTATACTCCTTTCAGTTATAATCAAAAAAGTAAATTATTAATAGAAAATTATATCAACAAATTATTTTGTGCTCTAAAATACACCATGAAATAATATTTATTTAATTTATTGTTCCATCTGTTTTTACATTAAAAATAATTCTATCCCACCTATAAAAGATAAAAAAGCATGTATGTGGTAAACAATGTTGTTAAAGAACGCTCTTTACTGAAATATTTTAACCCTTTCAGATAATTTACTTCCTGGTTAGTTTAGTTGCTAAAATTCCATGTTTTCCTTAGCAAATAAGTGTAATAATGAATATGGACATAATTAAATGATTGTTAGTTATATGCCCTGGTGGAAAATTGTTTATTATGCTGAACTTTTTCAAATATTCAGACGTCTTAAATTTTCTTGACGATTTTTTTATTAGAGAAAAGGACGTTGTTTAAAAGTATTTTGTTTCTCAAAATTATGTTAGTGAATGATAGAGATTAATCCTATATCTTATCTCTGCCTTTTTTCGTTGTTCTCTAATGAGTAAATGAATGTATATTTTTGTCCATTCCTGTACAACCACGCTCTATCCATTAGTTTCCTAGAAGTTAAGTTATGATTTGCTTTCATAACAGCTATCTTCTTTAATCTATTTGTGTCTGAAAAAATACTTAAATCTAACTTAAAATATTAAGTGCTCCCTTTAATTCTCTGTCTTTGGAAACATTGATCAACGTTCTTTTGTCTCTTATATTGTCTGCATGCGTTAGTGAATGATTCAATACCACGAAAAAAACCTCACCATTTCAGTTGAAATGATTTGAGGTTGAAATTCTTCCATTGTTTTCCATCTGTCTACCCTTGTTACATTCACGCATATACGAAAGGACTTCCTTAAATATTGGATGTTTCAGCAGTTACATGGCTGTCACAGTTTTCGACGCTTCAGTTTATTGCTCCGAGAGAGGGAAGTATTTGTATAAACGGTGTCATATTTCCTCTTTCTTCGTTCCTCTTTGATTAAATATATTTATATCAATATGTTGAATGGATGTGCCATGCAAATAGGGAAAGTACGGTTTAGAAAATGACATTTTGCAATTTTCAGTTTTTTAGAACTACAATTAGTACGTATTCGGTCGGCATAGGATAAGGCGGTGGATACGGTATCCGGCCAGCGACTACCGGATTCCAAGGCCAAATTCGAGTGTTATATCGGAATACACTGAAATAAAACAATGTATCTGTGTTAATTTCCTAAAACCAAGTTTTCCTGGAATACCGCAGTTGGAACTGAGAAATCAACTTCCTCTTGTAATCTAATGTGTACATTTACATAAGAATTAATTCCAGATTAAGTATATCTGTCACTTTCAATTCAAAACATGGTTTTATTTCTATTCTTTCACAAAGTTTTACGTGTGCTTGAGATAAGATCTATCAGCAAAAATAAATGACGCATCACTTGTTTGTTTTGTATTCCAGATTAACAATGACTGACACTGATCGACCGTACGTTCACGAACAGTATTCAAAATACGAATATTTAATTGAGTTTCAGACCACTTTCCCAGAAAGATGACTGAAATATTGTTTTCCAAATGGTCTTACTCACAAACAAGGCAAATTCGAAAATAATATTTGCTTAACTGAGAGTCAAAAACTTTGGCATTAATAAAGGCATTTATAATTCTCAAAGTCTTATGTACGTAGAACAATCTGGAGACGTTTCTTAGGATTTCCCGAAAATAAACTTTAGTGCGTTATTTTTTTCGCCATCGTTTTGCTTGAAAGTGAACGGCGGAAACCGGAAATTCATGAAAACATATCCCAAGAAAATGTTCATTTATGGAACCTCGTAACAGGAGAGAAAATTTCAAACGCCTCATTAAGTGAGGCGGCAAAAGAAAAGCGATAGGAACGGATAAAAAGACAAAAATAATTTCGGATCCATCCGGAGGATGCTTTTTTCCCCCCTCAACACACCGCTAATGAATATGTCCGAGGATGCAAAACTCGAAGAAAAAAATTCAGGACGACGTCGTTTCACCATTCTTTTAATTCTGTCGAGTCGCCGGAATTTTCTCTCTTCCTTATTAAATTTCGAGTGAGCATCGGACTTGGCATTCTTGGTCTTCCCTGACGAGCGCTCGAACCCTTTCCCCCCTTTCTCCCCATCTCTTCCGGTCCTAATTTTCCTCCACCCAGCCTCCCTCCACCCCCGAACAGTGTTACACAACAAATCCACACAATTTGCTCTCCTCTCCACCGTCTCCTAGATCGTGCGACGGCGGATGAGAACATCCTCCGTCCCTTCCCTCCTCAGCTCCTCGGAATTAACGCGCTATTCATTCATGCGGCGTTTAGGCGTGTTCCAGCAACAATATTATTCCTCCCTTTCACTCATCTGTGCGCTCCACCCCCTCACCCAAACCTTCCATACCCCTCCCCGTCCCTTTACATCTCTCTCTATCATCCCCGAAATCTCTACTCCTCGTGCACTCTCATCCCAAAGTTCTCTCCGACTCGCTTGTGTCCTTATCCAAGTCTCTCTCTCTCTCTCTCTCTCTCTCTCTCTCTCTCCCTTGCCCTTCTCCTTTTCCCCTCTCCACTCTAGTCCGGAATGATCGCATAATAACCTGATGAGAGTAATCCTCGTGGCATTTGTAGGTGAAAATGTTGGGTAAAAATATCTGTAGACGAGGAATTTACCCCGAAAACTACATAGGGTAAAGCTTGAAGAGCCGATGCTTTGCGGGGAAAATTTTGAGTTTCACGCGAATAATATTCCACAATTGACATCATTAGCAGCCTGTAACGGAGGAACTACAAAGAAATCCCACCCAACCTTTACTTCTCCCTTAATTTTTCTGATTACTGCCAATACCTTACTAGATGTCGTCGCTAATTGTTTGTGAGATCATACATCTTATCTTTCTTTTTTTTTAAATATAAGGTTCGCAATTCCAAGGAAGTACTGTGTGCACACACTCTGGGCTCGCTGTTTACTTCATCTCGGAGTTGTGATCGATGGTCGTTGACGCAACGGGCAACCTTTGACATCTGCCGTCCCGACATTGGCAAGGGATCTTTCACGATCAACGGTAATTCTAGCACCAGCTGTTGCCTGCTAAGCTAGTAAATGTACTTGATAATTAACTTGCCTTAGGAGACTCCAAACCTGAATCTCCCTTCTGATCAGTTGACGTTGACGCGCGATGATGGTGAAATTCTTGGAGAGTCCGTCGACGCCACCGCCTATGCCCGTTGATCATAATGTGTCCGCCGTCTCGCAAGCATCAAGGCTCCGAACAGGCTTCTGTCGGGTGAACAACCGCTCTTCGTAACCACAGCATTGCAATCTATAGGGGCTCGATGTCGTCAAGTCGTGTCCATATGGTTAATTAAACGCAAGATTTAGTAGCTGATTGACCTCGGAAAATGTTGGCATTTAATATTTTTGCTTAGAAATTTCTTCAAAACACCCAAAGTTCAGTCCATTATGCAGTGATCCTGGAACAACCTGTCTACAGGATGGGAAATAAAGACTCGTATAACACATTTCCATTCACAATTGCGTTTACGTAATGTGGTTTAAGTGCTTCCCTACACTCTATCTTCTTCATGATTATATAGTGAATGTACAGGTTTTCGTCAAATAATATTACCGATTTGACGCGAATTTTGCCAATTTTTAATGAAATTAAGGTGCATAACATGTGTACCAATCAAGAAAAAACTTAGGGACTCCCAATATATTTACCGTCTTCCACTGTAGATTGATTTCCTTGGACTGCGTGCGTAACTCACGCGAACTTGCTCTGTTAATTACTTGATGATATTTTTTTCTAGAATGTCCCCTGTATATACATCCCTAGTGCTGGAATTTCGTTTATAACTAATTCGCTACATATGCGTAAGAGGGGATCCGTCGTAAAATATATCCAGTATTTCTGCTGTACACCAAAATGGGTACGGCAGGATTATGTTATGGAATAGGTTTGGATACGTTGGCTCATATCACTATTGTGTGTCACATGCAAATTTTGCATCTCATTCAAAGAAATAACTCCTCTAATGAAAGTGGAATATGGTTTTCAAAATGCGCATATACAGGTGGATATACGCATTAAATATGCATACCTGTATAACAGTTTTCACGCACAATTTATTTCATATGTCAATGTTTTTTTCGCTGCGAACGTTTGGTATTTTGTTTTGGAGTACTCTGAAAACCTAGGGCATATTTTTCATAGTCAATTTATATGGCATATAAAAATCAACAAATAAAACTAAAGGTAAGCGAGTAATTAGTGAATTTGTTTTTACGAGGAAGCTCCTCGTATGGAAACTAAATGGACCTAAAAATTGAATTGATAGGTTGAATAATACGCTCTCGGACACGATGGATATTAATGCATCGCGTTTGATAATATACTTATGAGACCAAGGTTTTAATTTTTACATAACCAACTTCTTCATACTCGTATATCCCCATTTGCCACAAAATAAATTTGTTACACCAATGATTTCCTTTCAAAATGGCCATAAAATGACAAATATTGAGGCCTTTTATGAACTATAATTTTCGTGAAAACTTTATAATCTCGATCTCTAGTTAATAATAATACTCGTATTATTTTGATAGACAAAATCATGTGTTCTTTGACTCGGACTATTGCGTCTTTTGTCATGTGGTTGAATGAAGTGTTGCATCGATAAACTGTCATTGGCAGAGCTTTCATTAACAATTTCGAATAGGATAATTTTAAGAAGAGCGCTTCATCTCAGTCAGATGAATAGATTCGCTCGTGTTAACTTCACATAGCGTGATGACTGTACGCAGAACGAAATCTCGATGTGGATTAGCCGATAATTGGATTTCTCGTAAGATGTTTCTATGGCCCTCAGTATTACTTTCATTTAAAAGCAACTTTAACTCGAAAAGCAATAATTAGTTGGAATCCTAAGTATGGCTAAACGCAAGTCGTGGCCCCCTTCAGATTCTCCGAACAATTCTCGAGACTTTCCCTTGGTTTGAATATCATTTGATGTTTTAAATGACCCTCTTACTGCATCTTATTTCTTTTCCTTTCATTATCCCATCACTCCAATCCGCTGCCTGCCCAATACATATGGTCTGCTCCAAAAACAAGCAGAATAAATTTGGGAAAGAAACTATTGCAGGGTAAAGTACAAATTGCTAAATGTATTCAAAATGGGCGTCAACAGGACTTGCGCGTCAACAAACCGATTCCAGTACCTCTGCCAGTAGGCTTCCTGAAAGGTGTCGACGGGAACCACGTTCAGGCGCCTCCTCACGTCCTCTTTGACGTTACCAAGCGTTCCAAAATGGTCAAATTTCAAGCTCGTTTTATTCCTGGGGACCAAATGAAATGCCACATCGGGGCTGTAGGGTGACTGGGGCAGTGTTGTCACCATATGCTTGGGCAAGCACTCGTTCACTAGGAAGGTGTTGTGTGACGTCACGTTGTCAAGGTGAAGCCTCCAGTTGGCAAAGATATTCCTGACGCGTTATACTCTTTACCGCAGTCTCATAGACTTCCACGTAAAAAATATTGTTTACTCTCTCCCCTCATTGCACAAACCCTTTGTTTATACCGCCTTTTGAGTCAACATAGAGAAAAAAGCTACTAATTCTTAGGACCCTGTAAGCTAAGTGCGTTGATTATTCATTACTATATTGGCAAGCGGTATGGTTTATCAGGGTACGTATAATGTATTACTGAGTGGCAGGTTATTAAAAATATAACTTTATTTCTGGAGGTTGATCGAAGTTAGGTTAATTTTTTTTTTTTACTGTCCTTGGTTTTCATGTAAGGATCATTTCGACAGTCTACTAGAGTTGCTTGTTTTGCGTCTTGTACGGAATTCTGAACTTCACATTTCATTTAAATTGGGCCAATCTGGAGTTATCTTCATTACGCTCATCTTCTCGTAATCTAGCCTCTACACTTATTGAGAGTGATTTAGAGTGATGTAAATGTTCTCACACATCTTGCGTGTCATTCGCTAAGGGCCACTTAAATACGCATCTCAAAGGTGCGTAACTTGAATTTCTTGTATAAGAGACTGTTTTAGCCGTTACTTTGTGGATTTTTTTCCATCGTAAAGAAAGAAAGAAAACACGGCAATTCCACATATACAATGTAAATGTGGAATTGCCGTGTTTTCTTTCTTGAATTTCTTGACGATTTTTCTCCAACGAATGAAATTATCCACTTTTATGCTTATTGTTTCTCCTTCTCCCTTCTCATATTTTACCCAGGGATGAACTCCGTATTACTATTCCTACAAAGTGAAAGGTGATCTATGTACATCGGAATTTAGAGATATTGTCGGTAATCTGAGCCAAAAGTCTGTTGTCTTGTGATGTGGTATTTTCATTTGAGCCAATTTACGAAATTAAATCAGGACACGCGTACTCCCTTAAAAGCTGTTGGATTTAATATTTGAATTCTGGAATATACTGAATTAAATCCTTTTGTCATCCGAGAATACGTGGTTGAGTTTACCTCGACCCTCATCTTTTCTAGAGAAGGAACTATAGAATGAAAATCAAAGCCATACCTTTAAAAACTGATGAATTATGTTGAAATATTTTACTAAGACTAGAGTATTGATTGTTTTTTCATTATTATTGACTGTTCTTTGTAACCATTGGATGTTTATGTGAAATGGATGTTTTTAATTTATAATTACTTTTCTCGGAAAATAAAAACTAGGTGAGTTATAATGATTCCTCTTAACTTGTTTATGCGATGACGCTTCTATAAAATGGGAACAGTGAATCACCTGCTATAAATTTAAAGAGTTGGCATTAAATGGCCCGATATACCCATTGTCAGTGTGGTGGAAATACATGTTGTGAATTACATAAATAGCTTTGGAGTAGAGTGTAACATTTTATTACGCGAGACACGGTTTTAAAACACCATCGGTTTTGCGCTTACATTTCGATTAAGCCAATTTTAACCAGAGAAGAAAATAAATATTTCCGAAGTCGATCGTGTTTACACAAGGGAGAAGTTCTATATTTGGTTGTTTTATATGTTTTTTTCGTTAATCGAAGAAATTTATTCATAAAATAAGCAAACTTTCCCTGTTAATTTTACACCAGTTTCGTTACTCTTTGAGCCATTTTCTACAACCTTCCTCGTAATAAATCATCAAAGATGTCAGTGGAAGTGTCTTCATTCTGGGAATTCTCCCTTATAATCAAGCAATATTTCTTTTGCATTCGATATCCCTTTTGTTTCGCCCCACGCGTATACCCCGTATAAATTATCCCTCATTCCGCGTGTTCTGCTTCGTTTCACAGGCTGTTATTCTCATCCCTCCTTTTTGTATCGTTTCTCTCTATCTCTTGCGTTTCTCTTTTATGTGAGTCCGCCTCCCACGTTCCGTCTTTCCACCCCAAATCACTTCCGTAAGAGCCGAGTCCTCTCTTTCCTCTTCGCCCCATGTCCACACAAACTTCTCCTATCTTCTCACACCCCCGCACGACTCCGTCCACCTTTCCATCCCCCGTTATCATTCAAGCCAATCCACACACGGCTTTCGAATCACGTACAAACAATTCCGGGCTGTTTCGGGACGGCTGATTGCGTCTGGTCGACACCCACATACGCACGCTAGGCAGACAAACCATGGTCTTCAGCACGGGCATGCAAGCACACGTTCCCAGATGTATCTCCGCCCGGTCCGTGTTATCCCTCACTCCCTGGGCCAAGCCCTTTTCGCTTCTCCTTGCAAAAATGGTGCGGGTTAGAGGGAGGTCCTCAATTTCCTACCGTCTCCCTTCCACACCCTCTCCCTTCTCCTTCAACCACTGCCGCCGCCTCCTACTCACACCCTTCCCTTTGACTTCGACCTTCGACCTCCGGGCACCTCAGTCACGCCACTCTTTAAGTCACCCCAGTGCTGCTGCCACCAAAAGCCATTCGCTCCCCCACGTCTCCCGGCTCTCCCCCACGTCACACCCCCGTAGGAAAGAGAGTTTCCTCCTCCCCTCTCGTGAAGGAAAAGAAGCCGCCAAAATCCATTTTCCCTCCACCCTCACTCGGCCGAATCCCAGGGTAATCTTTTCCCCTCTTCTCGTATGTTTCTCTTCCCTCTCTCATTAGATTTCGATTTCTCGTCACTCTCGGCACTCGCTCTGCCATGGGTTGCCGTCCTTCTTCCTCCCGATCCCGATTTGATTGTCAAAACCGTACGCCGCTTTTTTTTTCTCGTTGACGCCTTAGCGGGGTGGGGTTTGATACGTGGACACGTAGCGGAGAGAGCGCAGTCACTGTGGGCAACTCATGGCTTCTGGTTTTCATGCAGCTCCGAGTCAAAATTTGGCATTGGGTCGGGTAATAAGCGTCAAAAGTGAAGGTCGCGTCGCGCTCTGGCTGAATTTCAGGGAAAGAGAAAGTCTGCAAGCTGTTAATCTGAAATTGAAACAAGTTCATGATAAGTGGCACCCGTCTATTTTCAAGTATACATTTTTATTATGGTACTTTTCTTGCAGTAGAGCAAACGTAAATTGAAAAGTATTTTTTTATAATTCAACAAATAGCGTGGAAAGCATCTGTTTATGAACTTTTTCGGAGATCTTGAATCCTCATAATGCTGAATAGATTGTTAATTCCTGGTAAGTTTCCTGGCTCAATTATTAGTGTGGACTCTTTTCATGGAAGTCTGCTATTCACTGTTAATAATAATTTATTTTCTCACCAAGACATTCCATTTAAAATAAAAACCTTTCCACGATGACGAGAATGAAAGTTAAGAATATTTCCAAATATGTAGTTGACCACTAATTGAGTGAGGAAACTGACCGGAAATAACAATCTGTTCATTAGTAAGAGGACTCAAGATCTCATCTCAGGACAAGATCTCAGCGTGAATTCATGTAGTTAGCCAATTCGTTTAAAATTTTAGACTTTCTTTTTCAAGTCACCATCAGCATCAGTTCTGTCGGTAACGGATACGATATTTAAGATAAACCTTTCTCATCTCGCGGCCTGCTGTATTTAGAAAATTCGTTGTATTGCTACATTTCTAATACCCATCGTATATGGTACTAAATGTTCTTAAGCCTCTTGTTACAATAAATCGTCTTTTAATTCCACATGTTTATCATCTCCGTTCTTTCTGTTCAATGTGATCATTATTTTCTATCCTTAACCGTGTCTATCCAAAATTATCCACCCTACCACAGTCTTCAGCATCTGATTTCCTATCAGTATATTCTCTATTTAATTTTATTATCTTCTCTGAAATTCTTCGAACCTTCTCTCTTTTCCTACCGTGAAAATAATGTATTTATTTCCTTAATTTTCCGTACATTTTATTGCATATTATTTTCTCCGCACCTACTTCTTGAAAGCTTACAATCTTCGTTCAACCCATTGCCTCAACGACCACCACCTCTCATCAAGTTTCTTCGCCCTATAAACACAGGTAGGCCTACGCTCCATTCTCTTCAGAATGGGAACAATTCTGTCGCAGCCCATGTCGTCAAGTTTTTGTTTTAGTCCATCACTGAAGGGAATATTTATGGAATATTTTCTTGCTTCATGACTACAAGCAGTCGGTACATTGTTCAAAATAAGTGAGTGTTTATACTTGTCCTATCTTGCTATCGTTATGTTTGCATTGGCTACTCCGCTTTCCGTGTCACTCGTTCTTGCCCAAATATTTGGATATTTGCAATAAGAAATTGTTCACATTCGTACCTGCACTCTACCCATTCTGGTAGAAGTTGCGAACGTCAGTCGTACTGACAAGCCCTACTTGAAACTGATCTGTATTTTTTCACTTGATCATTTCATAGATGATTTATTTAGGTCTAAGCTCGGGTATTTTCAATGCGCTCGACAGTCTCCGATCGATTTATATGTCCTTTTTAGAGCATTTTATTAGTTGCGGTTTAGATTGTCACCGTTTCTTTAATATCACTATTGCAGTATTTTTCCGTTTTGATTCTCATTCTTATTGCTGTGTCGAGTCTTTTTCCATTTGAATTCTGATCCAAATATATATTATACTTTTCATTTGGGGAGGTGGATGTACTAAGGGATTCGCCAATCCCCAATAATGCCAATGTAGTCAATTCATCCCGTTGTTAACTACAAGCTTAGTGTGAATAATTGCTTTCAGAAAGTTGACTCTTTCGGTACGTTTTACTATTTTATTTTCCCAATTAAAATAAACAGAAAGGGTCGAAAAGACTAACTTTTACAGGATTCAAACGATTTCAGTTCTCTTTCTCGACCAATTTCATTTCATTATTACTCAGTAACATATTTCACGATATTTGAACACTGTGAAATCTATTGAATAATCTAGTTTTATTGTTACTTTTTCATCACATCGTATTATTTTAAATTCTGTGGAGTTTCCTTTTTAGCCGTCAGTATTTCCATCGTCGCATTACGAAATCAGTTTTATCGTACTATTGTTGTACGACATTGCCCTGTCCATTCCTTCCCTGCGATCTACCTGTATCTTCCGAACACTCTCCCATTTCGTTTTCACCAACAACACCACCCTTCGCTCTCCACATTCCATTAACCCTTCCTCCACTCAGGCCACCATATTCTCCACCCTCTCTCTTTCTCTCTCTCTCCCTCTACCCCACACACTCAATCTTTCTCACTCTCTCTCTCTTTCTCTCACTTCCTCACTCACTCACTCACCTTCCAGTAGCTCCAACTCCCGGACTGGTCTCCAGGCTCAACAATGACGGTCCCAAGGAGATACATTCCCGCCTCCCGGTTTTCCTGCCGCTCACCCATTGTTAACTTGGGCCCTTAGCCCCCCTCAGCTACTCTCATTCTCTCCACACTTCCCTCGTCCTCGATGCCCTTTGCCACCTCCCACTTGCCCGCTCGCCAACTATCCCATACCCCTATCTCCATTTCCCTAGAATTCCCTGTGCTTTCTCCTTCTAAACTTTGAGCTACATCCTTACTGAGGGGGCAAACTTACACTTTCTCGACACAGCCCAAACAATACACATATCCTTGTTTTCTCGTGAATGTTTTATTTTCTTTCTTTGTGAGCCATTTCCTCTTTGTCCCCTGTGATTTTCACCTTTGAACAAATGAACTTTTCGAGTTATTAGTCCACTGCTCGCGTCAGTAATTACTTCACTACTGCTATTTCACCAAATGTTGTATACACGTATTTAGGTTTTGAGAAAATTATTCTAAGGAACTTAGTCCCCGTAATTTAAACCTATTTCAGTTACTTCCAGGAATGAGAATAAATAAGGCGTTTCAGTTTGCCATAAGCATAATATTTATCGTACAGAGTTTTATCAGTTTTCATTTTTTACGAACGTCTCGACTGTTGTTTTATTAATTATTCCAAAGTTATTTTTGTGTTGGCTAAATTTTGACTATTAAAATTTAGTGTACACTGGAAATTTTTTCTCAGAATTTCTATGTTTGCAACTAATTATTGTTTCGGGCGGTTTGACGACACAAATATATTAGCTATTTACGCATGTGGAATCAAAAAAATTTTGGATGATATTCGGGTTGCCAGGAGATACTAGTGACTACTCAAGAGAATGTAATTTAAGCAAAAAATACCGGGACCCGAAACTTGAATGGCACTAAGTAATAAGAAAAAAACACCGCGCGCGCACACACACACACAAAATCAAAACTATTAACAAAAAAATAATAATGTTAAAATAGATAAAAAATAATAAAACAAACAACCACTTGATCACTAGGGTGTGTTACGAAAGAGAGTGAAAGTTATTTCGTAACACACGCAAGTGATCGAGTGGTTGTAAATTTGTTAAATTATTTTTTATCTATTTTATTATTTAAAAAAAACAGTTTCTGGCGTAACTTGGTGGAAAATCTTCATACTGACTTTTAATAATCAAACCACTTTACTTGACTTTTTTACCTGATGATGTTATGTTATAACGAAACCTGGGTAGTAAAAAATTAAAAAGTTTATGTGGAAAAGTAAAGTGGTTTGATTATTAAAAGTCACTATTTTATTATTTTTATTTTTTTATTATTTGTTTTGATTTTGTTTGTGTGTGTGTGTTTGCGCGGTGTTTTTTTTTCGTATTACTTAGTGCCATTCAAGTTTACGGTCCCGGTATTTTTTGTTTACATCGATTCACGACCGTAGCTACGTTCCTTGTATATTTAAAATACTCAAAAGAAGTTGAACCAAGAAATAAAATGGACAACATTATAAACTCGCTGAGAAATTATAGACATATTTCTTTGTTTTTGGCTAAAGAAGTACATCTCGCAAAAATGTAAACGCATTCCATCTCTTCGATGAATTGGCATGTAAGGTTTTAATATATAATTAATAGATTATTGATTGTATTTGGTTGCATAATTTCAACAGAAATAGAGAAGACCTTTATCATCTCCTATTTCAACAATTTAGTCATATATTTTCATTGTTAATTTTTTGTTAAAATTTTGGTTTTTCTAAACAGAGTGCTGCTAAATTTTATTTACGAAATTTCGTTTATTTAAATTAAACTGTTGGTTATAAATCAGTTGTTTATGAAATGGCTATTGATGGATATGTCACACAATTTAACTATCATGAAACCGATGTAATTAGGCGTCCTTCTGAAAAAACACCAACGGTGAAGTAATATAATTTACTTCCCATTAATATTAAAAATCTGAGCTTAGTACTGAGGAAAACGTATAAGTTCCATGATAGAGTATCTTTGTTGATGCTCTTTCACGAGAGTTAAAGCTTTGAGGTGCTCCTCATGCATGTTTTTTTTTATTGCAGGGCTTTCACAAAGTTCTTATATCATATTTGTTCAAATCTGCTTTTCTGTAAGAAAAAGTGTCACCAAATTACGGGAAGAGTTAAGGATCGCTGGAGTATTGGCGATAGCAAGCTGCACGAAGGCTGTTAGTGAGATTTAAGCCAGAAATGTTTTCAGAAAGCGTCGAAGATATTACTCCTCGCTCGAAATATATCGCAAGGTTAGATCACCAGGACAAGATAAGAGAGATAGACTGCAGCACAGAGGGATTTTAAATGTCGTTTTCTTCCAAAAAAGCCCGAGATCGGAATACAAATCCGAAAATTTGCAGGAACCCCTCGATTTAGGAGACCAGTAAACTTCCAGCGATTGTCCCGTTTAGTTATGGGAGTACCTACTCTCGGTGGTGAATGGGCCTCCTGCTTTAATTACTCTCCTCTTTTCAGCGATGTTCATTCTCTCCGATTCCGAACTTCTTTCTTTCCCTTCTCTTATTTTCACCTTATTATGCGTAGAATCAGAATTTGCCTGACCGTCCTGAGATCCTCTCCCAAACAGCTGGAGGGGGTGTATCCCTTTAAATGCGGCAGTCGAGCTTTGAAATAAATAAATAAATAAATATATTTTTTATATTTATGTATATATAATACATAAATATATTATATGAAACATAAATACACACACGCATATATATTATCTATATACACTTACACACACACACATATATGTATAGAGTCTACCCTGAAGAAGGCCTCGGAGTAGGCCGAAAGCTTAAACAATCTACAATGTGTACTTTATTCTGTGTTCTATTGTGCCGTCCAAATGTTATATTGCTCTCGTGAGTACTTCCACATCATCTATATAAAAAATAGATATATATATATACACATTTATATATGATATATTTAAGGAAAGGGGATAGGAAAACACATAAAAGACGAACACAGGACAGGTGGGTAAGGCGGATTTGAGCAGATCACAAATGTAAAAATATTTCCTTAATATATGTATGTGTATATATATATATATATATATATATATATATATATATATATATATATATATATATATATATATATATATATATATATATAGATGATGCGGAAGTACTCACGAGAGCAATATAACTATATATATATATACATACATATGTTATTATATACACACACAAATGTGTTTTTCTACACTTAATTTAGTGAAATATGTTTCAAGCCCATGTTATGTACAAAATGTACATTTATGGGTGGTCCGTATTTTATGTTTGATAGTATTTTTCTAATTCATGGTGAGATGTAATTTAATTATTTATTCCGATACTTTTCCTTATTTAATCCATCAAAAATGTATTTACACGTTTGTACATAACCATTAATTCTTTGCACTAATCATGACCGTTATGGCAAACAAGGTGCTTCATTTTATAGAGCGAGATCGATTTTGCAGTGTCACAGCAGTCGGTTCGGGGATCATTGCATTGTTACATAGCATGCATGAGGTTTAATTATGCATTTTACATCTCATCTTCGTATGCCTTCACTCTGATCGCTGTAGACCCAGGCAAAAAGCCTTCCACGCTCTCTGCTGCCGCTTAGTTCCACGTCCACGCTTTATTTTCTCCCTTTCTCCGTTCCCTTTCTCTTGCCCCTTCTTCTCCTCTTTCACCTCCGGTTCTCTCGACTCGGCCCTGGAACCTTGGCGAGATTCTTCCTCCTCCCTCCCCTCTCTCCCACCGGCTCACGCCTTCCCCTCTCGCATTCCCCCAACTCAGCCCCCTCCGTTTTAATTAGCACTATCCTCCGAGAGATGTATTTGGAAGGTTTTTGGAGCGGGGCGGGAGCCTGCCGGGGGGATAGGGCGATGAAGTAAGTCGGGGTGGGGGGGCGGGTGAGGGGCGGCCACGTCGAGGATTTGCATAACTAAAAGGGTTACAAATGATTGATTAATTTTGTGTTTGCCTCCATCGAGCAGAGGGCTTCTGCTACTTAGGTCTCACACTCACTTTCTCCCTGCAGGTTTTCAAAACCTTCGATCTCCAACGTGGAATTTTTGATGATTGAATTTCGTATAATCGATTGAAGAACAATAACGGATTTTGGGGGATTTTGGAGTTATAAAATTCTTTTGCTAAGGACTTGGTGAAATTAACGGAAACCCCATTTCCCTTATCTCGTTATTTTCTCTTGACCTTTATTCCTGAAAATTTGCAATGTGATTTGGCGAATGCCTCCCTTATTCGAGAAAAATGTTGTTGCTATTCTAAGGTATTTTTTCAACAACTTGCAATTTGCTCAAATAATGCGCTTATGTTTGGGGAATTACACCAATTTATTTATCCAATAATGACTCTTTCTCCTTTAATATAAATCTGATTATATATCCCTTTATGCAAGTTATGTGGTAGTTGTGTCCATCCAAAAACCTACCTTAACCGGTAGATTACCTTACGATAATAATATGTAGAGTTCCTTCCTTCTGTTACTTGAGAAAGGTGACTTGTCCACCTAAATTTCGAAGATGTGCGAGTTTCTTTTATTGGCTGTTGAAGACTTTAATAGAGGGGAGAATGTTAGGCAAACGAGGAAAGGAAAGGAACAGGATAGGGATGTTGCACTGGGTGAAGGGAAGAAGGAAGTGCCCAGAGAAAAAGAGGGACCTGATGCAGAGTATGTTGCTTGATTGTGTTTTGTTAGAAGTCACAAAATATTTATTCGGCAGTTATGTTCATCCAAAACCTACCTTAACCGGTAGATTACTCAATAATAATAATATCCCTTTAATACTTTTTTGTGTGTTGAAACTGTGATTTCACAGTAAAGACACGTGGAAGTAGCAATCTCAATTCTGTCTTATAGCATTCATGTCGTGTGATCAAAATTTATTGAGGCATTATACTACCTTAAAATCCAGCGTTTCTGAATTATTAAAACATTCCTCAGCAGATCCCTGTCCCATCACTTCCTACGATCCCTCGGGTAGGTACACTTCGTCTATAGACCAGGCCGATCCTTATTTCCTCCCGAATCCGTTAAGGCCTTGTTCCCTTAAGTATTAGAGCCACTGTGTGGCACGTGGTAAATATCGGAAATTTCTGGGATATCGAGGGTGAAGAGAGATGCGAAGGAGCGGATGGGGGTTCAGGAATGTTCGGGATCCGGGAAGTAAGCACCTGGACTATGAGCTACGTGGAAGAGAACCCTGAATGATAATAGATTGGGAAGGGTAAACGATCCTGTGAGAACCGAGAAGCACGCAGAAGTGATTTCGAAATTAATGCGGAGGAGGAAAGAAGACTGACGGAGAGAGGTGTGAGGGGAAGTTTTACGTAATTAGAAATGACGAACAAAGCCTTTTCGTGACAAGTGCCACAATTCCGGCAACTATCCTCTTTATCCCTATTCATTAAGCTCTCTTTTGTTGATTACCTATAATATCTTGTCCACATGGCGTCATAATTTTTTCAAATTTACGAGTTTGAAAGAATTACGAATCCGAATTATTCCTTTCTTACCTTATTCTAACTCCTGACAATACAAAATCACTCTTTTTCTTCTATTTAAAATTAATTGTAGAGGACGATGTTAAAATTAATTTTCTTTAATCGGGTGACTCTGACTAAATAAACAAGAGTAAATCTAAGTGCACAAGAAGTGGGCGTTGGCCCATGGTATTGCCTCTTTTGTGCAAAACAATAAGTATTTAGGTAGCATAAAAACAACAATCTACTATGACGAGTGCAATTTTAAATGTACGAATATCGTACTCATATATAAATTCGACTGCCTAGAAATGAAGATCATTGGTACTGAAAAAAGTGTACGCTAAGTGGAATTTTTCAGGAAAAATTTTCCATCATGGTTCAAAGCTGGAATATCAGACTGGTAATACTTAGAATTACCAGTAAAATGATTAGTAAAAAATGGCGAATTTTCCATTGACCTGGTGATTACTGAATCACATATGTGAATCTGCATACATGTTTTCTATTACATTTACCTAAGTGCTCACTTCGTATTTTTAATATAAAAATCGTATAGAAAATTGTGGAAAAATCATTGACTAATGAGGGTTGAGCTATTCTGGAGGTGCTGACCTTCGACAGAAAGGGAGAACCTCCGTAAATCACCATTCATCGTAGCTGGGAAATCATCTAGAATCCAAATACCTTCCCTTCTTTGATAGAATATCATCTGAAGAGACGAATTGGTACGGAGACTTCTATTTGACCACGCGTATCTCTATTGACACAGTCCATGCAAACATGCATGACACATGATCATGTGGAACATCGAACTGGGCTCTAACCTCCGGTCACTTGTTTGTTAACTTTCAATAATTTAATCGTTTATGCTTCATTAATAAGTAGCTGTAATATTAATGTATCGCTTTGAAAATGTACCCCTTTGTAGAAGTTAATCTCAAAATTATTACCTCTATGAGATTTCACAAATTTTCTGGCATATTAGGAACTTCGCTACCAGTACTTGCCATGTTCATTTTATTAGTGTGTATTTAGAATTCAGGCTGTTCCTAAATGCCATATAATATCTTAAAATACCATTGGTCATTATTTCTTATTGAAATCACCCATTGTAAATGAACAGCTATACCATTTATACTCCTATTGGTATCTTAGATTCCAGTTTAGTTTTAAGTTTCAGTTAGTGTCTTTTTTATGATTACGATAACATAAATGGATATTTAGTCCGTAGGTTTATTGATATTAAGCGAAATATATTGTTTTCAAAGTATGACTAAGTTATCGCGCGAATTTATTTCCGTTCTAATTCGCATTGGTTTTTATGGGTTATTTTTAAAGAGAATGAAATCACGTACTTACATACTAGGCTTTATAGGAGTATATTTTACGGACTTAATATAAATAATGATAACCCTTAGGGCGAGTATAGCGTCGCGCGTATCGCAGATATGTTCTTTTAAATTAATAGCTTTAGCATCCGCTCAGGTTTCGGTACCAAGAATTTTTGATCTGGGGAGAGGTTTTCTGTTTTCTTGCCTGTAACGTTATAATCTCCTAATTTCGGAGACTACTTCCTCTGCGGTGGCGAAGGTTTTTCGTTTGATTACCAGAGTTACTCTCCCTTTTATTTATTACAATTAAAATTTTTGATAACGCGAAATAGAGTAGACCACTAAGGAAAGCGGAAGTTATTTGTCATGATGTTGTAAACTTAATAACTTCAATAAGAATTAAACTTTTGGTACATTTATTAATCCTCATTTTTACTCTGGTAAAACATTGAGCGTTTTTATCACTCTTTGTTATATCATGTATCAGATAATTAATAATACTAAATAAGTTCCTTGCATGCGGAGCTCTATAATTAATAATTTAAGTCAGCATATTGTTTAATTGGAAACTAATCTAGTATTTATTTGACCAAAATACTGTCATTAGGCTATGATTAGTTCCCATACCGAAATCCATAGATCTATCATGGAAAAAGGAAGAATTAAAAATATTTCAATCGATTGTATATCGGATTCTATAATCTTGCTAATGGGCTTTTTCGTAATTTAACTCGGCACAAGGCCATGTAAACTTCTTACGGTGTTTTTCTTTTGTCCGTGTTCTTGTTCTACTAAAATGCCCGCTTAATTTCATATGGTCTAATTTAATGAAAAACCCGTTAATTTTTCACTAAGAGTTTAAAAAAAATATTTAGGCATTCTAATTTCAGTGTCATTCATAGCCATTGCGTTAAAAGTAGGCATTCACTTACGCTCGAGTCTCTCTTTCTCCACCTTAATTTTCCTTTTGGCTACATTGCTCTCATGCTCCAGATACGCACATTTGAAGCTCCCATCTCTTCGCCATAGATGAGTCCTAATAATACTGCTGATAACCTTCTTATTGTAGTTGAGATAATTGTCAGGTCCGTTATTGGGAAAACGCCGTTATTTCCGATCTTTTCCGTGTACGCACGCGTAATTGGTGACAGTCCTAATTTTTTATTTGGAAGAGAAAGTTTAACTTCATTTAATTGGAATATAAACTCCAGGCGGTGACTTGTGTGCTGTATTTTCCCCTGCTGAGGTTGCGAATATATTAATAAATAAATATATATATAAAAATGCATAAATTATATGTATATTATTATATATGTATGCATATATGTATGTGTAAAAATGTTTTTATTTACATGTATATATATGTATGTAAGCGGGTCGCGGTGGTCTAGTGGGTAGAGCGTTGGACTACTGACCGGAGGGTCCCGGGTTTGATTCCCGGGCAAAGCACTTTGGGCACCTGCAGCTCCACCCAAGCTAGTTGATTTTTCGGGTACCAGATCTTTCTTGGAAACCATAACCGGCACAGGGAAAGGAACTGGCTCCCCTACCCTGATGTGTGAATATTCACACGCCGTCGGGCTTGGTACATGGGTGAGCTCTACCATCACCTCCTAAACCGACCTTCGGGCTGATTACTGTGTTTATGGTTTTTTATATGTATGTATATGATATGTATATAGAATATATATATGTTCAGGTCGGCCCCGGTGGGTAACGTCCTCGCCTGCCAATCCAAGGGTCGCGGGTTCGACTACCGCCAGGGTGAGATTTTTTCCACCTAGAGCTTGGGTGTTTGTATCGTTTTTACTGTTGTGTACACAGCTCCAAGCTAAATGCTTGAGTTAAATACCATGAAGCAGTTCTAGTAACTCCTTCCCATAGAATCAACCCAAGGCATGATCGTAAAAACCAGAAGTCTTGAGGTCATTGCTGTCCATAGTTGGCCAAATTCATTTAAAGTATAAAAATATATATTTATACAGAGTGTAAAATTAACAATAAGGTCAAAGTATATCTCTTAAATGTTTTTCAAGCTATACACGTATTATAAGAAGGTATTGGTGATGGTTTTTTCCCTGCATTCGAACCATTTTTCCTGCAATGAATGAGAGAATGAGAAAATGAGCAAAATTTAAAATCATATTTTTCAACAAAATCGTTGTTTATTTATATTTATGATTAAAATGGATGATCTGACAATATCATAATCCATTTAGTCATGATTTAGATAATTTTCAATGGCTTAGGTTCAAAAATGTAATCAGTGGGCCGTAATGTTGAATCTTTTCTCTCCCCCCTGATGATCACTATGTGAGATGTCACCACATAATTACCTATATTTGGAAAAAAAAGAGAGAATTGACACATAAAAACTGAAAAATGATACCTAGCAGAGTGAGATGTCACTTTATGTCAATCACAGTGGATCGAACTGTTATTATGCTGCCTTATTGAATATTCCACCAAATGGTCTATCAACTGGAACGCGGTCGAAAAAAATCAGTAGAAATTAATATTTACATCAATTAAGAATCCAACAGAGTGATAATAGTTTTTATAGTTGCGCCATTTTGTACCCACTTGGGCATATTACGGGGATGCTCACCTTTAGGATTAAAGGCAAACGGCTTGAATTTTATGCTCTTATCAATTGAGAAAACTCGATTGAAACGGCTCCAATTTTCAGTTTTATTTAACTAGGACAGTGTGAGGGTAAGGACATAATTGTCGGGGATTATCCTTCTCTCAGGCAGTGAGTATTCAAGCATCCAGCATATTCTTTCTTGCAGCACAGTTATTAAGATGAAACACTTTACCTGCGTAGGAAACGATGCGTAATGTAAGCATTGGCGATTTACTCCTACCGGCAAAAGCATTTAAAGCGTAGTGAGGATATGGACATGGATAATGAAAAGTGGGAAAGGAAATATCGACTTAAGGGAAAAGATTAATCTGTAGAGGAAAATGAAATGGGGGTTCATACAGAGGAGAGATGTGGACACCAAATAGGGGAAGAGAAGGATAAAATGAGAATGTGGTTGGAAGGAAGAGGGGAGTGAGTACTGGGAGGTTTGAGTAGGACTGGGATAGACGCGAAGGTTTAATTAAGGCTCGCGTGCGTTTTATTTCCTGTTGGTTCTGATCTCAAGAATTGAGGAAATCGTCTTAATTAATAAGACGGAATGTTTGCTCGACCTGGAGCTAACCCGTGATTGATTCGGACGGTATGGATTCTCAGGGACCATTGTTTATTTCTGAGGTGATTGGAACTGGGTCAATTCCAAGGGGTCCTTTGAGAGGGAGTTCGGATTTCTGAGGGTTAAACGGACCCCCCTCCCTCATCTCTCTCCAAGACGGGTGATTTTTCGAGAATCTGATGACGGATATTGTATTCCGTTAAATATTCAGCCCAATATTTGCATTTCGCCGCAATTGATGGAGAATTCTTTATTAAAGTGTTTTGACCCGACTTCGATTAAGCAGAGTGCATAACTTTAAACAGTAAAAACTTTAGTTTTGAGCTTTTTTGGTGATCGCTGTTTAATTAAACATAGTTGTATCTGGGAAACCACTTAATACGGCAACGCAGTTATTTTTTTCTTTTCCCCCTCAAAGCATTTGCATCAGTTGTTTTAATGTTTAAGTATTTTTGATAAAGAATAGGGAACATTTTATAAATATTCATTCCTATTTTAATTATCCATTGTATTGCGCTGTTAGAAACCCAATACTAATATTAAAAATATATATATATATATATATAATAGTCATTATATATTTCCCTTAACTGATATACGATTTTCAACCTGGTCATTCTATTCAATCGGTTTTTTTTTAACCAGAGACAGTATACTTTGTTATTCACTACAAACCAATTGTCGATAGCTGTGGACTATACTGTTGTGGTATAGTTTAATCTTTTATTTCCCCTGTTGAAAAATATTGAAAAAGTCGGAGAGACAAAATTTAACATTTAATTCAAACAATTTCATTTCACTCACCCTAACTCAGTAATATCAAGAGCATATTTAACAAGATTTAGCCAGGATAAATTACCCAAATAGTAATTTGGACAATTTATATTGGGCAACTTTATTATATTTAATTTATCCCGTTTAAAAACGAGATAAGATCATTGATTACTCTAATCCGTTTTATCATACTGATATGCGTCAACTCATTCATTTCCTCCCCGGATCTACCTGCCTCTTTCCAATACTAATACATTTTCCGCTTGAGCGTCACCCTTCCGTCTCCTCTTCCGTATAGCCTGAGACAAATTGTGATTTTGGTTCAATTAATTCGGAATAGAATAATATTCAAATATTTGGGTGAGGTATAATAAAAATTCGTTCCTGCGTCTCCTGGGAAAAATATATGTAACCTTTCCAAGAACATCTGAATAGGATATTTCTGCATATTAATGACCCAGTGGTATATTTCCTACGTTTAGGTAAAATAGTGGTTCTATTCTTTATTAATATTACTCGGTCAAGCTGGTACTGACTGATAATAACTATAAATCTCGTATTCAATATTGGATGTAGCTATACCGTATTATTTAAATTGTTCTTGTGCTTCCTCAATTACATAAATTAATATTGAGATTTAGGAAACGAATGCTTTCAAAATGAGCCTTATTTAGATATTTTCACGCATTAGCTGACCTCTGTGGTTATCTAGTGTGTCCTACATGTATTATATAAAACCTAATATTTGATTTTACTGTGCGACTGAATTATGGAATTGCATCGATATGGTGTTTTAAATTATGATGTAGGAAATGTTGCTGTTAAATAAGTATTTTATGTCCTCTACTTACCAGCAGTTAACTAGTTACTGAGTAAACTTAAAAATAAATGTACACGTCGATAGTTAACTTTTGTTAAGAATAGTGAGGATATATTTTTTAATGTTTTGTTTTGTGAATATCGCTGTAAGGATCCGAAACCTGATCTTGGATGCAAGAGAAGTGTACCTATATAGAGGATCTGGGGATGTGGGTATGAAGAATTGAGAAAATGAGTTTTTAGTGATAATGAGTGCCGACAGCGCTTTTAATATGGTAGAAGGAAACATGGAGTTGCTTGGTGATATCCTGAGGAAGAAGAAGATGGATGCAAAGGAATAATTTAAAGACAATAGGATGAAAATTACCTTAATAGAAGGGAGGAATTAGAAAAGTGTGCTAGACACGTAGAGAAAGTTTTTGACAGCATGAAGGCGTACAAAAAGTACGAATAACCGACAAGGGAAATTAAAAAGGACGAGATAGATGGTGAATAACATGAAGGTCATGCAAGTACTCAATGCATACTATCCTTCTAAATCTATTTTTGTGTGTTCTGTCAAGTAATCAACATTGTGTGATATCTTACTATATGCATGAGCCATACAATCATCTCACAATAATAGTCAATATTTCAGGCACTTATTTATGCCTTATATTCAAATCATTATAAAAACTGGTTTTGCTTATTCAATTCAGACAATTTAAAATTAAAATATTGGAACTAGCTATCGTACTAAATTGATTCCAAATTATAATCCTGGCCATTACATTCTTAGCAAGTAAAGAAGAGATTGTTATCCCAATTTATTGTACAAACGTTCGATTAAATTTGTATCTTTACATTAGTATTCCATTTAAAATGTGTTTTGCGTCTTTAAATTACTTGTGCATGTAAATAATGCTCTTTTTTTTGCTTTCAGGTGAGTCCATCGTTCTTTAATAGAAGCAATTTCATTCCTTGACGTTGCCTTATTTCGTAAGTATTACATTTTATAGCCTTTAATGAGCACTATAATTTGTTAAACGAAATTTAAAGAATGAGGCGCAATGTATTTGTATCAGTTGAAGTTTTTTTTACGAGGGACCAAGAACTTACAGAGGAATTCACTGCTAGAAATCTCGACGCTCGTGCTTAGTCTGAAAAACTAAAACTCCTAAATCATGTCTAAGTAGTGTTTTCTTATTTTTAAGTAGTCCCTTCTTTTCGACGTTAATGCTGGCTTAAATTCTGTTTGTGATATCTATGCTGCGCCACTCGAAAACAATAATCCTGCTAAGACATATCTCAACTCATTCTCTTTCTCTGTAAGTTGAAAAAGGTCTTTGATTCTCTAAATGTGATTTCTTTCTGCTGAAGGTAGGTTTCAGTATTCACAGATTTCGGTACTTCATCATGATCCTACTTTGACGTTCTAATAGACTCAAATTTTATAGGTGAAAGACTGAGGAAAACTTATATTTTTTAATATTTATATGCATAAATATGTGATTGGAATAATTTCCTCTTGCCGTCGGCTAGGACATCGATCTGCTTGTAACCCACTCAGGTTACCTTAAAGAATCGAATCCAGTTCAGCGTTTTTATTTTTCTAACCCAGTGCATTATACGTACGTATTCGCTAGGGGTTTAGGCTCTGTTCTTGGTTCTGAGTTCATAGTCTAGCACATTTTTCCATTAATGTAAATGAACTTATTTTTAAAGACCATGTTTTTAGATATGATGTCTGGTCTTCATTCTTAACCACTGTTTCTCCCGCCGAAGTTAGTTACATATTTATCCCCATGGACACTATCGACGTGGCAGCTCATGGCCTTGATGACTGCTTCGTCGGAGGAAACAAAAGGACCCCCACGGCTAAATGTACACATATCTGCGCTCTTCTCTAACTATCATCTCGCACTTTCACTCGGATCCGTTTTTATATCACGCAAGGCGCAATTCGGAGAACTGGAACCTTGGTTTTTATACCTATAACAAGAATCAAGCTAAAAATGTCCTTCTTCTCCCGAGTTTATGTTCCAGAAAATTAGCAACGAAGTTTACTTTTGTAGAGCCAAGATTGTCCCGGTTCAATTCTTCGTCGAGAACGCAGTGAAAGTAATATAAAAACAGTTTTAACGTTTTATTCGTTTTGAACCTGACCACAGGACGAGTTGAATGCATGTTTTTGCGATATAGCTACCCATTCTCTTTTCCTTATCCATCATAATAAACCATGCTTTTTGTTAGATAGCTAAATTAAAATTTTATTCTTATACTTTAAAGCTTTAAAATTTCTCTTCCTCTGACCCTGTCAATGCTTGTAAACATCCATCAGTCAAATAAATAAATATTAGAAAATAAAGTACTGCAATATAGCGGTATACTCGTATATAATTGACGAGGTTCTCAGAATTTTGACAAATTCTTCAAGTGAACAGAATAGCATTGTGATAAATTGTGCCATAGCTGAAAAAGAAACCCATCACAGTGTACCTATACTTATAGTCGTTTAAAAAATGCATAAACTAGTACTCTAAAAATTTTCATGTAGAAATAAAGGTTGATGCAATTGCGGTATTGTATATAGACCCGGAACACATACCATTCTATTTCAAGAACGTGACTTCTATCTTTGATCTATGTGTTCCTATGCTCTTTATTTATTTTTTCGATTCTGTGATGACACCCTGAATGAAAACGTTATCCCAAACAGGTATGATTTCAGTTGTTGACAAATCAATTACTTTCGTAACCTCTATTGTGTGGCTCCTTTAACGGATTGCGTTAGTCTTGGCTAAAATCGACAATTAAGACTCCCACTTAATTCGTCGTTTTAAGCAAAATGAAGGTGAATTTTCTTGAAAGGAATAATGTATTAGACTCCTTTATCTTCTCCATGGGGGATCTTCCAAATTTCATGACCTCCAGGATAACTTCGGTCTGTCGGACGACAAGCCCACCGATTAATTTCCAAATGGTTGGAGAATACTGTGGTAGTGAGTGTAATTTCAGAATTACGATGCTTATGTTGGTTTAGGAGATAACTCTGAAACAGATCGTGTCAAATGATACAATTGTGTACCGTAAATGAGCTTGCAAACAAAACTGATTTCATCAAAAGCCGTTGCAGATGCACAAATTAACAACTCTTGCGTACATACATATTGAATTCTGAGGCACAATTATATTTAAGAATGAACATACTTAACTGTTCCCAAAATCAGTGGTGTCGTCACTTAATTCAAATAAAAGATTTATTATTATTATTATACTAATTATTCATTTCTTTTCTAAAATTTCCATTGACATCCGGTGTGGGGAAACGTGAGGTGCTCACTACTACTTTAGACTCACTTCAAGGCATCGTGCTTCGCCGTTCGTAGGATACATTTTCAATCTCCAAATTCAAGAAATTCTCTGGCTCTAAGGTATAAATCTGGGGCCCCTACATAAATAAACATCCAAAAATTAATTTAGGCGGTCTCATTTGATTCATGAAGTCCTATTTTTGATATTTGCATTAATTTACGGTTTAACAAGGCATGCATGAACCGGCCGTTAGTTAATCCCCGCTTTTTGGGAGAAGTAGTAGTTACATTCTTTGTTTTCTTTTTTGTTTTTGTTAGAGGACACACTCGCGTGGGAGTTCGCGGGAGAATTTATTCCCCGTACCAGCGCGAGGTAATTTTTTTTGTCGAATGCATAAACGGTTTTTTGGAAGAAGTAAAAGAGGGAGGACCGAACAAAAACGGAAAAAAATGCGGAGGTGGGGGAGGAGGGGGCAGGGCGTGGGACAGGGTTGGGGGGAGGGGAACGGCATCGTGTGGCAGCCGAGACACTGGCAAAGGAGCTTCTGGGCCGTAACGACCTCTCCCGTGCCCCCTCTTCTCTCACCCGAGCAAATACTCTCTCTTCACTTTCATCCACCCGTTACCAACCCACCCTCATCCCCTCGCCATCCAAATGTGCACCACTCCTCCATTATAACCTCCGTTTTTCCAACCGTATAATACCTTATTAACATCTCCTTGCACTGGATCCAGGAGCCACCTGGGGTGTGTACCCCCCGCGGAGGATCCCGCGCGCTTCCTTCCGACGCTCTCTCGCCCGCCAACCGTCCTCCCACACACCCGACGCCCCCCGCTCCCATCAAGGTGATTCCCCATCTCGCATCCCCCCACCCCACATCCTCGCCCTACCTTCCCGGGAAGCGACACCAGCGCCGCCCCGGTCGCGGCCCCCTCCCTCTCCTCTCCCACTCCCTCTCCCCCCGCCCGTTCTCGCGTGCGTAATGATTCGCGCCCTCCACAACCTTCCTCCTCTTCACCCTTCTCCCCCACCCCCCAAAGCCATTCCTCCACCCCGTGACACACATATCCCCGGTGCTCCTTTATACCTCGCGTTTCGTTTTTTTTCCTGCCCGCCTCCCCCACCCCATCCCTCATGCCCTACGCCCTTCAACCACTCCTCCCCCTCCAAAAGCCCCGAGTACATCTCGGTCCCTCCGCCACCCCCAGCGCTCACTCATCTCCTCCCATCCCTCCACCACAACCCCCTCTACCCATCCCTCTTCATCGCGATCCTCCTCCTCGCGCCTCCCTCGACCTCCATCTCCTCCGCCCTCCTCCTCACCCTTCTCGCACTCTCTTCCTCCCTTCGCCTCCTTTCTCCTGCTCCTCCCACCCCGCTCCTCTGCTTATTTTTTTTCTTATTTTGTTTCCCCGAAAAAATCCGCGAACATCATCATCATCGTCCTTTTTTTATTTAATGAAAGCCCTCCAAAACGTTGCATCACTTGACTTCGAGTGCTTCCATTACGGGGAAAAACACGTGCATTTTTGAAAGTGCGGGGGTAGGTGAAGAGTCTTGTGGTGCAAGTGGTGAAATGAAGGGTGTGAGTCTGGGTTCGTACGCATGTGTGATGTGAGTTAGGAAGGGAGAGGGAGAGAGATTCGAGTCGAAATGCGGGACCTGGATGGGATGGAAAGCGAACTCGACCGTATTGATGGCTGATAATCGACTTAAGCGCCCCCTCTTTGCCTCCTCACCCCGGCCCACCGGTCGTTTTTTTTACACTCCATCCCCCACCTGTCCCCATTTTCCATCCCGCTCCCTCGCAGGATGACGGAATAACTCATCGCCCTTCCCCACCCCCCACCCGACCCCTCCGCGCACTTACCGATCCTCTTACTCGAGGACTTTGTATCGTTTCTCAATCGATTACCGACCGCACTTTTCGTTGCGTTTTGAGCTAATGCCCATTATGGCCTCTTATCTTGGAAAAGGTTCCTCTATATCGGCTATCTTTTTTCTCCTCGAAAAAAGTTGACTTCAGCCTTAAACGTGGGATGAGAATGATACCGCCGTTCTTATAGTTTTCCTCCGCTGTTTGGATGGAATTTGTTCAATTTCCAAGTGATTCTACGTGTGTTATCTAGGTTATACCTATCCTGTTATGGATATGAAGAATCACGATCGCTATTTAGTACTAGGTCATGGAGACTTTTTCTATCAACGGTCGAAAAACGGACGGTTTTCTGGAAGTGAGGTCAGAGATGAAAAAGATAATATTTAATATAGATTTATTTCTTTTATTCTTTAGTTATTATTCTATATAATTTTGATTTAGTGTGGGACTTATCGTCCTATTTATATGTATATAATAATAATATATATTTCTAATTCTCTTTCTAATAAATAAATAAATTTATATATATATATATATATATATATATATATATATATTTATTTATTTATTTATTTATACTAGAATATTAGAATTTATTAGAATATTATAAATATAACTATATATATATATATATTTATATATATTTATTAGAAAGAGTTTTTGCACTCATATAATTATGTGATAGATAATTAAATTACAAATAAGTGATTTAATTGGTAAACATTTCGTTATGATAACATTTTTTGTCATTGATGTAAATTAAGTATTTCACTCTGCAATTATTAATTGTTTATTGAAAGTAAGGTATTTTAAATATGATATTTTTTATTTGAGTCCTAATAGAGTGTTAATGCATTATCTTTCACTAATTACTATTTCTCTTGTCGATAGTTTAATTTCCTATCAAGAATACCGTCTTGGAATGTTGGCTTTTTTAGTTCAATATTGACATGATTACGAAAATTTCAGGGGCCGTACACCTCCAAATGGATACATTAATTGGTTTTCACACTTTGTAATCAATTACGTTAGCGTTACGAAATATATAATATTTATTGACTCAGCTAAATCGTAAAAAAACAATTAAAACTTTATGTTCCATATTGTTACCCCTGGAGCTAATTTTAATTTTGGTATTACTATCTCATTTTGGAGTTTTAACTTCAGTTTATATTCATTTCAAATCCAATGTAATGATTAGCATAGTTAATAGAGCCACAAAACGTATACTGGTTTCAAAATTATTTCTTACTCTCGTTGTTTATGTAGCGACGCGGCCCTTAGGAAAGCCACCGCATTCATTATTTCGTCGCTTTTGTGTATCAGTTTATGGTGGCATACTATAGTTCACAAAATGCCTCGTAGGGGCATAGAAGTGAATTAATGCGAAGGATGGCTCAGAGAACTCATGAAGCTAATGTTCTCGATCCTGTGCTACTTCTAAAAATACTTCGGGAATTAACGTAGAAGTCTATCTCAACCGCCATGCTAGAATTTAATTTTCTCTAGCATTCTTGCCTAGGATTCCTAGCGGTCATATATGAAAAACTTATGTTCGCACTGCATTACATATAGCCATTCGTCATGCTCTTGGCGTTATGATCTAAATATTAGCTGGCCGCATTGGGAGCGCAGGACCTTCATTATCATTCTTAATTGAAGCCTGAGAGATATACTGTGAACGGAATAGTATTTATGCAGTATCAACAAATAAAATACCGCCTTTTAGTTTCACTAACACTTCCTACAATTGTTAACAAATTACTACTTTCATAACATGAGTGGATTTAATGGTACAGAGTGTGACAGAATGGACTCCCTGATTTGACGGGTGAAATGTAAAAAAACCAACCAACATAATTAAAAAAGGTTTTTATTTCTGAAAAATGCATCCAATGCCATTTTATTTTCATTATGTTTTGAAAATTATTCCATCCAGGTGATGCCTTTGGTGATCGCTGCACATGTTGAGTCCTTCAAAAAGGTTTTCGAAAACAATTCTCAGCATATCTTGCGTCATTCCGACGATGAAATCTTTAATTGCCTCCTTAAGAGCTTCCGAGGTACTTGGTCAAACTTAGTAAAGTTTCAACTTTGAGATATTCCCAAAGACAAAAAATCACATGGGTTTAAAATCCAGGAAGCGAAGGGACCATGGAACATCGTCCCTCGTAAGGAGATCAAACGGGAAATTGTTCTTGTAGGATTTGGCTTGAACGACGGGTGGTATGAGGTTTGGCACCATCCTGTTGAAAGCAAAATGCTTCTGTGTCATATTCTTCAACACACTATTCCATTTTGGGAAGTAAAAAGTTCTACTCATAATAGCACACAGAGTTCACCGTAACAGTTGAACCTCGAAATTCAAAAATGTGAGAACCAATAATGTCTATGGAGGACACAGCCACCAAACTGTCTCTTTAGGGCTGTGAGGAGGTGTTGGGGGAAGTTTGCGATGCTTTCAGTCGTCTATTAAGGAAAATTTTGGTTAATTACTGTCTGAGCTGGAGAGGTGAAAATACGCTTCATTACTAGATCTCAGCGCCCTTTGCGTTGCCACCATGCTATTATTGTTCTTAAAGAACGTTTCTACGGCAAAGCCTTGA
Organism: Hetaerina titia; assembly: GCA_037158775.1. Taxonomy (NCBI): domain Eukaryota; kingdom Metazoa; phylum Arthropoda; class Insecta; order Odonata; family Calopterygidae; genus Hetaerina; species Hetaerina titia. Next base: position 65,500,617 of record CM073771.1, read on the forward strand.
AGCACGCAAGACCACTGCATGGTGACTACAAAAATTGGCGTTGTTTTCCCCTGCTAACTCTACCACGCCCTTGGGGCTAATTCACCTGCGCGCTCTTTAGTGATTTTTTAAAACTATGGAGTCCATTCTGCTCCACCCTGTACAAGCATTAATTTTTTTTTATTTAAATGGGATCCAAATGCTCTGAATTGATTATATTTCAAAGAATGAATAGGAAAAGGTAAACTCTGGATTTCTTAAGCTTCTGGCAAAATAATGCACCTTTTGGTCGTATGCGTGAATATTACTGAAGAAAAGACAAAACAAAAATAACTTCCCTAAAGGCGGTCTATTACGAATGAAAATGAAAACAAAATTGCACAACTTCCTTATTCTCTAATTTGGAGAAATATTATGGCTATTCGTTCAACTTGATTTAGGTGCCATATTTGCTGGAAATTTTTGTAGAAATAAATTTATTTACGTATGTTTAAAGAAGACTATTCAAAAGAACAAAATTTACATTTCACGCGCTCTCACACTTGTTTCATTGTTGGGTGTAGCATATTATATTTCATGTAAACTTAAGTTGATAGGGAGACAGCAACGAGTTTTCATAACCTATTTTTAAACTTGGCATTCTTGTCTAGGCCTTCTACGTTTTAACGTTCTCACTACTATGAGGTAAATTATTCAACGGATAGCAATCCGTCACTACTGATTCCTTTAGTGGAACACATTAAGCATTAAGCTTTGTTGATTGTTAACCGTGTCTTTATTAAAGTAATATTGTTTTTTTGAAACAATTGATGTTTGTTTTTACTTATTAATAATGGTGCGTACGTACGTATGGTATGGTTACCAGAACTATGGGAAATTCATTATGAGGGCTCATCAGATTGTTTGTAATTGCATAATATACTTATTAAATTCAAGGTAATCGCCAGTCGAAGGACATTTCACCTGACTTTCATGCGGATCACCTCTTATTATTGAGTATTCCTTGATAAGTACATATTCATGAACTTGTGTATCCGATTTTCCATATGATTTAACTTTCATTCAACTAAAGTCACTTTAAAAATATTAGATTATTAAAAATAATGTTCTCGCTTCAAATTTAATTATATTTGAACAAAAGAATTAATTAGGTAAACAGGTTAATTTGGATAATAACTTTGCACTGTGCATGTGTTCTGTTCATATGAGTTCCACTGCTTCCCTTCTTCTTGTGATGTTAAATATTTGGGAGCATGACTTGGAATAATTTTTTTAATATCAGGTGATTGTAGATGCATGAGAAATTTTTGATAATTGCCTTTTTCTATTAGAACATTTTCCTTTCTTCCGAAGGTCAATATGTCAGAGTAAGTTTTCAGTCTCCCATGTACCACATTTGATTTTTTAGCTAACTTTTTCCCGCTCCGTAAGATAAACACATCGACTCTTACTCTAAGAATAATGCCATACTATATTCAACGCTTAATCTGTAGCTTTGGAGATATTTTCAATTAAATATCAATTGTATAGTTTCCCAATTTTCCATTTGTGATTTCCAGGATAACTTTTGCTTTTGCTGTGTTTTGAGAGCTTTGTTCTTTTCAAGGCACCATTTTATTATGAGAACTTGGTAACCGATTTGACTAGGTCGTACCGGAAAACCCTTGAGCTGCTTATTTCTCAGATGTGGAGTGGAAGGATGTCAGAGTACCTTGAACCTTAGGTAACTCGATAGTTTTAGTTACGCATCTTTCGGAATAGTAAATCCTGGTTTCGGTCTCTGTCTTGAAAACGAAAGTGGCTTTCGGACCTAATTGACATGCATCGGAGTCTTCTACCAATGGACGCGATCGAAAGTTGCTGGATTGGCTTCAGGGGAGTTTGGTTGCGTAGTAGTTTCCGTAGACTCGTCCCCCCGACCGCATCTCTCCCCTTTGACAAGCGAACGGCAGCGACCCCTCGATCGCCACCCTTGCGTGAATGTGTTTGGGTGTCCGCCTGTATCGATATCCTAGGGCTGTCGGCACATGCCCTTTAAAAGCCGGCGACGCCACACGCATATTGTCTCCCCTTACCTGCAAGTCACGACTCCTCCGCGCGCCGCTAACCTCTTGCTCCTCCTCACCTCCCGAACCTCTCTCTTCAACTTATCAACGCCCAACCATTTATTTCTCTTCTTCCTCGACACCGTACCCTTCTTCCTTTGCCCTTCCGTCCTTCCGTCCTTTCTTCGACCAACACAAAAAAGGGGACATTGCATTTCCCTACTCCATTAACCCTTTTCATAAACCTCGGGAGCAGTGAGAGAAAAAAAAATAAGCCTCGACTTGTGTGTCTTCCGGCATTTACCTCACTTTCTCGCCACCCTTGACCTTCAGACGAGATGGGTGGAAAAAAAGGTGCGAAAGAACAATGTAAGATATTTTCACCTCTTCAGTGAAATTTCAACTAATTGACATCTCACTTCCTTATCATATTGTTGTCTCTCGCCTGCCTTTGTACCGACTTAGGAGAGTGCGTGTTCATATTATGCATAAAACACCTTTCACCGCCAACTCTTTCCCTCTTCAGTTCATTCGTTGCACACCCGTAATGTCATCGACAATGTTGAGTCTGTTACGTCCTCTCCCTTCATCACCTGTTATTCTTCCATCACAAACGGATTAGTTGGGTTAATAAACGTATTTATTAATTTCACTTATTGAAGTGACACCGATTATCTATCTGCAATATATATGCAGTTCAGCTCCGATGGTTACCTATCTAAGTTTTGTTTCGTATTCCCTTTTTTTATCGATACTAGTGCATAGGTTAATACTGCGTTCGTGGAAACGTAATTGACACTGAAATATGTGAGTCTTTATGCACTCAAGTGGTTAGAGCATCGGCCCGGCAATTCGAAACATCCGGTGTTCAAGTTCCGGTCAAGGAAATATTTTTACACTTGTGATCTTCTCGATTCCGCCTTCCATACCTCTCCTGTGTTCGTCGTTTATATGTGTTCCTCTCCGTTTTTTGTTGTATCTATTTCCATGTGAATGAATATGTGGTCTCCATATGGCGAGATTTCGTGTTTTAATCTGTGTATACATATGTATGTATATAATTATACGCATTCATATATATTTAATGTATACAAAAATATATATATCAATACACAACTCAATACGAAACATTCAAACACGAAACACAAACAAACACGAAATCCCATATATACAAATACACATATATATGTATAAATATACATGTGTATAAAAATATATTTACATAAGTACGTATCTATTTATTATATAAGTGATAACTAAGAACACATTATTGACCGATGTAGTTGTATAGATAAAAAAATGGAAAACGAAACAAAACTTATATACTATATTTATGAAAACTTATATTTCTAGGTATATATTCATGCACTAGGGAAAAGATCTTTTACATGTGTACCTCTCCCTTTCCCTTATATTTATAGCGAAATGAATGAGTATTTGTTCGCCATTTGTCGGGTTTTCGTGTATGTATATATATATATATATATATATATATATATATATATATATATATATATATATATATATATATATATATATATATATATATATATATATATATATATATACACACACATATATAAAGAAATATTTGGATATAGTGTATGTATGTATGCATAAACACGTACACATAATCCATATAATGCCTGGCACAAAAGAATAAAAGGTAACTGTTGTATAGGAAGTAAGAACTCATCAACGATGGCATAAAGTCTGTGAAATTCATGAAGAGAAGAGTTGAAGAAGAAAATAGTATGTGGTGGAAAGTGTTTACCCCTTGGAGAATTGATAAAGAAGTCCGCATTAATGTGCGGCACTCTTTTCCAAGATCGTTCAAAACCCTCCTTTAAACGAGATCCTACTCATGGTAACAATAATATTCCATCGCCCCACGCGTTTTCACACCCGCCATCTCCATTTTTGAGCTTGCCTTCGTGCGCGCGCGTGTTACTCTTTACTTTCTCCTTCGTCCACTCCGTCTCGGCCACATCGTAAAGTGAGAGGGCTGGGTCAACGGGTATGTTTGAAAGGGGTGAGGGTGACCTGCGTGGAGCGGCGAGGTGTTTTCACTTAGCTCCTAGTAATTATTGCCTGGAATACTTCGCGCGTAACCCAGCGGCCTGACATCCTTTCCGTGGAGGCTTTAAAAAATAGTTAGCGTGGAGTAGTTGGGAGGAGACTTTGAGGCGACACCGTCCGGTGTCTAAGGAGAGGGTGAGGCGGGGTAGAGTGGGGTAGAGCCGCGGGTGGCATGGGATGGAAAGGGTATAGAGCGCAGACGAAGGGGGAGGGAGAGGGTGAGGCAGACAGGAAACTGAGGACGGAGTGTTTTCATTAAGGTCCATCACCATGTATCGCTTGAATTACGCCCCCCACCCCTCTTCCCTGCTAACGGTCAGCGGGAGTCTCCTCCCCTGCCCGCACTCAGGCTGAGAGCTATTTATATGAGCAACCTTGGCTCGAGATGGACTTCCGACGTGGCGAGCACCGTGTGCTTCGAACGGTCCCTTTATGGAGAGCGGTTCATGCGCAATTAATTCCGTCGTCCTCGTCAATGTCTTTCTTTATGATTTTCATGACGGTCCGTGGACCTTCAAGGAAAAACGGTCTTGGCGAAAATTATCGGAATGGCGCTTTAGGTGTTGCGTTGCCAATAGATGAGTTGCAAATTAAGCCTCGTGCTAGAATTATCGATCGTAATGAGATAGTGGGGGTAGGGTTGCCTGGACGTTAGACTATGCTCTGCCGGAAAAAAATAGTATGAATTTCAATTCTAATGTAGATATTACTCCGATAACATTCAATGGCTAATGGTCAGTAGCTTCTTCCATTCCCCTCCGAAAGTCATTCTTACCCCTGTGTAAATTTGTGCATTACTCTTATTATTTGTTTACCTCTCCTGGTCATATTACGTCAAACACATGTCATACCATGTTCTTTTTTATTTTAACAGTTTTATATCACTCTTTAAATGTGTTAAATGTGTCTAAACACGTTAAAAATGTTAACAATATGGTTTATACAAGTAAAAATTATTCTCTTGAATTAATAATATTATTTTAAACTTCAATAATTACATTCCTTAAGGATTACAAGGGAAATAGTAGGTATATTTCGTTTTCACGTATTATATTCCGTAATGAAAACTGTATGCGTTATCATATAAAAATTACTGATAAAGATGTATACTGTCATGAGCATTTGATTAATTATAATTTAATTAGGACCATTGGATTTCGTTAAAGGGAAATAATTAATTCGCATTGTAATCCACCTCTGATGATCTTTATTGGACGCATAATTGTTCAGTCGCAATGAATAAATGTTTCGTCAAACGAAAGTCAACGATACGACCCATACACTGATCATTTGCGTTAATTACTCACCGCCGCTATTCGAATTTTATTTCGTCTACCCCCAGCGCTGCGACTTCCAATAACTCCGGGGCCCCGACCAACCTAGGAAATCACTGACCGTGGTTGCCACTCATGCTCAAACACGACGCAAATATCACAATTTCCGGTGCCGCCCGGTGACATAATAATAGACACACCGTGCTTCTGCTTAATTTCGTTTTTCTCTCCCCTCCGTTTTGACATTTCACGTGCCAAGTTTTTGGAGATTTCATGATTGGAAGAAGAGAATATTGAATGAATGGAAACCTGGTTAAACGAAATGAACGCTTTCAAACTTCTCTTCGATAAATCAACTCCAGCGTCGCCGCGACCAATATATTTTAAGTGTACAGTTTGTGGTACAAGAAATTAAGCGGATGGAGATACTTGTGGAAAATGTTTAATGTACAACCGGATAAATATATGTTCATGAAGCCGATACAATTTCATCATCATTTTTTAACCACATTTTCGAAAAGTTGGATGACTGACATGAAAGTACTTCATGGTTGTATTATATTTTAATGGCAAAACTGCTGTCGCAAGCCGTAAACTTGGTGTTTTCTCGTGTGTCTCTGACTCAAATAAAATTATCAGGCAAATAATCATAAATTGAGGAATAGTTAAGGAAATGTTTGTATCAAAATAGGAACATGCCTGAAATTTATGTAAACAGCGAGATTCAAATATTTCTTCAGGTAATATTAACTAAAACTCAGTCATTATGACTTATGAAACCTTCGAATATAGATATGTAAAACATAAAAAGTAATAGCTTGGTAATGTTATTCCTCGTTTCGATGATCACAGTTTATTTATTAATTGAAAAACTAAATTTGCCGCAAATTTAATCAATTCGGTTCAAAATTGTTTTACTTTCGTCCATTGCGTTAAGTGGGGTTCTCAGTTCTCACAGTAATTCCAGCAGATCACGAGCGAGGTGAAATTAATATCATAATTTTAATGCAATTAGTTGAAATGTAATGGATAACTTACTTCGTTACTCACACCAAATGTTTAATAATTTCATTTTAATTTCCGCGAAAATTAATGAAATATCCGTGTTTGCCATGCGCGTTATTGTCAAATAGTGTATAGGTTTCCCTTGGCTGGCGGTTTTTTGGTAATCTATATCCGCTCTTATATCCATCAGTCATAATTATGCTTATTATTAGGATTATAATTCTTATGGCAATTATATTTTACTTCTTTCATTTTAAGCAAGCTAATATTAAGTTGATGAGTTCAGGAATAAGTTACATTTTGACCATGAAATTCTAGCAGTAAAAATAATTTTACACGTTTTGTTTAAGTGATGTTCGAAAACAGAATTTAATGCTATTTATTTTACCCAATTTAATGCGTAATTCTCTACGTTGCCTGATTTTATCTGGCATTATTTCATGATCAAATTTTGCTGGCATTTTATGTTAGCAATAAGCCGCGGCAAATTGAAATATCGTTAAAAACGTTTGAATGTACTCGCAGCAAAAATCGCAGATAATCTTTATTTTCTACGAAAGTTCTATGCAAGTAGATCGCTCAGCCTAAGGGAGATATTTGATACAAATATGAATTCATGCAATTATTTTCAAGCCATGAATTCAGGAAAAAATGCGTATTATTAAAGTTAAAAACTGGTACTGTATTTTTTAAGTTTGTTTTATTGTTTTATTGTTTTATTTATTATATCCCGGATAAATTGATGGAATAACTCTCCGTAAAGCTTAGACTACCCGTGAATCTGTTCTGGACAAATTCCAATCAGTCCTATGACGCAAGGAAAAAAAGTTAGACATGAAATTTTATTTTCCTGAGGTAGCATCTGAATTATTCTGCCCGCACGGAATTGCAATCACACCCAACTATGCAAAGGACAAGTATCACCGTTTACAATATTCTCAGGGGACCTCAAAGCGAGTGTTTCCGTTGAAATTCTAGAAGTCGATATTTTTCATCCAAGTAATGTCTGCTTTTTCCTCATGCTGCTTGGATAGCATAATAAACTAAATAGCCCTGTGATTAAGGTTCTTTTATTACTCTTGTTCAATGAATAACTTCTGAAAAAACTGCTGGGAGGCGCCTGTGTCATTTCACATGGATATCTGTAAATGTAACCTTCTCAGAGTAGGAGAAAATGAAATCAATTACGTATATGAAGCAGTAAATTATTTAATGTTTCCTGCTGTTCTCGGGGAAATCTTCTTTGGCTACGTTTACCAGAATGAACAATTTTGGCACCATAGTATTTCATGCTGAAAATAATATTTTGTCATTTACTTGTAGCTTTGCGGTTGTAACAATCCTTTTGGAAGATGATTAGTATTTTGTTAACTTCCATAATGGGCCAATAAAATCCTGTAATTCGCGGAATAGTTTTCTCCTATTTATAGGGATGTCTTTTTGTTACTTTTTACTCACACGTTACAACGTCTGAGCATTTTATTGCATTGTTTTTGTGTTCGACATTCGATGATTAAAATCGTTAAAAAGGTTATCTCTATGGACGTAGGTATTGTAGCTAAAATAACTCTCGGATACACTCATACACACCCATATATGCACACACTAATATACATATATATAATATTTAGTATCTACTGGAGTAGATGTATCAATATTATGCTAAAAAATGGTATACCACATAATAATTTACGGGTCTCAGATAAGAACTCCCTGCAAACATGTAGTACCGTAAATAATGGTGCCTTATGAAGATAATAGTAGCTCTACAAAACTAAAAATCTCAAAAAACTTAGAATTTCATCCTCTGCCGTCGAATACTTGACAGATGTTGTTATCCTATTATATACTGACTGGATTTTCATAATATGATCGTACTAATCAAAGTGAAATGTATTTAATCGTCTTAACTGCTACGCCTTAATCCCCAGGCGCACACGAGTTGACTCTTTTAAATTATACATATTTTTCGGTGCACGATGCGCTACTGACCAAACATCACTGTAGAATATTATTTACACGATTTATTTACAATATAATCTACACGACCCATGTGGAATATTATCCACAATATTTGCACTTATGTTATCACTGTTAGCTACATTGAAATGAGATAATAAATTCATCGAATATAAAGTATATTGTGAATATTCTAAATAAATCGATAGTAATTCAATAATCAATATGAATAAATCGCTATTATAGCTTTCTCCTAGTAGTGTCTGGCAAAATATTTGTTGGAAAACGTCAAACTCGATGTGACGTCGATAAGGCCGGTGGCTGCTCCATGCAAGCACCCATCAAACATGGCCGCAATTCCGCTTTGATCAAACTTTTACATTTAACAGATCTTTCTGAGTTTTATATATTTCTCTGAAATGTAAAAAAAACGCTGTAATATTACATTTTACGGTTGAATACTAGAGTTTTTCGAGTGATACATACATAATCCAGTAATGTAATGTAACCATTGACACCGATCGTCTCGGTCGTGATTCGTATGAGTGCGTATGGTGCTCTCAAATCTGAATGACTAGGTGGACTCTCCTATCCTGCTGATAATCGCCGCTTCGCACGCTTGATTACGTGGTGGACGGAATCTCAGGCGTTTAGACAGGATGACATTTGGGGCGAAAGAACCGTCTACCTGAAGGCCAACTCTTCTAGGATTTTGTTTGAATTTTCTGGGATAAAGTATGAATACTGGTATTTGCAGCTTGTGTTCCATGTCACAAAATGCTTTTGCGAGAATGCATGGGGATGTCGATCCGTTAAGTAATGCGATAAGTCGTAAAATGATAAATTAAAAGACATAATGGTGAGCATTTTGTTGAGTCTAAAATTTAATAAATTATTAAATCTTAGAAAATTTATCACTGCATATTTGTATTTCCATGACGTATATCAACCCTTGAAATTCATATCGTGTTTATGGAAAACAACAGGAAGTGTTTTTGTTTCCATACTATTTTTCATTTGCTTGAATGATTTTATAATAAAATAAGCAGAAAAAATAGATTAATTCACCAGTGGCACTTTCATGTTTCAAGTCACGCAAAGTAAAACAAGTTAATCTCTTTCAAATCATCACAGCACTGCTATTTTGTTGTCATTAAAATAGTGCAATCGGATAGATATTATACCCCAAGGGGAACTTGTAATTATGTTAAGCCGAGAGAAATACTTAGATGCTGATCAAAGGTTGGAGAAACACGATGACAACGTATGGAAAACTTCCGTAAAAAAACGGAGTGCGGACATATTCGAATCATAGTGCCAAGGAAAGGTGTTGTTTTGCAGGAGAATCACTCGTCTTGAGTGTACCTCTAGTCATTAGAATCACCTTAGAGTGATAATTCTTTATGAAAAATTCAAAGAAACTGCTGGAAATGCCGCGCCGGCAACTTTTAATGGAGCGATCCACTAATGCGAATTTAAATTCAATGATTTTAAAGTATATAAATATTATACTCTAACCAGGATTCGAACTCTCCAGGACCGGGATCCCTCGATGTCCAGTTGAGTGGCGGACTTATATCTATATAACTTTTTACCTCACGATTTATGAGGAAAAAGGACTCAATTTCGGTGAGGCGAATATAGAATTTTTTTAAATTGGGACCTATTGGCAATAGGAAGTTTAAATATAAGAATTAACCATCCTACTTTCTATTTAACTCGCATCTTCCAAGTAGTTCGAATGCTAATACATGGCCCATATTCCCCTGTTAGATTAAACTGCAACGACAAGTCTAGGGTAAGTGTACTGCCTTAACTATCTGTTTAAAAAATTCGTTTTCCCTAATAATTAAATGCTAGTCCGGAACAACATTCATTAGTTCTTGTAAAACAGTGGGCATAGCTATCAATTTACTTCTTAATATATACTTTATTCTGTCTTTCAATTTAATTCCATAGTCGACATACTTACTTCCCCCTACCCCATGGCAAATTTATGAGTAATACATGGGCAAAAATAAATGCATCATGCAATCCTGCACCGATATTCTACAAAAAACGAGTGCGTATTGTTGAAAACCGACTTCCCGTAACTTTGTTAAAGACAAATATTTTGGTGTTGGTACATGCTATATGCGAGTTGAGATGTAATGTCATTCATTTAAGTAAGATCGATGGATATTTTACCACATTCAATATTGCACTGCGAGATAACTTTTCTTCGTCCGCGGTAGACTATTCGGGTGAAGGAACTGTTCTGTGACTGCGATGGGGATAAGGAAATGAGAGCGTGAAAGTTTCAGAAATTTTTAGACGGATTGACGTAGCCGTGCGTTTCTGTAAACATAAGAGAGAGAGAGAAACCGAAAGAAGTCCTGTAACACAAAGTATATGGAAAAAGAAATTAAGATACGTCAGAAAATGTGGCTAGATTTGATAGTGAGTGGTAGGGGGATGCTGATGGTTGTCACGAGACGGTAAATCCAACTAAGCATCTCAACCCGAGCACCATTCGGGCACAACTTCATGTAAAAACAAATTACGTCTTAATTCACATTTTGCTGAAAACTAGAACAGGGGTTATTGGTAGAAAGGTTTACCCGACGGGAAGCTGAGTACGTTGTCAGAGGCGGCAAGAAACTAGGAATGTTTTGGCACAACAGGAGGAGATATTGCGAAACCATGAAAACAGAAGACAGGGTCGTCGGGATGAGGACATTTGCATTGTTTCAGGACCGTTTCAGAAATCCTGAAGTATATTCATCCGAGATCGTGCAAAAAAAACCATGCTTCTGAATGGTAGACTGCCTACGAGAGAGAGAGAGGAAAAAAACGTGCAGCGAGGGCTCTCGGAGAGAGGTGACGGCGGCTTGTCTGTATCGTCAGGGGTGGCGGGGAAAAGGTGGAGAGGTGTGGGGAGAAGGGGTGGCACGAGTGACCCGGGGCGAGGACGAGGAGGGTGGTAGGGGAGAGCGCGGGCGTAGGCGACGGCGTAAGCAGTCCCCCCGCCGAAGTGGAGGAAGGACGTCCCTTCCAGTCTGCCCGAAGCTGCTGCCGCTTCGGGCACTGCCTGCCTTTCCCCCCATATCACCCCTCCACCTACCTCTCTCTCTTCTCTCTCTCTCTCCTCGCTCTCCATCCCGCCCTCCTGGCCCGGGGCAACTTGCCCGCCTTGCACCCATGCCCCTCTCTCTCTCTCTTTCCCGGCCCCCAGTCTCTTCTCTCGCTCTCTCTCCATCCCTCTCTCTCTCTCTCTGCCACCGCCCACCCACCACCGCCCATCCTCCTCCTCCTCCTTCCTCATCCCGTTACCACGAGTGAGGGAGGCGATCGATGAAAACCCACAGCCAACGGGGGAGAGAAGCACGAGAGGAGGTGGAAATAGTGAGGGGAGGAAGGAGGAGGTGAGAAGAAACGGGAAGGAAGAGGGGGATATGAGGAATTAGGCAAAGTTGATCGGGGGATGAGAGCAAGATGGGAGACGGTTCACTTGCGGGAGGGAATGAAGCCTTCAAAAAAAAGTTCTTTTGAAATGTATGAATAAAGTGTAATTAATGGAAAATTTTTGAATACCGTTGCTGGAGCGTTGACGAGGTGAGCTAAGAAATATATTTGGGTTCAGTTTAGAATTTGGTCCGACATCTCTTCGAGTAATGTTCTTATCAAAACATCTGGAAAATGAGTTCCAAAAGGAAAAGTTATTCGAACGAAGTGGACGGAAATTTGGCATCCCGGGTAATCATTTGGGATAAAGTAATTCACTTTAGAACGAAGGTAATTAGCTGATGTTTACAAGGTCGTCGTACTTGGCGGCTGGGATGACGAGTCAAGAAAAATCGTGTAATTGGTCAGCTTATGAAAACGGGACGAAAGGCTTGGGTGGAAATTATGACAACTGAGGATAGTCCATTCTGGAGCATAAAACTGGTTCCCCTTACGTTATTATTTCATGCACTGTATAACTATTTGTTCTACTCATCAAAAAAACGAAACAATGTTGTCGTTTTTGTCTTTTCAATTCGATGCAGACATCAATTATAAATTAGGGAATGTCACATTTAAAAGTGATTAAAAAGCCAACCTTAACGACCCAGCTATTTGCTGGCATAGACATTTTCTATGTTCACCACCTCATTCAATATGGACGGGCAGATGTTGAGAACGTGCAAAGATAAGGTTACATAATAGGAAAAACAAAAGTCTTTCAGAACGTGAAAGTGAGGAAATTATTCTTAAAGTGTAAGCAGCAGTACCACTTCAATCTTTTCCGAGTGTAATCTTTACATTAAAAAAAGGCTAAAAAGGTGCACAGTTTCATGTTCAGTGCTCAGTATGAAGAATGCTCAGTGTTTGAAGAACCTGCAAAGGAATAGAGGGAAAACTGAAAGATATTTTCGGGTATTTTGGTTAAGAATAAGTTGTAGGGTATGTGTCTATTGGCAATGAGACACGCTTACGCCAATTAATGTCATTGAGAGTTATTAGTATTTTCTTCCCTTTTTAACCTAACAAAAGTAGTAACAACTCATTAGATGCACTGAAATGCAAAAATATTCTAAATTAATTAGTTAGAAAGAGGGACGAAGCATTATTTTTTATTAAAATCTATGCTATTAAATTCCTATATCGTGTATTACTCCCAGTTTTTTTAATGATCTTTTAGGTCATAAATTATTAATAATTATTATTTCCGTAAACCTAGCTCAGCCTTAACAGTTTCGATCAATTGTTCATTCGAAAGTTTATTCTTCGTTCACTTCTTTGTTCCCTTTTTATGGCTGTTATCATATTTGCTCTTTTAATTTTATTTTTATTTCCTTTATATTTTAAGCAAAATCTTCATTTAATACCGCTCTTGAAAGGATTTTTGAAAAAATTGCTTCCCGGAAGAAAACATGGCTTGGGGCATGTGCAAAATAGATCATGTTTTAATTTATAAATATTGTTTTAACTTTCAAGGCTATTTTAATATTGCTCTAAATTGATTTTTAAAATAAAAATATTTTCATATGTGACATTTTGATGAAATAAGATATTTATATCCAGCCATTATACACAGTATGATTAAAGAGGCATGGGAAGAACTGGAGGTAGGAATGAAAGTCGGAGGGGAATTCGTAAAATCGGTTAGGTTTGCTGATGACCAAGCATTAGTTGCTCAGTCAGCCAAGGGGTTGCAAGCATTGTTGAGTGAATTGGAGGTTCAGTGCGATAAATATGGGATGAGAATCAATATTAATAAAACAAAGGTTATGCGATTTTCCAGAAAGAAAAAGGCTAAGCTAAATATTAAAATAGGAGGGGAAAAAATACAGCAGGTAGAACAGTTTACATATCTCGGAAGTGTTTTGGACCAACACGGTCAAAGTGGTAGGGACGTAAGGAGAAGAATTGCGCTAGGCAAGGAGGCTTTCTCAAGGAGGAGGGAGTTGATGACGGGGACGTTGAGTAGGGATGTTAAGACAAGACTCGTAAAAACTCTGATATGGAGCGTAGCTATGTACGGCGCGGAAACGTGGTCGCTGAAGCAGGAGGATAAACGTAGATTGGAGGCTTTTGAAATGTGGGTGTGGAGAAGAATGGAGAAGGTGAAATGGACCGAAAGGAAAACAAATGAGGAAGTACTAGAAATGGTGGGGGAGGAGAGGGGTTTGTTGAGAGAAATCCTATGGAGGCAGGAAAAATGGATGAAAGGCGTATTGAGCGGTAGTGGAATGTTGAAGAGGGTAATAGAGGGGAGAATGTTGGGCAAGCGAGGTAAGGGTAGGAACAGGATAGGGATGTTGGACGGGATGAAGGGAGGAAAGAAGTACACCGAGATGAAGAGGGACTTGATATAGATTAGTTTGCTAGGTGGGGAGTCACAAAATGTTTATTTGATAGTTGTGTCCATCCAAAAACCTACCTTAACCGGTAGATTACCTAATAATAATAATAATACACAGTATCGCCTTAAATACATTGGAATGCTTTAAGTTGTAAATACCACACCGATGTTTTCAAATCACGTCGACAGGTAAAAATATATCCTAATGAATCAACTCATGATTCTGTTTTGGTAAACAGTACTGCGAAATAACATTAAAAGAGTATGCATATATTTTTTTAAATATATTACGTCGTTAAACTTAAGACATATTTTTCTCCATCCCTGCTGTCAACATTGTATTCGTTTATACTCCCTAAGTTTTTTCTTGCATTACCCATATTCCTCTAACGCCATATCTCTAAATTTATTCTATTATTTGTTAACTATTAAAGATACTGTATAAAATTGTGAATAAATGAAATACCTATATTTAAATGGCGATAGAAAAGAAGTAGTTAGGCATTTAGCGATGCGAGTAAATTACTGATTGCATTTGAAATGAAATTTTAACATTATTAAATTTTCTAACAAAATGGATGTTGAATTAATTGACATAGTCAAAGACGTGGGTTGATGAAAAAATCGAATCGATCGAATCTATTTTTTTCATTGATGTAAATGCTAAAGCGAATTATTTAGGAATCGCTTTTGTTGACAAATTGAGGGTGAAACTTCCCTAATAACCTGATGTTTCCTGTGGTTAAAAGCTCATATAATTTTTGACTTAATATATTTGAACAATCTGAAAAGAGAAAATGTTGATGGATTATATGATATGCTTTTCGTGTTAAATAATCGGGTAGAATGAATTTCCAGGGTGTAAAGCCTGGAAAATCACCCTCTACTGCTGCCGTCAAATTCGAGCGATTTTCTCGAGTTATTTTAAAATTGTCATCAATAATTTTTTCTCTAATGGCACCATAAAACCTTGTATTCACATAACCAGTATTTCGAACAGCTAACTTGATAATAGGGAAACGGTGAAAAAGAAAAGGGGAAAGCATTTGATATTATCATTAGCTTCCCTCGATAATACATTCCATGGTATCTTCTTCCGAAATAAAATTCGAGTGACGCCTTTCATAATTTTCACAATCGGAAAACAAGTTAATTACTGTTTCAGTCTAATTTTGCATGCAATATGTGCTCTTAGGTTTAAGGCGAATCTTCATCCCTTTTGGTCGGGGCAATTAAAGATTTAGTTCTCAATTTAGTTTACTGTGCCTTAATGGGAGTAAAATCATGTTTCTCTCCTCCATCTCCTTCACGACAGACTCCCCACCTCTGTATCCACTCCCATCACCGAACGTGAGAGTATCCACGCACCTATTAAAATGTCTATCGCCACTTTAGCCTGAAAGGAGAAGCTTAAGTACACATTCAACAGAGAGAAAGTGTTTGAAAATTATATTTGTTTTGTTTGAGTCACATAGCCGGCAACTTCAGGTAATCCATTTCCATTTTTATCCCCCGTGTAACATAAATGATTGCATTATGCTAAAGCAATGAAGAAAGAAAGTTTGTATCGGCACAGCCTTTACAAGCTTTTCACGACGAGTGGCGACGCCTATCAAGAAGGCAGGTTTTATCAAGGACCCTTTCTTGTGCTCCACTGAAGGAGAACATTTGCAAATCGCTTGACTCGATAGCATTTCCTGGTTATGACGCCGTGTAACGTACTGTGTACGATATGTTTCTCGTTCACGGTCCGTCAAATCGGATGTCGCTGTATGAGACATTAACACGGACCTAATTATTTTTCTCTACTTGTGAAATTCGTACCTGTGAATTGCCAATGAGTGAAGTCAACGTTTAGAAAAAGATAAAATAATGTTCGATGTATTTGCTTTATTTCTATCAGAGATCTGAATAATTTTGAGGCATAAGTTCATGATTTCTGTTCTGATTTAACAAGGTTTATTGCTGGCATTTGGGTAGAATGGAATTTGCTGAACAGTGGGTCAATAATAAAAAAAAACTTGATTTCGTGATGGAGTGGAGTACTCTAAATTCATAAAGGAGCTGAAGAAGTTTCTTAAAATTTAACTGCAAAAAAATACGCGATTTCTCTTTATAATGCAATTTTTTATATGAGTTATATGTATGTAAAAATATGTTATAGAAATGGGGAAATTATATGGCGTCAATCCAGTATTATTCTATATGATGATTAGTTTCAAGAACCAACATTGTGTAACTCATTAATATTTGGGAATTTTAACTAACTGCACAAAATAAGAGACCGCACGGTAAAAATATTAATTTCTATTTATTTATTTCTAAAATTAAAAAAAAAGAGCAAGTGGCTTTTACGATGAACACCAAAAATATCAGTTACCGACCTGAAGATTGGTTGGGTGGATGAAAGAATAGCTCAAAAAGTACTAAGTCCAACGGCGTGTGAAACTCACGCATCAGGTTAGGGGAGCAAGATACTTTCCCTGTATCCCATATGGTTTGCCTCGATGAGCTGGTACCCGAACAATCACACAGCTGGGGTGAATCTCAGTTGCCCAGAGGCGTCACCCGGAATCGAAACAGGCCCCTCCTGTCAGTAGCACAGCCCTCTGACACTGGAATATCACGTCCCTCACAGTGAATAGATAGCAAATAAATAATCTAGGGAAGGTAAACTTGGATATGAAATAAAAAATTGATCAAAACATATTACCTCAGAACTAGTTAAGTCTTAGAAGTTCAAACGGATTATTAGTAACATAGACTAATTACTAATCACTGAGATGGGGCAAATATAGCACTAATGAACCAAGATTTTTCTTGGATGACTGGTGGAAATTAAGCGAAAGGTGAGGATAGGTAGCGAAGAGTTAGTTGAATAATTTTCGGAGTCGGTCGAATGAGAATCACTGGGAGAGGGAAGGAGTAAATGATCACAGTATCACAATCCTGAAAGAAGTCATTGCTCTCCAAGGTATGCTGCTCTCTGTCAACATTCTCATTCCTTTGTAACACCTTTTTCTGTTTCCTGTGGTCACAAGCTGCTGTATGCATCCCTGGTAATTGATAATCATTTTTCACTCTCTTCGCGTGAAACAATATGTCACAGAATGGATCCGTAAGTTTCCGCTTCATATTAATTGTCTGTTCTCTAAAAATCTATGTGCGTCTTTTAGCGATTCTATATATATGAGACATGAACGAAAAGCATGTTTGATTAATCCAAAAAGCAAGGTTATCTTAAACTGATGCGTTTATTCGAGTCCAAGTGATTATAGCTGAAAGTCGAAATCGAACCCTGAACGGTGGAACAGGAACCCCTGGATATGTCCTTCCTCGTCTCTCAAAATCCCGGACGGAAGGAAGGAGGATTGGGGAGTGGGGTGGGAGTTTCGGCAGTGTGGGGCGGGGACATGAGGAGGCCAAGGATAGGGCCGGAGGGGATTGGGGGAGGGGAGAGGGGGAGGGTTGAGGTGGTGGAGCGTAGTCAACGGAGAAAGTTCCCGGGGACACACAACCCCTTCCCCGGGCACCGAGCGGGAGGAGGACGGGGAGAGTGATAATAAAAAAAAGGGGGAGGCAGTCGGCTTCTCGTCCAATTCGCGCCACCTCCTCGCCCTCCGCGGTCTTCCAAGGCACTGCCGACTCCCTTCGCGTCCCCATACCCCGTTCCCCTAAAGCCTCCCGACTCCCACCTCCTCTCGAGCTCGAACATAAAAAAAATGCAAATCGCGACCATAAACATACACGCACACTCATCCTCATTCGCACATGTGCATTGGCGTCCACACAGGCACACACCCACACACACGTGCATAAAACACACTCGGATACATTTCTGTACGTATGTATTTATACGTCTCCCTCCACCTTTCTCTCGCCTTACCCTTTTGCCCGCCTTTTTCTCTCTCGTCCCTGTCTCTCACTCTCTCTCCGTATCCCACTGTCGTGCGCCCCGTCCCTACCCTAACCCTCGGCCGCCTCGGCCCTCACTCCCTGTGTGCCCCCTTTCCCGTTCGTAACTACCCTACCCTTTCCCGCCCCGCCCTCCCCTTCTACCCCCTCCCCGATTTCCCATCCCTCCATTCCGTACCCTCCCACTCTTCCCCCTCGCTCCCCCCACCGTCCGGCGTACCCTTCCGCCATGGCCTCCCCTCCAGCGGTCTGAGAGGCCTTGTCGCGCAGGCGGGAGGCGGGGCGGCCCTGTGACGGCGGGGCGGGATCAGTCGAGGCGGGCAGAGCTCCGTGTGAGGACGACGACGCGCTGCTTCGTGTGCGGGGGAGACGCCGAGCGACGACACCCGTTCCCTCTCCAGCGTGTCCGTCCGGCTTAAACGGTTCCCTTCGCGAGTCTTCGTCTGCCGGAGGTCTCCTGATAATTGCCCACTTTCCGGGAGGAGAGGCGGAGGTTTTATTCCTTGAGAAGTCGGCCGGATTTCAGGGTGTCGGTGATTTCGGCGGGACGGAAAGAGCAGGACCATTTCGTGCGCACGCGAATACGCGGGGATTTTTTTCTCCCAAGCCCTCAAGGGTGAGAGCGGAGAAGGACGTCATTCGGTGAGAGGCACAGCCGTACTTCATAAAAGGGAAAAGTCTCTCGGCCGTGGTCGGATGAAGACGAGAAGTTGTCGCCCTCTTTGATTTCTTTGTGATTTACGAGTGACAAGGTTTGCGGGGGTAGTGGCGGCGAGGGAGTGAAGCGAGGCACGACTGTATATTTCGGTTTTTGTGTCCCACCAATCCACGAGCGTGCTTTAAAAACCGTGGTGTCGTCGCCCAGTGCCCGCCGTTCTCCGATCTTCCCTATTTCTCTCCATCTATCCAATACTTATCGCCCCGGGTGTAGTGGAACGGCCTTCGGCCACCTTCCATCATCTCCCGCAAAGGCATTTTGGGAGACCCGTCCGAGCCTGGAACCCCCGAGGACCGAGGAACTAGCCCAGCGCCCACCGCTGGGCATGGAGTGATGGGGGAGGGGACGTACAAGTCGGAGCAGGAGACATACGGGACGAGAGAGAGGAGTGGTGTCGGGCGGTGGTGTCTCTGAGGAGCGGAGAGGAGCCGTAAGGAGACGGTGCTATACACTCGGCGGTGGAGTCGAAGGGGGTGCCCGGGGAGGAAGAGTAGTGGACGGAGTAGTGGGCGGAGGTGGAAAGATAACACAACACCGCGAGGTTTCTCCACGCGTGCCTTACCGTGCATGTGCAGTGAAGGGGAAGAAGGGTTTAGAGGTGCGGGAGGAGGGGGAGGGTGGGGAGGGGGAGGAGGAGGAGGGGGGGGAGGAGGCAGGGGGAGGCGGAAGAGGAGGAGGAGGGGAGGGGGGAGCAGAGGGGGTCACGGGGAAGGAGGAGGACGAGCAGGGGGTGGTAGGGGGTCGGACGAGCGGAGGAAGTGGCGAGGAAGAGAGGAGCTGGTCGAGGGCGGCAGCCGCATCGCCATCGCCACCGGACAGGCGGGAGAGGAACCAGGCACGTAACGGCGGAGGGCCCCAGAGGAGGGCGAGGCGACCCAGGAGGCTCCTACTCCTACTCCGTCTGCCCCCGGGCCGGAGGGAACCCGGGCCTGTGCTCTTAAGGCGATCCGAGGCGGCCGCCAACAGCCCCGCGCCCGCTACGACGCCGGCAGCCACGGCACCGGCCTCGGCTGTCGTCCACCACCCACCGCCGCCCGCTCACCTCACCGCCCCCCAGACGCAGCTCCATCGGCATGGCGGCCTGGTGGCGCCTCGGCTGACGTCCCCCATTGCCTCCTCCTCCTCCACCGCGGCGGCCTCCTCCTCCACACTGCACCGGCCTCCTCCCACCGTCCTGGAGGGTTTCCACGCCTCGGGCGCTGCCTCGGCGGCGGCGGCAGCGGCGGCCGCGGCCGCCGTCGCCGCCGCCGCTTCCTCCTCCTCGTCGGGGAGCGGCCAGGGAGTGTCATCTCAGCTACACCCTCAGCATCGGCACCGCCATCACCACGTGCACCACTTGGGCGCAGGGGGAGGCGCCTTTGGGGCGCACCAGAGGGGGGCAGCTTCCTCCGGTCCGGCCACCGTTAGCGTTGCGGCGTCCATGACCTGCACTTCATCTCTGCCTCTCAATGCCAGTGAGTTTCTTCTCGCAGGGTTCGTGTGAAGACCCTATTCGGTGTGACAGGGTCGGCGAAGACGTGGGATTCATATGACAGGGATAATTTTTCCCTCTTTATTTTTAATTTCTTCGGAGTCCCTTTTTGCGCGTCTGTGTGCTAGATAGTTTTTCGGTCGCGAAAAATTACGGGAAAGCGTTCTCGGTTGCTAAATGTAATTTCGTTCATTTCGAGCATAAATAATTAGGAGCTCAGCGGAAAACTCAGAGGACTAATTAGGCCAGCAACTTTTTCATACTTAGTACATGTGTTTTCAAATGGCATACTGTTGTGTGAGAATGCATGGTGTTCGACATAAGAATGGAATGTTATCGTCATTCACATTCAGTTTATGGTCGTTTTTTATATTATCCTCCCCCTTGCTGGCATTGAGTCATGTGATTGTTATTACCTCATAAAAATATTGCACATTTCCTAATATTTGTAGTGATGGCCACTTTGGCTGATATATAGTATTATTCGTGACATCAGTGCATACATTTCTATTATCATCACATTTTAAGTCAAGCAGTACGGCATAATGCAGAAGTTCAAATGGAATTACATCATCCCTGTAACTAAGTCAGCATATAGCATTGGAGGATTTGATGTGGCTGTGTACATTCAACTATACTCATTTCGAAAAAAATATCTACGGGAGTTAATGTACCTGTACAAGTAAAGACATACAAGATAATGCGTGACACTGTGATAAAACAAATTTTAACTATGTTTTCCGGCATTCATTCCCTATTCCCTTCGAAATTCTCTTGAATAACGTAAACATGACTGTAATAATGATAGAGATATATTTCTCCAAGAAATATATTTGCCCGGAAAATGTGATGTACAAAAAAATACTGTTTTTCTTCGTGAAAATTTAAACTAGGCATAATTCCGATTCAGTGTTTATCCGTACCTTTTTTTACAGTGGTAGTGTTCGGTCAGAGCCATATTTAATCTCGTCGATATTTCTCATCATAATTGGGGAAAACATCCTCTAGTCCTCATTGGTGTTCACATAAGAAAATTTACTATGGGCAAATATAAATACATAAATAGGTATATGGAACGCAGAGGAATTGGTCTAAATATCATCCATTCATAATGTAAACTCGCTTGACCTTTGGAAAATGTAAACATCGGTCCTAAAGCTGCCCGATGGAAACGGAAAACTTCCCGCATTATACGACCTGCGTACTGAAGGGCTTCATCTCATTTTAATTTTGTCGTTTACCTCCTCGGTAAATTTCATTCATTTCTATTTTTAAAACTTTAATTAAGTTTTTAGCGAACATGAAGGAGAGTAAGGAAGCAAGTTTGTTACGGAATGCAAAGTTTTAATCCTTCTTAATATCTCGCATGCGGTGGCTAAGTCAAAAAAAAATCGGGACAGTTGTTTATCGCGTTAAGCTAAATGTGATAAATATCTCATGTTTTAAATTTCCATTTTGTTTTTATGATAATTCTTGTTATAAAGAAGAACAAAGCGTTTCCGTTTTAATTCCTTCAAAGGCCTTTCCTATTTTCGTGTTACTATGCTAAAGGTAATTAATGGTTATCTGTAACGGAAATGGGTTTTTATAACAGATTAAACGTAATTTTAGTTAGCCATATAATAACAAGGTGAGCAATTTTATTTGATGTTTCTCCAATCGGTTTACTCTCAATAATGTCAAGAGAGCAATCTAGGCCACGGAATGTGTTTTTCACACGTTTTTACAATAATTTTAACAAAAGATCGTGCATGTGTAATATATTGTGTTCTTGGCGGTGAAAAATTCGGAGTCATTCTTTTTTGAACGTGAATTAACTCTCGTTTAATTTGCCATTTATCGGTAAATTATCCTAAAAAACTAGATACGAGGAGTACTTCTATATGCTAAACTAATCCAATCATTAAACACGCTTAATGATGTTTTGATCTATGACCAAAGGGTTATTCTAAAATAAGTGCAAGCATGAAATATCTTATTTTAACTCCCAAGAGTAAATAAGGAAAACGTTTGATTTATATTTAGTAAGTTCCAGCAAAACATTTTCTTCGTATATATCTACTCAAACTGTCACCTCTGTCTAAAGAAGTACTATTCACATAAATAAATATTTCGGTGATTGAAAGGTATTTAATATCCAAAAAGGGAATTAAAGTGTTGCTTAAATCTACATGAACAAATTCATGATTCCAGCTATTTTGAGTATCGAAAAGGCTAGGTTATTTGCAAAGAAATTTGAACCACTGGTAACATTTTGTGTGGTTTAGATTTTCAACGTTTTCAAAACCCTTGAAGTTTTCGTATCGGATGAACACCATTCTATTCATCTCTTGGGAGATGCAAAACACAGAACTGCCAAACAAAAAGGAAGGCACGGGTACGAATTCACTCAGTGATTTCTCTTTCGCGTAAAGATTGTCCGGATTGGAGTGGTTTCTCACAAAGGGCCCGGTAGCGGAGGGAACGCAACGGAAATCGGCGAGGTGAGTGAAGGGGGCGAGGTGTCCGCGGCGGCAAAGGGTGAAGATGTAAAGGAAACAGTGTTACAGCCGGCCTGATGCCAGGCGTGTGCGGCCGGTGAGGAGGAGTTAAAGTCGGGGGAGGGCGAGGGAGGGACTGAGGCGAGCTAATTTCACGCTCCTCCTATCTTCTCTATTTTCCACTTCCTCTCTCACGCTGTTATTTTTTTTAACTCCTCTTCTCAAGAGGGGACGTGAGTGTGTCGGTCATTCGCCCTTGCATTTTTCGGTTTTCTTTTCCTCGCGTCAAAGGGGACATATGGTGGTCTATTAAAAGGAGTGACATCGTGACCTTTTTTTTTCGCTATTCGCCGTGAAGCCCCTTGGAAATTAAAGTGAACTGTGTTATTCATACACGGTCAACCCAATGTCCTCTGCCAGGGTTCCTGCGGTTTATTTTCCCGTTCACAACAGATGGGTCGGTCAACTTGGGCTTGTCCCACGTTTTCTAGTGTGCCGTCGATGTTGTGTTCGAGTTCACCAATACTTATCGAGAAAAGGAATCCCGGAGAAGGATAATTTTCAATGTTAGCATTATTCTATCGGTGCCTCTTTCAATTTAACGGAGCACATCTCTTGTTCTTTTTTAATATTGAGTATATAACGTCAAATAATTGACTAGTTGAGAGTAGAACGCTAATGGATTTCTGGAATTCATGAAGACATTAATAGTTTTCGCTAAACGTACTGGTATTATTGTATATATGAAGAAGTGTTTATGTTTTTTTATATCCTTTCATAGTTAAATCGTTCTCTCATACGTAAATGTGAACTTTTTGTTGATTTTGTCGAAAGAATTTAGCATAAACGTCACTAAATTCCATTTGATGCAAAGTCTGGATTTGAAAATATGATAGCTTCTCGAGGCGATATGATTTCCAGCGCATTTGAAACACAACTTCTGTGAATTCTACTGAAACTAGTACGTTGCCTTTAACTCTTCCATTATTGATGCCCTTACATTATCCCATTATTTTGTTTTATTAATAATTGTAAATTACATTAGAATACATGAATGAGCACTATTATTGTGATGCCGTAGGAATTATGCACGGCTGTCTATGCATTTTATGTCATAACTCATGTCGAATACACAACAAAGAATGTTTTCCACGCGATATTCTGCTTTGACAAAATCGTAAAAGTTTTAATAAGCCCTAGTCCTAGTACAAATTTTTCAAAAATTTTAACTCTAGATAATTTTGAAAGAAAAGGGGATGCTGGGAGATTAGGCTGGTTTTTGATGTCTAAAACTATAATGTCGGTGTTAACTCCCACTTCTATTTTATTTATACGCATGGGTATGAGTGTTATGTCTAGCTGCCTTGTGACTGATTTGATGTCCTGGTTATTTTTTGCACGATTAGTGATTTTGCACGGTCTAATTATGGCCGTAAAGTAATTTCTAGAAGCGGGAGATTCTATATGTGCGTACGTTAGCAGTGCCCCGTGGTATTCCCTCTAAAACAGCCCTGGTCTTTTGCTCGAGGTTCAGAATATAAAACAGATCGCCACAGCTTGTGTGCGATTTTGGATATTCGCGTCGGGCGTAGTGCAGGGTGTTGCGACGTCATCGGAATTCTTTTGAAAGGCGAAATACCGCCTTTTTAGTGTCATAAATCATATGGCGTGGATTCATTGGTCCAATCTTCGTGAATTGAATTCCACGCGTTCCTAAATTTCTTGCCGCTCTCATTTTTGCTCCGTGCCATTTCTGCTCGCACACTGGGACCAGGCAAAAATTGCTTGACCTGAGATTCATTCCCCCGAGATTTAAAGCCCTATTGTTTATTTTTTTTAATTGTTGGGCTCATGCATTTTGACTTGTAATCATCTTTCCGAGAGCGATGAATAATATCTCCGCTATTTGGCCGAATGGGAATTGATTTCACGACTGATGGGCACTTTTATGCGGTGTCCTCAGAGGTTTTGTTTTAACTCTGTTAACGAGCGTTTCGATTTTTTTTAAAGAATGACATGTCGTGCCAGTGGTACGATACATTGTATCTTTTAGTTTAAAAGGAAATTAAATTAATGTTTTTAATATCCTTCTATGCATGGAGTTTCAGTTTTTACTGTGAAAATAAATCCTTCGCGTAGAGTAACTAAATTCTAATTGAAAAATATATGTAAAAACAAATATCATCAAGTTCTTTGAGATTAGCCAAGTTGTTGTTTGTGCCCTTGTGGATTTAAATACTACTGCTTTTATTATTCCCAAGATAGACATACTGCATAGAATTGCTCTTGTCGAAATTTGTGCGAGCGTATCTACTATTTTGTGACCTGCCCTGCGCACTCATTGTATTCAAATTATTATGCATTTTAAAAACTATTCATGCCTTCGTGGACAGTAAATACCAGACGCTCGCATCTAAGATGAAATTTACACTTGACAACACAATTCTATATAGTTACGTAAGTACAATAAGACGTCACAGCTGCTCCTACGTTGGAGACTGGCATAGTAGCTCAAAGTTGGATCTTTTTGAACGATTTAAAGCGCAAATGACTGTTGTTGTTAACCTATATTTGGACATCAGTTACAAAAATTATTAATCCAGTTTTCATCAAAATTTTGAATTTTATTATAAATTATTATAAAATTTTGTTTTGATAAGTCATGTGATCTGATTCGATTTGCCTATTCATTGAGACCGTGTATGCATTAATGAGTTAGGCTGCATTACACTTGAAGAGAGACAACCTCAATGATTTTGAAACTCATGCACTGTTGTAACTGCGAATTTGATATAGTATTTCCAATTACTCGGTATTCCGTTCTACCTGTGTGAAAATGTCGAATCATCTCAGGTTACATTTAATTCGTACATTCGTCACGCCAGAAAAAAGGATTATTTTAAGAGTACAGAATGTTTTGATTAATATGCGAGAGTTCATTTCATAACTGGTAATGAGGTAATGCCTAGTTCTTATACCCATTTATTCTGTATGGTCTTCTGGTGAGGTAGCGTTTTCTTTGTTGAAGAGGCGCAGTTGTTATGAGTCAATTTTTCCAAGTTGGGTGTCACTTTTGAGATTGGTGTTCATCGGAATTTTTGGTGTATAAAAACGAATTTCATACTTCGTTATTTAAGAAATTGTCTTAGTCTAAGTACGTATTTGAGAACAACAGTGGAGTATCTGCTCTTGATTTATTTTATTTGCAATAATTATCTCATCTAAGTTTTACCATTTAGATACAAATTAGAGACATTTTCCCTGATAATGATACATCGTAGTTATAGGGGAAAGATATTTTGTCATTCTTGTGGTTAAGTGCTGTACATTAAAATATGCGTATAAACTGGAAAATTCTGAGCCATCAATATTTTTAAAACCCTTGATAATCCGATGGAGATATTTTATTTAAAAATTTGCACTCAAGTTTCTATAGCAAAACTGGATGCTTCCTTTTGGTTTGAAAAGAAACTTGGATGACCACTACCTACATCACTAAAGATAGTGGAATTTATCTGTCCCCTTATGTACTAGTATTAAGATTGTGTCAAAATGATTTAGCAATTAGCTGTCTGAGTTAAACCACTTGGATGCCTATGGTCTTATTCAAATGAAATGACATTAACCTTAGAATACAATTGAACAGGTTCATGACCGATAAGGGTAAATCTGAATTTACATTGTCAATGTACTCTTGTTATTTTGTAGTCTCTGCCGATTGATATGATATCATCCATTTCTCTGTCATTATGAAAGTTGTGTTAAATCCTACGAACTCAATTACCCTGTTACTTTGCATAAAAGATACGACTTTGCTTTATGAAGTTTAACACTCGGGTTTTTCTTGGGTTATACTTTATTTGAATGCATCAGACTTACAATATCTGAAATTTCTTACGGTTTTCCTCTTATGAAAAATTCTATATGCATTTCGCATTCACAATCATTTCAATTCATTAGATCTTTCATGCTTGAAATTATTGAGGGATCCCTTTTATGCACTGAAAAATTTAATTTAATTTTTGACTCCCCCAGAATCACAGATGGATAATAGTTTCCATGAAAAGCTACATGTCAATCTAATTCTTTGTGTACCTAACTCGCTGGGTTACTTTTAGCTTGCGTATTCTCGTACTGCTTTTGACAGGAAAAGTGTCCAAATAAAATTTTATTTTCTTTTAGACGTGCAATAGACAGCGATAAATAGCCTTAGTCATGGAATTATCTTGAATAGGGCTCGATACGATTTACCTCAAACCTTTTACAGACGGCAAAAGTCACTTATGTGTCCTATTGGTTTTGGCTTGAGTATCGTGCTTGAGCGTTTTCTTCAGCGTACTCTGAATTAGGTGCAATGAGTTGGTGTATTTTAAAGTCAGAGATCAATAAAGATTAGTATTTCCATAACACATAGCGAAAACGTTTTTAGGCCTATATACATATTTGGGAACCAATATGTATTTTTATGCATGTCTTTCACCACAACCACGTGGACTTGTTTTGTTTTACATTGGATGATTTCAGTGTTTCAGTTTATCTTTCTTCGGGAATCTTTTAGTGAGGTTTGGATGTTAACTTGGTATGGCGTAGAACAAACGGAAATTTACCACTTCTAACGTGAGGACGTGAAGTGCAATCAACGTAATACGTTTTCTTATTTCTCATTCTAAAATCTCTCTGAATTATACATCTAAGAAGAAATGGACCCTTACCAATGGATAAAGCAATGGCATATTCACTCCGAAATTAGAAAATATTTTCTCCTGACATTGAAAAATAATCTGAAAACTATTTCAAAATCAAAAACTAGCTTCGCGAGGAACTATTTTGATCAAATTTGAATCCGTCTTCCAGGTTCCCACTGACATATGCACAATGCAGTGTGTTCTTCCATTGATTTTGTGCGAAAAATAATATATTTTTGTCATATATTCCAAAAAAAGTGAATTTCCGTGTATGAAAACGTGACGAGAGAGAAATGAACACTTTGTTAAAAATTAATTCTTTTGCGTTTATAATGTTTTGGGTAGAGAAGGAATGGTTTTGTGATTATATGCGAAAACGTTTTGCCAATCTGCCATCTCTATGAAAAATTTGAATATTTCTCCTTCGACGTGAAATTTAAAATATTGTGTTTCTCCCACGAAGTCTTAGGTGTCATGATCATCGATCATACCGGAAGTACCCTAACAATTGGTTTGTCACCCTGAGAGTTAGATTCTGTGGCGCGTGTCATTACTATCATTACATGGGGTGCGTGAGTTGTGAAGGTTTAGATAAGCCTGACGCTGGAAACAAATTATTGGGCATCCCTTCCTTATTGTCCCCCCCGTATCTGCTTACCGCCCTTGCACCACCGATTCATTTCACTTCAATCCATCAATACAAGAGGGCCTGTCTGCTTTCAAGGTTAGTCTCTCAAATGAATTTATTTTATTTTTTTCATTTATTTCTTCCGTTTAAGGGACTTTATGGGGGATTTTCCGGCATTATTACTTATCCCTCTTCCGCTAATTGCGTCAATTTCAAAGCGACACTTAAACCCCTAGCCATTCCACATCTCTGAGACCCTTGCGCACGTTCTGGCGGGGGAAGGGGAGCGGGAAAAAAAAAGGCCAGCCTTATCCGCGATCTGACTTTGGGGAAGTTAGTCGTCGTCGTCGGCGCCGCCGCCTTCGTTCGACCCCCTCCCCCCACTCGCTTCCTTTCTGTCCCTTACTCCGTCTGCCCTCCAACACCCCAAAAACCCTTTCCTCCCCTTCCCCCCGCCCTTTCTCTCTTCTTTCGTTCTCTTTCGTTCCCACCTCGCACCCATATGATCCCCCCTCGCCCTCGTTCACCCTCGACCGCCGATACTCCTTCCGCCACCTCCAGCCAATACGCCCCGGATATTCGCGGCATTCCCTCTTTCTCCTTCCTTCCCGCCTCGTACTCCTCGTCGGCTTTTCCTCCACCTTCTTTCCCTCCCCGCACACACCCACTCCTTTCCTCCCTCCGTTTCCGCCAGCATCCTTCAGCTATCTCATCTCCTTTGCTCGCTTCTCAACCCCTCCTCGTTCCCACCCCAACCCGCACATTCCCACTCCAACCGTCCGCCCTCTCCCCTCACAACCCCGATCCTGATCTCTTCACGTGTTCAGGAAGGTAAGGGTGGGTGCTGTTTTGTCGCTGAAAAACTCTTTACCCTGCCCAACCCCCGCCGCAACGGCACGCTTCGAAGTGAGAGTCGCATATGTACAATGCAGTGTGTGTGAGTTCGGATAGGTGATCCCCTTTGCCTACTGGTCCCCTCCCCTTTCCCCGCTCCCCTCTTTTCACATGCCCGCGCGATCATATATACACACACACACACTCCCGATCACCGCGACGCTCTTATCGTCCTCGAGCAGTCCCCCGCGTCCCCGTGGGCTCGCCATTCCCACCCGCACTCCTCTGACCCCCACCACCTTACCATCCCGGCAAACTTCATTCCGCTGCTCTTCTCATCCCATCGCTTCCATGTCCCTCCGTCTTCCTTCCGTGATTCTTACCTCCCTTCCGTCCTCTTTCTTTCCTCACCTCCCACTCCTTCTCCACCCCTTGGTTCTCCCTTGTGATCACCAACCCGTTGCCTTATCCCCGCTTCCTCTTCTGGTGGACGCACTCCCTGTCGTAATCCCTCTCTCCCTTTCCTCTGTCTCATTTCCTCAGCGCTTTCCCCATCCTTATCGTTTTCCGATTTCGGGGGTCGTGTGTTTTCAGGGATCGTCCGCCGGAGGGTTGGGGGACTATTTATCATCTCTTTCTCTCCCTCTCATTCATTCGCCTAAATACACAGCCCTCTCAATATTTATTCCTGAGTGCGTGTAGCGTAAGCATGTGTCTGAAATTCATCCGTTGGGTGCTTTGTTTTTATTTCCTTCTTCCATCTTCTCGACACCCTTGCAGCAAGTGTGCTAAGTTTCCTATTCATTGGAGTGGGTTGTTGGTTTTTTTTAAGTGGGAAGGGGAGGTCTCGACTTGCAATCCCATTCAATTTTGCCGTGATTTATTCCCTACTATGCAGTGAGCCATTAGAATAGAACGAATTTGGTGGAAATTAATTTGTATTTCAGGGAACTTTATGAGACCTTAGCGTTGGACTAGTGAAGGCCGAATGTTGCAATTTCGGTCGTTAAGCCATTGATGAGGTGGGATGCTATTTTTTGTCGTGCGTTTCAAATTTTCGCTGGCATGAGAGCGTTTCTCCGTTAATGCCGTTGTACAGACTGCTGAGCATGTTCATACCCTTTGGCAGGTGATGAATCGATTTTAATCGATATTTTTATTGACGTAGGTTAGGTACAATTGATACAAATAATTAATAATTGTCCTAGCGTAAGGACTACAAATATGGGTTATATTGAGTTCAAACACATGTTTATTTAGCTCTCCACTAACGGAATGACCAGGGCGGTTTGGGACTAATTTAGCTCGTTTCGCATCTACTGAAGCACATTGGTATCCATATTTCCTTTCGATTTCTTAAAAATTGTAGCCTGAAATGCGCCGACGACAAATAATGGCGAAATTTCCCCATGCTCAATGGGAGACAGTTAAACGAAAATGGTTGCCAATTATAATGGGAGCGTTCTGAAAAATGGTTCTACATGGAATGCAGTATGAGCCATCTAATAATTACCTAATTGGCATGAATTTGGTTCCTTGTGAATCTGGACACTCTTTTCTTTAGAATCTTCTTCAATCTTTTATTTAGACGGAATGTGAGTGAGAAATATGTATCCGACGTTTTGACGGAATAGTTGAATGACAACATACGTATTGTTAAATTTAGTAAAATATTCAGGGTCTATATACAAGTTTGGTCTGAAAAGTTTCCCATATAACAAAAATACAAGACATTTTCCCTGAAAATTTCCGAGTCGGAAACTTTTCAGACCACCCATGTACTAATTAGTATTGATGATTTTAAGTTTTCATTAGTAATCAGTAGTGGAATTTCGTAGAAAAATAATCCGAGCTTCTCCCAGTGCCTAGTTTTATCGAACTTGCACGTTTTATCCGTAACGGTGTTCCATTCATCAGTATGCTTCGTGCACCGCGAGATTTTCAAAGATTTTGTGATTAGACAGCATTGAAATATGTACTTCATATGCCAACATTTAGTCAAGATTTTTCTTCTTCCGATGACTCATTATCATGTTTAGCAGCAGCAACTCTGCTAATTCCTAGATTTCATAAATCTTTTCTCTCTCGCATACCTGTTTCGCAAAGCGGTCTGGCATAAGTTGCGGGTTTGTTCACTTCACCGAGCAATCAAATTCTTTTCACTCTTGAGACACGCATTATTTGCCCTCTCAGCAGCGGCATGCGATTTCTTTGTCCCATCCCAACCCGACGCCTCAGCAACCCTCATCCCACTCTCCTCTCGAGAATAAAAATAGCTGTCGGAAGGCACTTCTGCCCGTGCTCCCCAGACAGCCATTCAGAATCTCTGGGGACAAAACTCATCGCCAATTTTGCAGGCGCGAAGGAGCAAAGCGCTCTTCTTCATGTTCAGCCCGAAGGAAGTGGGGTGAGAAGAAAAAAAAACACAAGATGCACGGAGGAAGGGGAGCCCCTTTTCGGGGGAAGTATCGCGAGAGTTTCACCTCTGATAGGGACCGTGGAACACCGAATGAATTCCGGTGGAAGGGTAAGGGCCGAGTGATAAATTGATCTCCTCCTCCTCCTTCTCTCCTTTCCTCATCCCCTTTTCCATCCCTTTCCTTTCCCTCTCCGTCTGGTTCACCCTCTTTGCCTCACCCTCCTGACCATACCCATCCCTGCCCTATCCCAACCCACTGAAAATCCCCGCTCTCTCCTCTCCCGACTCGATTCCTTCCTGCGGTTATCTATCCTTCCTCTCCTCCCCCAACACTCCCCTCCCCACCCGTAAGCGTCCCCCTTCTGTCTCGGCCCTCTCAAGCTTTGCTTCCTCGCATCATATTATCTCCGATCCATCGTATCGCCTCACGCGGTGAAGGTGTGTACGGAGAGGGAGAAAGAGGGATAGAGAGGGAGAAAGTGAGATAGAGGGCAGGGTGGAGGGAGAAGAGCGTGAAACAGCAGCTGGGCTTGTGGCCGTTACGTTCGGATATACTCAAGTGTTTGACTGATGGGTGGGGTGGTGAATAATCCGTCAGACTTTGAGCGTTTCCGCAGCGAAGTCTAGTGCACCTTATTTGAACTGAGGTATTGTTTACTGTGCTCAAATGTTTT
This sequence comes from Hetaerina titia, assembly GCA_037158775.1. NCBI lineage: Eukaryota > Metazoa > Arthropoda > Insecta > Odonata > Calopterygidae > Hetaerina > Hetaerina titia. The sequence goes on from CM073771.1 coordinate 65,532,609, forward strand.
CCCTTGAAGAGTAAAAATAATATCAACTATTTCGTTGGAGACTTTGTTTCGCTGTCAGCGGTGTCAAAAAATGGTTCTCTTTAAATTATCGTTGAAGAATGCAGTTCTGCCCTCGGAATATTCCTAAGAATTTTCCACATTCTTAGTTCGTGTATCAATTTTTCGCACAATGAATGATTTTTACGATGGTTCAAATTCGCACTCATGATTTTCCCCACCAGCCAACTATGTTAAATACGAGGCTCGTACACCGTCTTTTCAATGCAACAATTGCAGAGCGTAAAATCATTCGCTTTGTGTGGGATCCCGGATAGTAAAATATAAAAAAAAACGTACAAGGGTGGTCTGCAAAGTTTCAGACTCAGAAAATTTCAGAAAAAATATGTTGTATATTTGTTAGGAACCACTTAAGTATAAGTTGAAAAATATTTTGCAAGTAATTAGTTATTTACTTAAGCTTACCATGAGAAAGTGGAAATGGTTAATTGAAACTTAAAAAAAATAAATATGAAATAAACGCTGCGGAGTTTATCCGTTACTAAGTATTATTTTCGCTGAAACGATTGCCATATAATTCAATGTTTCTTTTTTCAGATTGAATTATTATGTCAATATCAAATTCGTTGTTGTACCCCAAGTTGTGTTGGCTCCATTTTGACAAAAATTCAGTGATAACATAAAACCCCCAAGTATAAAATAGTTACGGATAAATCACCTGAGGATAATGGATGGGTTTTGAAAATTTTTCGGATTATACTTAGGCATTCTATCTAGTTGTCTAGTGATTTCAAGCATCTTGAATGGGTTTATGTTGATACAATTGAGGAAGCATAATATTTAATGTGCCTACTCTGTCTCATTGGTAGGTATAGCTATAAATAGTTCTGAGAGGTATACTGAAACAACTTCGAAAGATAAGGATTTAGTTTAACTTATTGGTAATCGAAATTCTGGTCTCCCCTTTCATCTTGGGAGGCTTGATCGTCGAACTCTATTTAACGATCGTCCATCGGTTAGAAGTTGAGGCAGTGGGTGACTAATTCACGCGCGGGCAGGACCGTTTCCCGAGGCAATGGGCACTTCTCCCGTGAAACTGGCCTAAGAACCGACTAAAAGCCGGGAGACTTCCCCCATATGTTGGCGGGCTCCGTTGGTCGGCCGCCCCCGCTCACTCATTCCCCCGTAAGATCTCCAATTCTCCCATCCTAGCCTACCCTTCCAATTTCTCACACCACCACCCCCGGTCATAGCCTCTGGAGCAACCTTCTCTCCCCCCCCCACTTTTCTGAGCCCCCCTCACCGACCAACACCCCAGCCCACCCTTCTCCGGGGTTGGCCCACCCACCAGCCCAGCAGCGGTGAGAGAGGTCAAGTGCTCGGCGTGCATCGTTAGTTTTCATAATTTAACGTACCAGCCGGCTGACTTTCCACCATCCATGCACCCTCGCCCTCTCCCTCGCCCATCCCCAACCATCCCCTTCCGCTTTTACCGCCGTTTTCCACCCCTCCTACCTCTCCTCCCAAACCCTTCTCCTCGATCTCCCCCACCTCAGCCGTAACCATCGCTCAAACACCTCCCTCCCGGTCCGTCCAACTGCCGGCCTTCCTCCTCCACCCCCTTGCCTTCCTCCTTCCGGTCGTTTCGTATCACCCTCCCCTCACTCTTATCCTGAGTTACGACGTTAGGTTCCGAAGGTAGTAATTCCACTCCCTCGTGGAATCGGCAGTTTATTTATAGGCCACGAATGAGATGGATCTGCCTTACATCCTACACCTCATCCTCTTCTCCTCCTCACCTTCCCCCCCCTACCAACTTCACAGCTTCCCTCTCTACCTTTCGTCTCGCCCCCTCTGTGGGAGTGCCGAAAAACTGCATTCTGGGGAAGCCAGTTGGTGAGGATAAGGTTGTCGACGAGGTGGACATGTCGTAACATGACCCCAGGACCTCCCCTCTTACTTCTCTGGCCGAGGTAGTGTGAACTTAGCCGTTCAATTTCCGAATTACCATAATAGATCCAGGACGGAGTGTATACAAATCTGTATGTAAATTCATTCTGTCAGGGTTTTTGTCAGATAATGTAGAGACAACGTCAAAGTCAAGTCAGCATCGAGGCAAAAGGAAACGGGAAGTTGGAGTCTCTCACGCTTGTATTGAAATTAATCAACGGGGAAGACGGGAGTAGGAATGTATATGTTGGGCTGTGACGGAATATGTTAATCGTTATAACTCTCTGCGATTAACGGAGGATTTCTGCCCTGAGAAATTGCCTTAAATGGCGAATGTACTTTGAGGCCAGCTAAGTTCGTTTGAATGTTGGACGGATTGAGTATTAACATGAATTAACTTACCCCTGATTAAACTCAGATTTATTAAAGTTGTGTTATGTAATATATCTAATTGTGTATCCTGAATATGTTTCCTAATCTCTCGGTTTGAGAATTTTAAGTACTTTTTTTGTTTAGATGCATGTTAATTGTTCGGGTATTTTCGATGCGGTTCCTAAACGCACTCGAAGATTGATGATATGAAATATTGCTTTCTAGAGTAATTTAATTAATAAATAAACAAATACATCTGACAACCATTAGGCACCAGATTGATGAACGAAAGAGGTTCTAATTCAAAATTTATGGTGTCATTGAGAATGGAAACACTTCTGACACTAACCGAGTTATTAAGTATTCATTTCCATTGCTTCCCAACTTCGTGAAGAGATGAATACGACTGGTTTATGCGAATTATTTCATCCACAACCTTTGAAGTGCCACTTTCTATATTTCACTAAGATAGCCTAACTAATTGTACATCTACCCAAGATTCTATTACTAAAAACTAAATTTTCGCAGCAGTTAGCCCGAAGTTTGGTTCGAAAGGTGTATTTAGAGTCTTTCGTAATACTGATAAAACTAAAAATAATGGGAAATTCATAGGTTAGGATACGGGTATCAATTGCTTTTTCTGTGACGACTGTGGTTTTCCAGGATGATCTGGTAGCCGAAAAAATACACAGTTGGCTGAAATTTGGGGTGACCATTGAATTCACTCGAAATCGAACGCGGTCCCTTCTTTCATAACCCCAGCACTCTTACCAATGTACTACCATGCGCATTAATTTATAAATAACTTTTTGATTTTAGGTTTTGTGCGTCTCCTCGTTAGGAGAACCAATATTATTGTATTTAATTGATCGTTTCTAGTCCCTAGCTCAGTCATTACTAGTACCGATAGCCAACCGGTTCTAAATGGTTTTGTTTGCAAATATATATTACCGATTGATAGTTGTCATCTTTTTGGATTAAGTAAGAATATCTATCCAGGAAAAATACGTTTTCTCCGTTTCCTATGTCCGGTGTTTTACTTTCTGTCCCCTTCATGACTTCCAAAATGCCATTTTTTCTTTCCTTGCCAATACTTTCCTTCCTCATGAAGCCTTAAATTTACATATATTCAGTATTTCCTCCATCGACCAACATTGCCAAAAATTTCTCGGAAAAACTTTCTCTTTCCGTCTACTATTGCTGAAAACGTTTCCATCTTCCTCTTTTCGTTCGTATTGCCTGTATTTTTTATTATACTCACATTTCAAATGTGTCCAATTTACTATTAGCCTCGTCTCTCAGAGGCTAAGTTTCCAAACCATAAATCGCAACGAAGCATGTCACAGCCTTTGTTTTTCATGTATGGCGTACCATCTTGTCCTTGACCTTGTCCTTGTCACCAACTGCCTTCTCTTAGTAAATATTTTCAGTTTTAGTAGCTTTTCCTTTTATGCACTGCTAAGTAATTTCTTTCAATAATGATTTTATGCTATGTAAGAAGTTCCATATTCTTCCGTTGAATCTACCCACGTTGATTTTTATTTTTTGCTTTATGACTCTTTTGTATATCTCATATCTTTCGTTTTATAATTATCTATCTCTATTTCATCCCACACCCATTATATTATGAACATGTGATACTTTCGTTTATGTCCACACTTTTTTGAATGGCTTGGATTCTATAACTCAACGTATGTTTCATTTTGTTATTAACACCTTACCGTGTGGCAAGTGATCATGCGTTACCATATTTTCCACATTTTACCTATTTTTTTCCTGCCTGTTATCTGTTTATGTACACCTGATAAGGTATTTGAAACGCGTGTTAATTATTATTAAACCATTTATACTCTCTTCCGCTGTAAAGTCTTCCGTGATTATCTCTTCATTGTTCAAATATCTAGGGATTTACTCTCATTGTAACCTTATCTTTTGCAGACCATGCTACAATAGAAAAAGCTAATGGTGTCAGAGCTGGCCTAAACTCCACAATCGGAGCTAAAAACATCAACAGGGGCATCATGAAACGGCTTTTATGACAGTTTCTTTGTCTAACTCGCGACATACGCACCTGAATAGAGGACCGCATTAATAAACAATTTTAAATTGAAGTACTCTCATCTCGATAGCCAGAGTAAGCTGTCAACTCGAATAAATGTAACACTGTTAAGCGAATCGAGTTATTTCAAATAGAAAAACATTTACAGCTTCTCGCTGGAAATATCCTGAGATACCTATCGAATGGTTATAAAAAATGTATTTTATCGCTAACAGTAGTTAGGGAACAGGAAGAAACCGCGTAGAAGTGATAAAATTTACTAAGATGAGCTCTGATATGAGGGAAATAAAATTTTTATTCCTGAAAAGAGTAGACGAAGCTAGTGTGCCAAAGATACATCATATCGAAAGTAGCAAAGCAAGCGGTCGGAGAGGAAAATACCCGGCATACTACTGTACGTTAGGTCTACTGGCTTAGTATTTCACCCACTTTTTATCCAAACAATGCCAGATAAAAGTTTTGCACTTTCAATTGCATCTTCAGTTATCCCTTACGTTTAGTAACAAACAGGTATCTCTGACTTCGACACTGTCCAAATATTCCAGGGCACTATTTTAAAATTTCCTGTCGTCTATTTTCCGTTTTTCTACCATTGTTGATAGAACTATGCGAAGAATTCATGTTAAAACTACATCTCTGTTTTTTTCTCGCGAGATACTGATCACAATATTCGCTGCCCACTAACTAATTCTCTAAGTAGACTGGTTTTTTTATTCCATCATTTGCGTCCCTCTTCTGTAATATCGTAGGAAGATTTTTAAAACGTGTTCCCTCGATAGAATTTCGATCGTGGACTTATTAGAATGGTCACCCTGTTTTGGTAGGATTAGTTCGCAGCTGCTTTATGGAGGGGAACGCCCTCATTGGAGTTCCATTCATCTTACTCTGAAATTACGATCCCAGAATATTAAGATCCACCTTGATGAGAAAGTCTATCTAAGTGCGCCACCCTTCCCACCACGTCAGGGTGGTCTTGTGCTAGGAGGGTTTAGCTCAGTACGAATAACATGTAATCTTGTGGAAGACATTAGGCACCGTATATTCAAAATCTAAACCTTTTATCTATACTTATATAATGCAATGAACATGGAATAGTAACGTACTGTGTTCAGAGTATTTTTTATTGACAATATCAAGTAATTAGGGAATGAAAGCAACTAATCTTTTTCCAAAGTGTCTTTTCATCTTTCACGGGGATGTTATAGAGTTTGTACGCTCGCAAGACTTGTGCTGTAAATTCTATTTACCGCAAACCTTCTTGACTCTTTCGGCATTTCTATCGAATAAAACATTTAACGAGAATAAACAGCATATACATAAATAAATGGAAGTAAATTTTGATAAAAAAGTACTAGTCTAATTTCCTTTCATTTCCCAATAAGGTCCACTGTTTCTGGGTGTACAAGTATACCGTAGAATATTTTCCGTTTCGCTATTTAATCCTCTTGCCAAACAAGAATGCAGTGTATTGTCAGACGACTTATGGCGCTCTCTCATGATTAATCCCACATCCACAATAATCTGAGGAAGGAACAACGAGGGGATTTGGTAGGAGGCGAGCTGTAGAGTCCCAAAACTTGTCGTTATACTTAGTCCTGCCTGAGGGGCAATGGTCAACTTTGTCCCTTTGTTCGTATTCAGAAAGGGATTACTTGTAGATTAAATGCCTCTCGACAACCTTTTGTCTCAAAACATGGTGACAGTTAAAATTTAATCTAGGCGAAGACTTTCTTGAGGATAGGAATGGAAAAATGTTGGCAGTAACGACGATACTGTTCTAGGTCTGCGTTCATTCACGCTCAATAATTCTTCTCTTGATCCTTACATCCATTCACAGTTTCTAGGGTTGAATTCTTTATTATCCACCCGATGTCGATCCAGCATGATCAACCTTTGAACACGGTCGACCATGTTACGAATTATTTTCTGTGATTTAGGCTAAATATTTCTTGGATGCCAGAACTGAATTGGAATTCTAAGTCATTTTTACCACCTTTTTCATTTCATATGCCAAAGTGCATTCCTGCATAATTGAGTAAAAAAAATATATATATATACATTTATAAAAATGTGTGTGTACATACATAAACACATATTCTATCTTAATCAAGTGTTTGTCTTAATGGTAACAATAGACCCACAACGAGCCTCTTTAGGTGAATTTTTAAAACTGAATCGGTTCAATAGCATGGTTCAACAGTTGACGACCGGGAAAGCTGAGCTTCCTCAGACATTTTCTTTAAATATGTTTCACTGGAGTAGAAATCACACATCATCTTGACGCTTAGCAGTGTGGGCCACTCTGTTAATCAAAATTGCTTTTGTCTCAAATGCTTGCATTATGAACAAAGATTACTCAATGTTTAATAAATCTTAACGATTCTGCTGTTGAAAATTATTTTCTTCCTGTCGGATTTGTTGCGCTCTTGTATAGGATAGCACTACATAATAGGTCACCGGGCATGTGTTTGGTTTAATAATACTATATACTTCTTCTACTGATATTTATAAATCTTCTAACATCTCCATTCTCACTTATTTCTTCGCTTCAACTTGAATTGATTATTATTCCTCCGTTTCGTTCGGTTGCAGTTCAATTATATTTATCAGCGCATACTATTTTTTGGAATAGAGTGTTCCGAAAATTCTTCTGAAATTCTTCTCGTTTACTTTTCCCTCGACATATTTCTTCATTAGGCCATCTCGTCTCAAAATGTACCCGATGACCCTTCTTTCCTGAGTTTTAATTATACTTCTTTCGTCTCGTTCACTTTGTGAAACCCCTTCATTGGTTATTAGTTCCTTTGTTTGAACTTGGTCGTTCGTTAGGGGCATCGCATTTTCATTGCTTTTCAACCAGTTTTCTCCTTTTAGTCCTACGTGTCTATGATGAATGATTTCCGTCGATGATATTGTGATACACAAATAATTACGGTGGGGATAAAATATACTTTTAATTATGATGCTCTAAGAATGAGCGTATTCAAAGGGAGCGTTTTTCATGTCTATCATATTGTGAAGGACCTTAATAATTGTAAATTAATAATTCAAATTTATTAATTTTGAAGCGTAAAAATCATTCTCCTACGAATCCGAATCCCACGATACCCGCCCTATTGCTTTAGCCAGTTAAACTACCGAGGCGTGTTTTCGTTGATTGTCAATAGCAACGCCCGGATAAGTAAGGATCCGGGTTCAAATCCCGGTCACAGTGAATGTTTATGCTCTTTGAAATGAATGAGTTTCACTGCACACATTATCAAATGACTCCGGCGAAGTCTCTATCACGGGATGTCCCGCAGTTCTTTGAATTTATGGTTCGCTATGGTAATAAAATGACATGTTATGTGACTAATGTAGAGCAACTTATTGATGTTTTTATTTTTCTCAAGGCAAAATCATTTTTGGTGCGATTTAAGTTATGCGGTATGTATAATAGCATAACTCCGAGCACAATCGTCTTCTGACACGTGATCTGGTTTTACACCTCAGTATGAAAAATTCTCTTTCTTCAATAAAATTACATCTTCTCCTTTCCTGAGGGTACCGTTTACATTAATGTATTTGGTAGTGAACGCATTCACTATTGAAGGATTTCACGGCGGAATTTTTATGATAAAGAGGGCAGGCAGGATGTCCATCAGGATTCTGAAGGTCTTAACTCATTCATCTTAATTTCCAAACCCACATGCAGTCGACTCTGGATGAGGGATTGGCAATTGCAATTGAAACATGATAAAATAAAAACATCCGTGCTCATTGTGATCATGCGACCCCTGTCCTACACCTTGTTAGTGAATCAATGAAGTCAGGCGTGGAAATTAAATGGGTATGCAGTTGAATTTACGATGATGGAACACTATTCCGTATGACGGATCACAGATTTCAAAAGGACAACTCGCCGAGCATAGGTAACTTTGCGCTTATACGGTATGGCTGGCTCCATGTGGGTCATATTTAGTAAAATATGACTTTGTAAAAACCAAATTTGGTCTCGAAAAGCTCAATAATAGGCGTTAGTATCCTGGAGGGATTGTGACATTCCCCTCGTGTACTTCTGATCGATTTACTATTTTTTCGACGTGAATGATGGTTTTAACCAACATCTTTGTTTGCCAATGCATCAATTATCTCCATTGTATATTCTATCAATCTGATAACAAATGACAGTTAAATTTGAAAAAAAAGCCATTAAAATGGCCTCAAATTGATATTTTTGTGTACACGCCCACCATAGTGGCCGAATGACTGGAGATGAATCATTGAGCTCAAGGTATTATTTGGCAAAAAATGCGCCCCATACTTTTTGCTAGGCCAAAATGATTTTTCCCGTATAATGCCTCTATGAAGATTGTATCTTTTGCTTCGGTCGATAGCAGACTCGCTATTTGTATTCTAATTGTCCCTCTGAGTTCTTGCGTAAACTTTTGAAGAGTGCCTTTCAGATAATACTCGTCTTTTGCTTAATATAATTGAAGGAAGAGGAGTCGAGTTTCACATTACATTTTCCGAAGGCAGGAGGGTGCAGATTTATATCCCTAAAATCAAGATTTCAATTCCAGTTCCTATAACAAGTCTAAAGTCGTCGTGCAAAATATTTTAAAATATGCTTTCACTCTCAAGTTTTCCTTTGTAACTTTGTCGTGAAATAAAATGTAAATTTCATGAAAATTTCGATTATTAAAAATGTAATTTTATGTCTCATTGATGCGTATTTTACCTAATGTTGCAATTTATGCTTAATTTGTTTGTGTATTGGAACATTTGATAATAACTTAACCAATGTGGCACGTCGCATCAGATGTAGCCTGTAATTTAATTGTGGCACGTTTATAAAATTTGACGAAGTATAATAAAAAAATTTATGGTTATAGAAATCTATCAGATTAATTAATGAAAACGTTAAAATGTCTACGTATTTCAAGTCATTCAATAGCATATGAGGTTTAAACTTGATTAAACGCTATAGGCAACTAGATAACGTTTGGGTGAATAATAAAGGCTTTATACTCGTATGATTGCACATTTGCTCACATTGCTGACAACGGTTAGAGTATATGAGAAAGAAAAGATTGCGAACTGAAATGTTTAAAATAGTTTCCTACTCTCATGAAGCATACATTTCCCCCTTCCCTGACTCATGAAAAAAATATTTAATTTAGGAGTACAGTATTTAGTTTATAAAATTCTTCAAGTGGAGAGTTTTATTAAGTAATAATCATATCCTAAATAAGATATGAATTTACAGAAACAGAAGGTGTCTGGGAAATTGAAGGGAAGTTGAATCGAAGAATTTAATATTTCCCATTTTAATTAACGTCGCCTTTAGGTCATATTTAAATCCACTTCCTTGTTTTATATAATTTATTTCTGGTATTTTGCTAGGCTAAAAGTAAATAATTAATCTTTACACTAAAAGCTATTGCTAACGACTATTGTTAAGGACAGAAAGGTAAAAGTACCCCGAAGTTTTATTTTGCGGTATGGCAATGGAAATTTGGATTGTTTTTAAAGAAAACGTCAGTCATGTCCAATATTATTTATGATTCTTTTTCCCTTATTAGCTCCTCTTAAGGGTATGCACAATAGGTAAGGTGAGAAACATACTTTTTCCCATTTTTCACTCTTTAGTGTTTCAGTTTCATCTACTCTTTCCTGCCGTCTCTCCTCTTCTACCTCCATTCTTTTGCGTTTTATTTTTCCTGCTCTCCCTTTCCGCGTCGGCTATGTCTGCGAGTCTCAAAAGGCCCGTTGGGACTCAATTTCATCATTACGTGGTCATCCGTGCATGCATCTCTTTGACGACCCCCGTCTACCCTCCCGTCTTTTTCTGCATACCCGTTAATGAGGAGATTTTGGGGAAATGTGTTTCCCTTGCGCCTTAAAAAATTTTCATTTATATATTATATGAATTACGTCGTTTTATTTTTACCCGGTGAATAACAACTACCACCAATAATCTCGCACTGAAGTTTTTTACTTAATTCTTTACTCGTATGCTGGCGTCATGGGACAATTACGGAATATGTGACAGCGGTTTGAATCCCAGGGATGTCGAATGTCCATCAAGCGTCATAATAAGATCGTTCACATGCGTCCTTATTCCAAAATCTAATTTTTATATCCATCCTTAATTCAACGACCCCAATTTTTTTAAAAATATATTTACATTGTCCAGTATAAATGGAATGTACCTTCCATTATCATCCAGAACTACAGAACGAAGATAAATTAGATGCTACTTTTCCAATAATTTTCTTTATAACTTCTTAACGTATTCTTTTTCAAATGTCTCACTCGCGTTTTATTGTTTTTATTCTAGTTCTACGTTTCTTTATTGCATCCAGAAGATTTTCAGCCCAGAATCTGTTCAGTGAGGTGATAATTTTATTCGTGTTTTTAATAGGTCTTTTTTTCTTCATTATTTGAGATTTAGTACCTTCATTCAAATGTCATTATTTTTCTGTAATCACATTTCAACTGCTTTGAAACTTATCTAATCTGTCATTACGAGAAAACCTTACTCCAGTAATATGTCTCAGTGATGTGCAACCTTACATCTAGGCTAATATACTGGTTTTTATCAAATGTTTTTATGTTGTCATTCCTTCTTTCTATGAGCTTCTGAATAATACCTTTTAATTAATTATTTTATTGTTTTCCCCGATTTTAAGTCCTGTTTCTTATCTGTAAAAATTGGCCCACTCATTTTAGCTTTTGCAACCCTATAGTATGGATTTTTTTAAAGTATTGTCATACTTTTTCGATAAAACCATGCAAATTGTATTTAAACTCTAAAAATTCAACTTTATCATAAGATCTTCTTTATCCTACGCCAGTCCTTTAGCTACCACCATGTTGTTTCCCAAAAGTTTTTGTATCCCAGAAATCGCATAAATCAGCTTCTTCTAAGATGTTCAGATGTATCTTCTAGATTTTAAAACTGCAAACAGCATCTGATTTACCATTAGGCATGATAGCGTATGAAAAATTCTTTTCATAAATTAAAATACATGCAGTGTATTCGAGTTCAATTGAAAAAAATGTTGTTATTATTCCGAAAGTAGAAGCTTTGAAATTATTGAAACATTTTATAAGACACGCCTTGACTGGACATTGAGAGAAATGCATGAATCTTTCTCGTTGCGATTTGACGAATGTAGTCAACACACTATGGAAAATTACATTCAATAAATGCGTATACATATGTGATAATAATAATAATAACAGTGACAGAACGTACTTTTTGTACTTATTCATTTTAGGAGCTCGGTCATCCCTAATCCAACTAGAAGAATTAGCATTGAAAATCAGCAGGATAAATGTATAACGAGAATAAAATCATACTAAAATACATGCTCTTTCATGGTTTTTGATTTTTTCGTGTATACAATAATTGTTAGCAGTGATTGTTTTCTTCTTCATCCTAGGCATTACTGGCAAAGTGTTATCAATTTCTAGAATTATTCAAAAGAACACTACGCCATAGCCTCTAAATGCATACTGCAGATTTTGACGCATCTAATAGCATTCTAGGGTCTTTGGAGCATGGAGAATGTTTACAGCAGTACTCTCCCGCATAACAGGCAATGCATACCTATGATTTCAGAGTACGGTAGATTTGTATTGTGGATGGAGCTGTCAGAGAGATGCTTTCTTGACGTCCGTCCGAGCAAGCGAACGTTTGCATCCTATGTAGGGAACGTGAGTGGTATTCAATTTGCCGCATTACCAATTATCAATTTGCATTTAGTAAAACTTACCGAGGATAACCATGATTTTTTTGTAAAATGCTTTTTTACAACATTCGCGTTAATATTTGTTCTACTTCATTCATGTAATGTATTGGCCAACCTTAATATCTATATCCTTATCCCGAAAGTAAATATGTAGTTATTATTAGGTAAGCATCATGGGTTCTAAATTATCGATTTTTCTATTGATGCATGTTTAAATTTATACTTGGTAAATTAATAGCAAAAGTGGCATAACACCTTAACAAGTTATTGTAATAAATGTAGAAATCTGTACAGTTTTATCCTTTTTCCATATATCTAGACGTTGACTACTCATTTTCATCAGCAGATTCATTTTATTGACAATGTCACCCATTAAGAAATTTTTATACTGATATATAAGAAGTTAATACAATTATTGCTGTTTTTTGTTCCTTTTAACTCTCAATATAATTTAAAATCAAATGAAAACTCGAGAGACTACAGCAAGATCGTAAGAAAACATGTACATAACTAGGATGAACATTTCTTCGTGTTATTTAATCTATTCCTCGCGATAAAATTGTTTTGTAGATGTATTTTGAGATTTTGTATGTATTTTGAGCTGCATGGAATTTGTAACTCTATCCACTCAAGCCCACATGAGTCCCTAAGAAGTACGGGACACCAAGGGGGCTGAATATATTCCTACATACTTTAGGTTTATTCTCGTAGGTAATCTGTATGTAAAAGTTCGGTTCTGAAGGTCTTTTGGGTGGTGACATATCTTCCCGGGGATAGAAGTGGGTACTGATCGTGGTAATGTTGAAGAATTACTTATCCGCAAACTCGAATAAATCGTTTATTAGGCGTTTTCAATTTATTTTTTTCTTGAAACTTTCGAGTTCCTTGGGAACTTGTTACCATTAGGTGCTCTTTTTCAGTGTCATTTAATGCAATTTGTCGACAACCGACTCTCAGTATGCCTTAGGTAATACATCAAAGCGTAAGATTGTCACATTATTGGCTTAGACAGTGTGCGATCAATTCAAGTTCGCCAATTCCTTTGTCGAACTGCACTTTAATGCGATTGTGGGAGCCTCGTCGATCTCGTTCGATAAGTATGCGCCGATTTCGGACGCAGGTTCTCTCTCCTCGAACCATCTTCCTCTCGTCGTCTTCCATACATTTTTGATTTTCCCAATCAGTTGCCCCTCCCCCTCCTAACTCTGGAAGTGACCTCAGCTGTCGATTGTTTTCCCACAATTAGGAGAAGGGCCTGCGGCCAGCGATTCGATGGTGGAGCTCGGAGCAAGGCTCGTCCTCTACGTTTGCTGTAGGTCGGAAAGGCGTGGGCGGGGTTGAAAGTGCCCACTCCACTGTGTTTGCCGTGGAGTAGGTCAAGGCCGGAGGATATAGGCTTAGGAGGCGATTACAATCGTGCTTCCCCTCTGCTTTTCCCATTCCCTCCCGCGCTCAATTCTCGTTCTGTCCCCTACTTCGTGGTACCTCGTGGAAATACCCTTCCAGCAAACCGAAAACCCGACATTTACGTCCGCCAAGATGTTTGGGTGAATGAGGGTTTTGATGCGGGTGATAGGGGATGAGTTAAGGGATTCCTTCAAACGATGAGGGGGGTTCAAGGCTGTGACGCGTTTTAGATCCGTTGTTTGTCTTCACATTGTCTTATTCCAGTGTTTAGCCGACCCCTGAACATATTCGGCGCTCGAGTGGATCGGGTTATTAAAGGAATTCTTTACAAAAATAAATGACCACGACGGCCAAAGCTATGAAATCGGGAATAGGGTAGTTCTGCAGCCTTGTTGGATCGAAACAGCGTGGGTCTTGTCGAGAATGATTACGATTTCTAGAAAAGAAAATTTTAGAGCATACTTCGTTATATGCATGTGCATATAACCCCTGCCACACATATTTGTGGTGGATCGCGGGTGATTCATGTAGATGTATATTGATTTTTTGAATGGAGTCGCAGAAATCGGGAAACTCATTGTATTAAGCACTTTGTGGTGTTACACATTGATTTTGTTGTGACCACGACTTTTATGCTAAAATAACGAGTATTAAAACATCAATGGCTGAGTTCATTATCATTCGTTTTTTTCTCTGGTTGGTTAACCTGCTTGTACAGTATGAAGTCTTAGAAATTCTTTTAGAGCCCGAAGTGGGCTAGGAGTGACCTCCATCTTCCTTGAAGTCTTAGTCTTTTTTAGTTACCAGATGAATTCTCACAGTTGTGATATCTTAAATTGACCGAATATTATGCTCATAAACTCATAGAAAACTATGAGTTGTATTCTGTGTGAAGCATGATCCCCTATTATCTACGGTGTTTTGGGTTCGAGTTCCTCCGAGGAAATGGTATTTCTGTCGTCAGCATTGCACTTTTCGTGTTAGAATTTGTACCACAGCATATGGCATGATACTCAATTGGAAATTAAATGTCGCGTTGGATCAATTATTATTTTATTCCAACGAAAATACCGGGTCTGCTCTTTTTCCAAAACTCTCTGCAGGTTCGCTCTTGCCGATAAAAATTTGCAAGTCTGCAAGCCATGTTCCCCGACTTATTTTTATTTCATGGACTGTGCGTCGAAGATATTTAACCATTGCTCTTTTAGATGGAAATCGTCCGTCTGTGAACCGTTTTTCCTGGATGTATGTTCATTTTAGACGCTCACTGCATCGGAGATGTTTAATTTATTTGTGCGTCCGCTCGTTCGCGGTCAATGGAGTTGAAACAGCCATATATTCCCAAAGGCCGCGTGCTGACCGGGTTAAATCGCGAGTCGGCAACCCAGCTATGGGTGAAAATTTGCATCCCACAATGCAGTCCTCGGAGGTGGCCTAGTGAGCAAAGTGCCGCACTTCAATTTTTAAGGAGCATTCCTCTGGATGGGAAATTACGCAATGATCAAGCTCTCCAATTTCTAGACAGGCAACCGCTTTCCTCCTCCATCTATCATAGTGATATGATCTTGGCGATTCTCCGCTGGTTATTTCAAAGCC